>CM057450.1:745953026-746288026 GCA_016271365.2 Neoceratodus forsteri
TTCTGTTTTTGCACCATAATTTTGCACTGTCACTTTAAATTACTTGAGCACTGTACTTGATGCCTATATTTATAACAGATGAACTGAAGGGGGGGGGGTACCATTACCTTGAGAAGGCTCTGGGAAGGGTATGAAATGCTGGAGGTTTGTGCTCCAGTGTTTGTACACCTGCTTGTTCTTATTTCTTTAATAAAATCCCACATTATTTGCACAGCAGTCAGTGTGTTCCAGGGGACTTTTCTTTCTTTTCTTTTCTGTTGCTCCACTGTACTGTAGTTGTGAGCCCTGGCCATGCCAGTGGTGGGAAGGCATCATGGGAGGCTCTGTTTTTTTTTTTGTTAGCCAGTCATGTTCAATGGGCAAAGCTGACCCATGAGAGCATGCTAAGGGACGTGAGCCACACATACTGCCAGATTCTTGGGGTGGTGGGGAGGTGTATTTAGGAAATACAAATAAAAAGATAAAGAGCACACCTGAAGAGCAGATTAGGGAGTTTGAGGCAGCTGTAGCATATTGGATGTGGTGGGTTATTGGGCTGCAGGGGGACTGCCATGATAGAGGGCGATGGAGAGCAGCACATGTATGGCTGGAAGCTGCCATCTTTGCAGCATGCACATTGTGCATGTGTGGCTGCATGCCATCATTCAAGATAGTGTATGCCTCATGTGTAGCTAAGAGCAGCCATATTGGGCATGGCCTCTGCTGTGCAGCAGTCAGATAAGACAGCCGGTGCTTGCTCAGTTGCATGCCCACCACATGCCAACTTTGTTGGGTGTGGCGCTCAGCCTAGTGCAAGGGACAGCCCACAGGGGCTAAAAAACATCTGATAAGTTAAAAAAAAAAAGACAAGACAAATGATAACAAGCATTTGTCAATGCTGAATGTAGGAGGTAAACACTAGTCTGTTCACAGAGGAGAGGGTCCTAGAAGAGCTTGCAAAGCTGAAGGTGGACAAAGCCATAGGTCCAGATGGCATACACCCCAGGGTCCTAAGAGAACTGATAATTGAACTGGCAGCCCCTCTGGCAGCTCTGTTCAGTGAGTCCCTAGACATTGGAGTGGTCCCAGAGGACTTGAGAAGGACAAATGTCCCTCTTCACAAGAGCGATAGTAAAGAAGATGAAGGGAACTACAGACCAGTTAGTCTAACCTCTGTAGTTGGAAAGATACTGGAGACATTCCTCAATGGAAGAATATTGGAGCACCTAGAAGCCACGGGGGTGTTGGATCCAAGGCAACATGGGTTTACCATGGATGGTCCTAATAGATTTCTTTGACTGGGTGGCAAAGGCAGTAGACAAAGGGGGCAGTAGATATTGCCTAGAAACATAGACATTGTCGGCAGACAAGGACCACTAGGCCCATCCAGCCTGCCCATAGGCCCTATACATATATGAATCCACTCATCCTAAGTGGTCAATGGCTTTTCATCACTCCCTTCCCACCCAAAGTTTCCTTGTGCTTGTCCCAGGCATATTTAAACCCCTCCACTGTGCTTGCTCCTACCACCTCTTGTGGCAGACTATTCCAAGCATTCACCACCCTCTCCATGTAGAAAAACTTACATTACCTCTTAATCTCCTCCCCTTCAATTTCATATTATGCCCTCTTGTTTTGGTATCTTTTCTACATTGGAAAAGATCTCCCAACTGCACCTTGTTTATGCCCTTGCGGTACTTAAAAGTTTCTATCGTGTCGCCCCTTTCTCTCCCCTCCTCCAGTGAGTGCATATTGAAGTCTCATAGTTGCTCCTTATATGTTTCATGGTGCAAACCATGCACCATCTTTGTCACCCTTCTCTGGACAGCCTCTACCGTGTTTATGTCCTTATGCCTGGGTGGTGTCTAGTACCGCACACAGTACTCCAGGTGAGGCCTTACTAGCGTTGTATACAATGGCATTACCACTTCCTGCCTCCTACTAGTGTAACCCCTAGATGGCGCTATCCCAGGGGCTACTACCCCTGCCTGATTTGCCACTAACAGGTTGAGGGGCCTGGATCCAATGGCGGGTGCCTCCACCCAGAGGTCAGGGTTTGCAATAGTTAAACTAACTTGGTCACAGCCCTCTGGGACACTGCAACCCCCCTTTCTTCCCACTAGTGGCCCACACAATATATCAGAATTACCTTCACAGTATACACTACCCCCAGGTCTGGTTCCGCACTGGGACCTCCTGTGAAATGAGATACAGTGCAACAATCACAGTACAGTATTTAACATAGACAAATACCTCAGGCAGTATAACTTTGCTGAAACAAGCAGCTCTGATTTATTTAGGGGATATAACAAGGACTGGGGAAATCAGGTTTATTAGCTTATCACTCTAATAATCTACCTATGGCTCTGTGCACAGGCCTATCCCTATCAATTGCTGTCCCTGGTGCCCAAGCCCTAGTGGCTAGTCAAATCGTGGCAGCTGGTGGGGGGCCCTTTCACCTGAAGGAGAGAATTAAACAGTCAGCAGTACAGTAATTCCATTTGGATTTAATGTGGCAATTCAACAGGAGCGACCCTGAATTAGTACTCACGACCTCCAAATAAGATAGGGTCCTTCAATGTCAGCAGGGCTCACTTGAGGTACACAAACCTCTTCACACATCCATATAAAGAAAGCACTATACCAGGCAGGCTGCATCTGTCCCGATCGCAATTACTGCACAATACCGGGAGAACACACAGCAGATTCAGTTCCTGACAGACCGAGTGCAATTTTCAGCAATTCCTCCAGTCTTCTACAGGGTGAGCCTGGTTTCTACTCTTCAGAGATCCTTTGATTCTTTTCACAGGACGGATTCAGTCCTAACAAGCTGTTACACAAGCTGCAGACCGGAACTCTGGGCCTTACACACGTTTTTTTGACTAAAACTGCACACTGAAAAAGCACAGGGCTCCTTCCTTCTTCACTGCCAAAGCTCAACTGAAACTCCAACCGACAAAACCGGGCACTTCCTTTGAGTTCCTCCCAGTTCTTGACTGGATTGGCTGTCACTCACAATAGACTGCTGCTGTTGGTCCAAAAAGGCACTGAAGTCTAAACTACATCTCCCAGAGTCACTGCCCATACAATCCTCTTGTGGCTGGCTCAGATTATGAGTCAAGTTCTGATTCGTCCAAGGCACCATTTTAGAGCTAGCTTACCCCACACTGATTGGTCCAGTTCAGCAGTTCAAAACTAGAATGGGGAACTAGCAGACACAGTTCTGACTGCAAAGAAAGCAGGTTAGACAAACTGTAATTTCATTATTACTCTAAATAATTTCTGGCAAACAGTTACATCTTTCAGATAGGTTCCCTTTGCACTCTAGTGACTGCAAAATGAAGTGAATTGGCAGCAGCTCGAGTGGTACTCAGAGAAGCACACAGTCCCCCATACAAACTAATTATGTCTGCAAGCAGACAGCTCTTAAAAGACAGTACCAGAGGCTCTAAAAACACTCACTGATAAATGGCTTAAATGCCAAACACCATTCAGGCTTGGAGCATTCAAGCAAGCTCCTGGAAGTCTTTTGGGAACCCCCATTTGCAGGGGGGTTACACTAGTAATACCTCTGCCTATGCACACCAGCATGCCACTGGCCCTCCCTTCAGCCTTTGCACACTGCTTTGATACCTTCAGATCATTAGATATGATAACCCCAGATCCTCTCCTCTCCTCTTTGGTGATGGTCAGCACCTCCCCTATCCTGTAGGTCTCCCCAGAGTTCCCCCTACCCAGGTGCATTATTTTGCAGTTTTTTGCATTGAACTGCAGTTGCCACACCTCTGACCATCTTTCAATCTTCTCCAGGTCCCTCTTCATTATCTGCACCCCTTCTGGAGTATCCACCCTGTTGCAGATCTTGGTGTCATCTGCAAATAGGCAGACCTTTCCTTCCAGCTCCTCTGCAATGTCACTAATGAAGACATTGAGCAAGACTGGTCCCACTACTGATCCTTGTGGCACTCCACTGGTCACCCCTCTCTCCCCAGATTGGATCCCATTTACCACCATCCTCTACCTCCTGTCTGTCAGCCAGTTTCTAACCCACTGTATCACCTTATGCCCCACACCCAGACTACTCATCTTGTTAACCAGCCTTCTGTGTGGGACAGTATTAAAGGCTTTGCTGAAATCCAGGCAGGCAATGTCTACAGACCCTCCCTGATTCATTTCCCTAGTCACCCAATCAAAAAAATCTATCAGATTCATTTGACAAGACCTTCCTGATGTGAATCTGTGCTGCCTCAGATCCTGGACACCAATGGATTCCAGGTGTGCCACTATCCTTTCTTTCAGCAGTGTCTCCATGATCTTCCCCACCAGTGACATGAGGCTGACTGGCCTATGGTTCTCCGCTTCCACCCTACTTCCACTTTTGTGCAGTGGGACTACATGTGCCCTCCCCAGTCCTCTGGAACCACGCCCATGTTGAGTGAGTCTGCGAACAGGATGGCCAGAGGTGCTGCTAGTTCTCTCCGCAGCTCCCTTAATATCCTCAGGTGTGTGTCATTTGACCCCTTGGCTTTATCCACCTTCAGCTTCAGGAGTTTCTCCAGAACTCTCTCCACTGTGAATTCACTGGTGTCCATTCCCTCCCCCCCACTCCAATTGCCTCTGCTCCCCAACTGTAGTCCTTGCCCCTCTCCCTCATTAGTGAATACTGAACAGAAGTATGTGTTCAGTATTTCTGCCTTGTCTAGATCCCCCTCCTCCCCTTTGAGCCTCACAATCCCCCGATTTTTTTTCTATCACTGATGTACCTATAGAATGTCTTGTCCCCTTTTTTCACAGACCATGCTGAACCCTCCTTTGTCTGTGCCTTGACTTTCCTAACAGTTTTCCCTGCTTCTCTGAGACATTTAAGGTACATCTCCCTGTTCTCCTCCCTTTGGATCCTCTTATACTTCCTGAAACTTGCTCTTTTAACCTTTACTTTGTCTCCCACCTCTTTAGAAAACCACAGTGGTTTATTTCTTCTTTCCCCTTTGGTCACTGTCCTAATGCATTTGTTAGTTACATCCAGAATGGCTCCTTTTCCTCCACCCCCTCCATTACCTCCACCTTCTCCAGGGCTGCTTTTAAACGTCTACTCATTTCATTGAAATCTGCCCTCCTGAAATCTAATACTACCTGGATTTCAGCAAAGCCTTTGATACCGTGCCACATAGGCAGGGCCAGCCTTACGATATATGGTGCACCTAGGCGAACTTGCCATCAGCGACCCCTCCCCAAGGGCAGGCCAGCTGACACTCCAACAAGAAATCCCCCCCCCAGGGCAGGCAATTTCTCCTCCTCCTGCTGCTTCTACTACGTGGAGACATAGAGACCAATCCCAGCCTACCTCAAACCCTAATAGCAGTTTCCTCCCCTTCCTCCCCTTACCTAAGAAAGAAGGGCCTCTGAATTTTCTATGTAAACATCTCCCCAAATATTACCTGGGTCACATTGAATAATAATAAATAATCCAGACTTCTTCAAGGCTCAAATTGACTAAAACCTGAATTTCTCCATGAATTGCCTGGCTGCCTCATCAGCTCAACTATAATCAGACATGGATATGGAGGTAAGGGAAAGGGAACATTGTTTAACCAGGAGTAGCACACTAAGCCGAAGCTTGTTTCCAGATGTGACCTGGGAGCACAAGGAAATTAAGTGACTTGCTCAGGATCACAAAGTATGCACCTACGCAGCTGTGAGATTAAAACCCAGGTCTCCGGATCTGCAGCTCAGAGCCTTAACTCACTGCATTATACTGTCTCCATCACAGGATCGCTGTCTTCAGGATGAGACAGACCCTTACGTAACACGTGCTGTGGCACTCTTTTAAAAAATATGTACTGTTCTTCACACAAAGCTGCAAATTTTACAGACAATACAATCAAATAACTAATTAGCTCATTGTCCATTTTTTAATCATGATGATGAAGGCCCTCATGTGTCCCAAAGGTACATTCCTCCACAAATGAGAAATGCATGATACAGTAAACTGAAATTTAGACCGCAACCACAGACTGCGCCCACCTGCCTATGTTGCTTACCAGACACAATTCGATTCAGGCATATCAGTAGGCATTATTTAATTAATATTGCTGGATAACATTTTTTTATCAAGGGTTAAAAACCGGGCGCTGGAAATATGAAATCACAGGAAGAACTCTGTTTCACCTCCTCTGACTCTGACACCTTTCTCTGTTGAATATGGACTCTGAGAGTTCCACGACCACCTTCTAGTTCTATTCTAGGAATGAGTGTGCCACCTTCTACAAATGTATGTAGAGTACAGCTCCATCTCGGCACCTCCTAAACATTCTCCAGTTAGACACTGTTTTTTATCACTTTATTGTCCATTTAATTAAGACAGTAATATGTTTAAGCTCGAACCCCACCCCCAAAATCACTTAACAATACTGAATTTTCAACCCTACTCGACATGCCAACAACTGAACACAGTAACAGGAATGGGGAGGCCTTTTGAAAACCTCTCCTCTCCCGTTCACCTGACCTGTTGGCACTGGCAGAACAGCAAAGCTGCCTGAGAGCCAGTGTGTACAGTACACAGGTACACTTCACAATAAATGCATCTTGGGGCCTGGGTAGCTGCATGATCATTTAATTATCTAAAACCCCATCTAAGCTAAAATCACTCCTCCAAGCTCCCTCCAACCTCTGCAATGCAAAACAACTTGGAAAAATCAGGAAGCCTCAACTGTGCTTACCCAGTCTCTCAGTTGACAGCAGTAGTCTTAGTCCATTCTCCTCCCATTCCCGTCGATGATATGGTGCCTTTTGAATGACCCTTTCCCACCTGGCTGTGGGCCTGTGGCTGGTCTGGGCAGCGACTGGCCTTGCCCTTAAAATAAATTAACTGATCCGACACACACTGAATCTGATCGTTGATCGAGGATCCCAGCCAACCCATCAGCAGATCCAATCGATTCTTCACCACCGTTGGTCATAGGCGGAGAAACTCACTCATCATAGTTTCTCTCATTTATGGTGAATAATGGCACAAGGCAGCAAATGTGCTGACTGGAGTCAGCATGCACAAGCAGTTGGGTTTCTGGCATGAGCGGCTGGAGCCTGGATTGGCACACTCTGGGAAGGAGGGACGATGGCAATGGGTCAATGAATGGGATTGTCTAGTGGCACGGTGGGTGGGGCACTTGCACGCTGCACTACTGCCCACCTCTGCAATCAGTTAATTGGCTGCTGTGCTGGGTGGGTCAGGGCGACTGATGGGTCCTTCATGCCATGCTGCTGGTCTTGCTGCTGGCTGGATTTGGCTACGCTGTATGCTGGGGAAGAGACTGACAAAAGATAGAAGTAGCTTCTCTGAAGCTAGTTATTACAGAGACAGTGCAGAAGACACGCCCAGTACAGCCCCGAAAAACACATCAGATTTGGCAACTTTTACAAATCAATGTCATATGTGTTTAGGAAGGAAATTAAAAAAAATATTTACTTTCAGTCATTGGCGTTTTGGCGCCTCCTGCTACATGGCGCCCTAGGTGACTGCGTAGTTCGCCTATCCTTAAGGCCGGCCCTGCACATAGGAGAATGGTAAACAAGCTAGGAAGCCTGAGGATGAGGCACAAGGTGGTTAACTGGACTGGAAACTAGTTAAGAGACAGAAAACAGAGGTCATGATAAACAGAACCCAATCAGAGGAAAGGGAGGTGACCAGTGGAGTACCTCAAGGGTCAGTTCTGGGGCAAGTCCTCTTCAATGACTTCATCAGTGACATTGCAGATGGTCTGGAGGGAAAGGTTTGCCTGTTACGGATGACACTAAGACCTGCAACAAGGTGGATACCCCAGAGGGGGTGGAAAGGATGAGAAAGGACCTGGAATGGTTGGAGAGATGGTCAGATGCGTGGTAACTAAGGTTTAATATAAAGAAATACAAAATCATGCACATGGGGAGCAGGAACCCTGGAGTGAGCTACAGGCTGTGGGGACAGCTTTTGGCAGTTACTAAGGAGGAGAGGGACTTGGGGGTCATAATCACAGATGACCTGGAGGCCACAAGGCAGATGGCCAAGGCAGTGGGGAAGACCACTGAGATGTTGGTCAGTATTGGAAGGGAATCACAAGCTGAAGCAGGGGGCTAATAGTTCCACTGTACAAGACCCTGGTGAGGCCTCACCTTGAGTACTGTGTCCAGTTCTGGAGGCCACATCTTCGTAAGGACATTAACAAAACAGAGATGGTGCAGAGGAGGGTGACCAAAATGGTGAAGGGTCTACATCACAAGCCTTACGAGGAAAGAGTCAGAGACCTTAATTTGTACATGCTGGAGCAAAGGAGGGAGACAGGTGACATGATAGAAATGTTCAAATACCTCAAGGGCATAAACAAGGTGAAAGGGGACAACATATTCCAGTTTAAAAGTAGTGCCAGAACAAGAGGACACGACATGAGACTGATGGGTGGCAGCATAAAGGGAAATGAAGCAGTATAGCACAGTCGTTTAAGGCTCTGAGCTGCAAAACTGGTAATATTCAACAGACCAGACCTGGGTTTGAATCCCACAGCTCCATTTGCATACTGAATGACCCTGAGGAAGTCACTTGATTTTCCTGTGCTCTCAGGTTGCACCTGTAAAAAAGCTTTCAGCTTAGTGTGTCTTACCTGGTTAAATAAAAAATGTCAGGAAGTTATTTTTTACGGAGAGGGTGGTGGATGCATGGAATAGCCTGCCCCAGTAAGTGATGGCAGCCCATATGGTGACATGATTGAAACATGCATTGGACAGAAATAAAGGAATATTAGAGATATGAAGAAAAAGCTAAAGCCAATGACCAGATAGGGTCACTGGCCGCTTCATCAGGTAGCATAAACAGGCAGACTGGATGGGTCTGGTGGCACTTATCTGCTGACAGTATCTATGTATCTATGTAATGTTTCCTTGTATGGTGTATGTGGCAGGGGTGTATTGTGTTAGTTGAATCACAACTTAAGGCTACTAAACAAATCCTCACCTGTAGCATTAGGGATGGAGACTGCCAATTGGATGATATGGAAAGTAAGTGGTTGAGAGCACAGTCAGAGGAAACAGGCTCCCATCCCGGGTAGAGAGGGCAAACCTACCTGCGCTTGATACCTCGGCAGGTAGAGTTAGGGACGGAGACTGTCAGATGGCTTGTATGGAATATAATTGATAGAGAATGCAGCTAGAGGAAACAGACTGCCATCCCCGGTGGACAGGGCAAGGCCACGTGCACTTTTATACCTCACAAGGCAGAGTTAGGGACAGCAGCCTGTTGGATTGCTGGCATGGGCTGAGCAAGGAAAGAGAAGTGAGCCGCAGTGTAGCAGAAACAGGAGCAAGCACAAAATAACAGAAGGAGGAAGGAGACAAGGGTGGAGAAGAGAGGAGTAGAGACAATACAGGAAGAGAAACACACACCACTGGACAAGTGGAAAAATAGAAAAAATTGAAGGTAGACAACAATGCCGAAATTGTGGGGGTTAAAATATTGAAAATCACCAAAGTTACAAGCCTGCATTCACAAATTTCAGCGCAGGCTCATAATTTTGTTGTTTGTGAATATTTTTGCTCCAAATCTTCGACATGCCCTTCTTATGACCCCACCTCATGAACAAGTGCAGAGAAAAATTTCAGCTCCTGCCAAAAGGGGTAGCCCGTGATGACAGTGATTATAAATGAGTGACTGTAGAAACAGCTACTCATTTATAGCAATATCATCATCAGCTATCCTGCAAGGGTAGCGATGGATCGGAGACCACAGCGACCAGAAGGGGAGGGATGGGGAGCTGCAGGGGATGGATAGAAGGGAGGGTTTAGGTGGGACAGTACAAGGTGGAAGGTCAGTGGAAGGGAAGGGTGGAAGGGAGGGGCAGCTACAGAATAAGGGATGCTAGCTACACATTCGAGCAGACTTGATAAACCTCTAGGCCTTTATCTGCTGGCAACTTTTGTATGTTCATAGGGGAGAGAAGCCTGCTATAACTGAGCCAGCCCTGTGGTGTGGTGGTGAGGGTGGCTGGTTGCAGTGCAATAGGTACGGGGTTTGGGACCTGCTGTGGGAATGTTTTGCGGCTGCTTTTTTTTTTTTTTAAATTATGCAGCTTTTTGCGCCCTCCTTGACATGCATCACCCCTGGAGTTAGGAATCTTTGATTTACCGGATGTTGACAAATGTGTAGCCGAAAAGCTTTTTTGGTGATATACATTTGTGATGATAGCAATCGCTGTTTTTGGATCGCTATCATCACATGGAACCCCCAAAAGGTGATTTCATGCAGCAACTGCGAAATCACCTTTTGTAATGCAAAACAACATTTTGGCCAGGATCTGAAAAATGACAGTTGTCACATTCATGGGGTGCTGTGAAGAAATGGCAATGTTGAAAATTTGGGGTCAAAATATTGAAAATTGCCAATGTTACGAGCCTGCATTCGTAAATTTCAACGCAGGCTCATAACTTTGTGATTTCTTTTGCCAGCCTGCTCTTGCCCTGTGCACACACACAGCCATACTAGGGCCAAGAATAAACTCTATTTGTGATTTCTGTAACTATAACGTTTCTCTTTTGGCCCCCAAAAGTCTCTGTCTTTCTTTTTCTCCTCTGGGTGGTGGCACAAGTCAAAGACTTATTTTATTTATTTATTTGCTTTTGGTAACCGGGTAAGTGCACTAGGCAGGATTGCCTATTTTCAGGCATGTCCCAGGAGATTACAGTTTAAACAAGTTACAAACAATAGCACAGGGAGGAGCTGATACAATGCGGTACATCAAGAGATTAACAAGCTTACATGGCAGTAGAATTACTTAGCACGAAAGTGACAACATGCGTAGCATAAGCATTACAGTACAAAAGAGATAAAAACAGCTTGCAGAGATCAGTAACATAAGTGCATAACAGCAGTGCTGGTGGCATAGGATGAGGGTGTGGGACAGAGAAGGGGATAGTAGTGCAACGGCAAGTAAAGAGGTATGTTCCGTGAACTAGAGCAAGTAAAGAGGTGTAATACATGAACTAAAGACATTTACTTGCGTCTAGGGAGGTGAGGTAATTAAAGAGTGCATGCTTGAAGGCAGGGTGAGAACTGGAGTTTCTTAGGGAAATGGAAGGGATTTCCAGAATTTGGGAGTGTAGACGGAGAAGGCAACTTCACCCATTTTGATGGAGCAATTAGGGACAATGACCAGAGCTGAAGTCGAGGACCAGAGGAGTTGGGAGCAGTCAACTGCGGTGAACATGGCTGCAAGGGAGAAGGGGAGAGAAGAATGAATTATATTGTTGGTCAGGCAGCCTATGGAATATAAACTCTGGGAGGAGGGGGATAACCAGCAGAGGTCAGAGTAAAGAGTACAGCGGTGTTTAAGCCGATGGGCAGACAAGGCAAATCTGCAAACATTGTTATAGGCAACATCCCACAACTGAAGAACATTTGCCTGCACTTGAGCAAAGACCTGCAGTGCATAGCAAAGACCAGGGAGCAGATGTCCTTGGGCGATGGAGAGCCTAGCGGCCGGGATAAGGGCATGGCAGACATGATAAGCCAACCCAATTTTGGCATTGACAGACTTGCATACTGCATTGACATGGAGAGAGAAACTGAGACATGGATCCAGAGTGACCCCTAAGTATCTGAAGGAGTCGGTAACTTGTACCAGGAGCCATCGAGGCAAGAGACTAGAAATGAGGGGTTTAGGGAACTGAACTTCCTGTGGGACCCGAAGAGCATGGCCTGGGTCTTGGCAACATTTAATACGAGGTGGCGAGATGTGAGCCATATTTGGATTCATTGCAGGTTGGAAGAGAGGTGGAAATTAATATCAGAGATGGAGCTGGAGGAGGTATAGAGGATCAAGTCAGCAGCGTACAGTAAGGTGTGACAGTAGGGGATAATGGTCAGTAGATTGTTTATAAATATAGAAAAGAGAAGGAGCCCAGGGAGCCTGCTCTTGCCCTGTGTACATACACAGCCACACTGCGGCCAAGAATAAACTTTAGTTGTGATTTCTGTGGCTATAACATTTCTCTTTGGCCCCCAGTTGAGTGTGTGTGTCTCTCTCTCTCTCTTTTATTAGTTGCTGTAGGAGCGGCAGAAGAGGCGGGGTGTCAGGCACGGGTCCAGAATGTTTTCTATGCTAATTTCTGAAGATCCCTGGGGGCGTGGACGTACAATGATGCTAGCATCTGCCTCACCCCCCCCCGGATGAGGCGCTGGCAGCAGCGGTACCCCCAGCCTCCACCAGAGGTGCACAATATACCAGATGCTTTTCCCCCCTGCCCCCAGAGAAGAAGAGCAGTCCCTGGGACACTCAATCCTACTGCTCCTGGTTGGCCCTCCAACTCCTGAGTTCGTCTCCGAACCCGGGATGTAGGCGCAGCAAGCAGACACTTGTATTTTGCCATGATAACTTTGTAATTCTTTCACATTTTGACCCCAAATGTTCAACAGTCTTTCTATCACCTTACCTCATAAACCCCATAGTTAAAATTTCTTAGTCAGTGGCAAAAAAACATTCTGTGCCACAGATGTAGAAAGTAATTTTGGGCAGAATGTGAGAAATGACAGCTGTAGTGCTCATGAGGTGGTGTGAAAAAATAGCTGTGTTGAAAACTGGGAGTGAAAATATGAGAAATTGGCAAAGTTACGTGCATGCATAAGAAAATGCCAACGAGTGTACTTAACTCGGGCATTTTTTGATATTTTTGCTCCAAATTTTCCACATGGCCTTTTAGGAACCCCACCTCATGAACAGTGTCAATGCCATTTTGTTACTCGGCCCCAAAAGGTGATTTGATGCAAGGATCGTGCCATTCCATGCCACAGGTACACAAACATGTTTCAGGCAGGATGTGAGAAATCACAACTGTACTGTTCATGAGGTGGTGTGAAAAGTCTGTATGTTGACAATTTGGAACGAAAATATAAAAATTGCAAGTTATGTGCCTGCGAGAAACTACACAACGCACACTGATAACATGGCCATTTTGGGAATTTTCACTGAAACTCTCAACATGTTTTGGGACCCCACCTCATGAACAGTGGCACTGTCATTTCGTTACTCAGTCCCAAAAAGTGAATCTGCACAGGGATCACAAAATTACCTTTCAGGACTGCATAATGAAAGGACAGTGCCAGTGTTCATGAGGTGGGGTCACAAAAAGCCCATGTTGAAAATTTGGTGCAAAAAGACCTAAAAATGGCCGAGATATCAACATAAGTTCAAAACACCATTGACTACCATTATACGGCACTTACCTTGATTCTTCAGTTCACCATTCAACTTTGAAGAGTGCAGATGTGTCCCAGACCACAAAAGATGCCAGCCGCCGACCTCCGGAGGTAGCTATGGGGTAAGGGGTTATGGGAGGTGGGTGCAGAGGGAGGGTTGGGATGGGAGAGACGACAAGAAATCATTTTCTTCTTTACAGGTTTAATTTAAAAAATGTTGGGGACTGTTTTCTTTTTCAGGGATAAAATTTTGGGGACACTGGGGTGGGACCCAGTGTTCCAGAGTGGTGGTGGTGGAGGGGAGAAACCGGGGAGTAATATAACTGGGGACACTGGGGTGGGCTCCTAGTGTCCCATAGTACAGGGGGATCACAGACATGGGGATTGGGCACCCTGATGTCAGACAGTACTGGGGGATCGCACAGGAATGGGCACCCCAGTGTCATACAGTGCTGGGGGATCACCAACACAGGATTGGGCACCCTGATGTCAGACAGTACTGGGGGGATCACTGACATGGGATTGGGCACCTGATGTCCGACACTATGGGGTGGGATAGAGTTGGGGGGTCTGACATGGGGATCTCGCACCCCAATGTCAGACAGTACTGGGGATCATGATATAGAGATTGGGCACCCTGAAGTCGGACACTAAGGGGGATGGGACAGTGCTGGGGATCACTGACATGGGGATTGGGCACCCTAATGTCAGACACTATGGGGAGGGGATCATGACATGGGATAAAGCACCCCAGGTGGGCTGAATGGTCATGCAAATTAAAGGGCCGAAGCCCTCTCGAATTAGAGCGCCTTTCGTCCTTTGTAGTGCATTACCGTTCAACCCACTCAGCAGAGAATTGCATCAGGACCACACCTAGTGGTCATCAGGGTAGACTGCCGAGTCCCTAGTTCTGTGTACTTCAATGGGCTCAGCAGTGACACCCCATGAAATCACATATTGCCACAATACATTGGTTCGTGCAAGTGCAACCAACGTAAAAAGGAAACATTTAAAGTGATAGTGAACAATAATAGAAGTGATATAAGTACTACTCCAAACAACCATTAACACACTGATAAAATAACCAGTTCATCAAGTGAATAAATAGATAAAAAAGATACAGTGCAGCTAAATACAATCAATACCAACCAAAAGGGAAAGGGGAAAAGAAAAGCAGTGAAAGCAAGGAGGGAGGGGCTAGGAAAAAACACAACATATCATTTGAAAGCTTCCAGATAATTACAATAGTTATATATTATACTAATATATTTAAATATTATATTCATAAGATGATCAATACATAGTTCAACTCCAGATAAATATTCCAAACCAATAAGGACTAACAAAAGCAACATGATTATACATACTGCCAAAATGTCCCTCTCTGTAAATGTTTCCTATCTAACACCCCACGTGTCATTTGTGATTTTCCTCCAACAGTGCCTGGTGCTAGTGGTGTAGCGATTTTGTAACTATATTATCTGGTTCTGAATTTAAACACACAGTTACGAACTTGATGCTGCTCTGCCTGCCTCCTATCCCCACTGCCCACCGTCCCCTCTCACCTCCTTAACTCTCTTCTGAAGTGTGCAGCTGCAGCTCCTCAAGCTCCATTGCTGATTGGATTTCCCAGGCTGGTGGTCTCACTGTCGGGTTGGTAGTGCTGCCCGTCGCCACCTCACTGCACCTAGTCAAGGACCAAAACTTTTGAAATTAATATTAAAATGAAATTGTGCCCCTGCTGCCTTTCAGCTTGTATCACCCACTAGCTGTGCCTGCTCCATGGAATGATGGCTAACCATCATGGCTCTGGTGCTGTACTGCCGCGCCAGACATGATGTCCTCTCATCTCTCTCACTCTGGGCCTGATTCAAAATCTTCAGTCCTAAATAACTGCTTGATTTTATGCCATGATAAATATAGAGACATTCACGTCCTGTGGCTTGCATACTGGGAGAGCCGAGGAATGTGTTCTCCACACTTCATTACGCTGCTAACAAATGGTCATGGGCCAATCACATCCCAGAATGCTCCTTGTGTTAGGAACGTGTGGAGGTAGGAGGAAGATTCTAAGGCTAACATCATTGCATTGGGGTATCCCTGCCAAAGGTTGGTAAGAGTCACATTTACAATTCAGAGCAGCAAGTCAGTGGAACAAAGTGACGGGTTTGCAGCTAAGGCACTGGTGTCCTGTACAGCATCCTAGGACATGAGAGAGAGAGAGAGACAGACAGAGAGAGAGAGAGACAGAGAGAGAGAGAAGAGAGAGAGAGAGAGAGAGAGGACAGAGAGAGAGAGAGAGAGAGAGATATCATGTCATTGCCTCCCAAAGAGAAAGTTGAAACCAAAGCTGGACACCTGCCTGCTGCTATTAGTTTTATGGACTGTTTATGGACTGTGCTCATTTGTTTTACTCTGTTTTCTTCCATGTGTTTATGAGGCTGCTGTCAGTGGTATGTGTGTGGGTAGGTGATCTTTGTGCAGAGCAGCTCAACCCAGGCATGGAGCCCCCAGGTTCACCAGCAGTGCTGCACTGCCTCCCTCATGCCACTGGAATAACAGCTTCCTCCAAGAACCGGAAACAGTTAAAATTCATTTCTTTGAGGGCTAGCTAGTCCCATGTGGTCATAATACCAGTGTTCATGTTCAGCCAGTGGTTTTAGAGAATTGGTGATTCTGTGATAGATAGAAAGGAAGTAATTCAGCAGTGATGTACATGAAGCCGCTCAGCTACTTGCCGGATGGCTTTATGAGAATGACAGTACTGAAGTGTTCTCTCATTGGAATGCTTCAGTCCTTTCAAGTACACAAAGTTTACACCCATGAAACTGAGACCACAGTCATACTCTGCTTGCATGGTCATTGGTCTGTTAGGGACGAGCCCAATGTAGATTGCTCCGCATTGGGCTAGTCCGTGACACACCTCTGAAATGCCATTCTCTGAAACAAAATGTTTCTTGCACCTGTGCATGGAAACATAAAAATGAATAGAAGTAAAACAGCAGAAGGGCTTCAAAACAGGGAGAAAAGCATGGCTCGGGCAGCTGAGGACTTTGTGGAGTCACCTGCAGTAGAGTGAGGGTGTGGTATGTGGTTAGCTGACAAGCGCAGTACAGCTGCTAGTTGGTGCATGACGGTCTGTGGCCCCAGGCAAAGGTGGAAGGGTTAGGCTGAAGTAAGGTGAGATGGCATTCCCTTCAGGGTGCAGCAGTGTCCACACCTGAAAGGGGAATTGGGGAATGTTAGTAATTAAGCCAGGCCCCCATGGCTGGGCCTTCCCCCGTGGGTCTGGGTTTAGAGAGTTGAGACAGAAAAGGGGGCATATAAAAAAAGAAGGTTAATTTAAATTTTATATGAGGGAGCACTGGTAAGAAGCAGGGCCACCATGGCAAGGCCCTCCCCCAGTGAACCAGAATGCCCTGATTCCCAACCTGGTTGGGACTGATTTTAAAAAGAATAATAATTCATAAAAAGTAACAAGTGGAAAAGGTAACATGTGCTGAGATATTAACTTGATGTTTTTAACACAGTACAGCACTGTGGTAACATCAAGCTACTGCGTACGGGGGAAGGTTGTCTGAGTTGGTGTCTTTCAGTTTGACCTGTGGAAATCAAGGTGCTGGGAAAGGAAAAGCAGTGGGAAAAAGGGGGCAAATGGAATTTGAGAAGTAGCTGGAGGACCTAGTGCAGGTAAGAGGCAAGGCATGGTGGGATGCCTGTTTTGTGAACTTGGGGGGGAGAGTTACCAAACCTGGAGGGAGAAGGGCAACCATCAATTCTAACTCAGCTAACCCCACCAGTGGAACCAGCAGGGCAGGGGACAGTGCCCTGGCAACCAGTGTCTGAAGCACAGTGTAAGAAGAGGGCACCAGTGCCAAAGTAGCCTGTGGTCAAGAAACCAGTGGCAAAGCAACCAGCAACCAAGAAGCTGAGGCAGACTAAAAGACAGTATTGGACACCATCAGTGTCAACCATCCCAGATAAAGGTAGGCCTCATTTTGAAGAACAGAGCAATGATCAGATGAGAGCACTGTTGGATGGGACATCTGACAGTAACAACCAAAGAGGGGAGCCAGTGGCAAAGCGACCCAGGTGAGGCGGGGGGGGCATCATCCCCAAGCTGTCCCAGCGAGCCAGCAGCTTCTAGATCAGGTGCAGGAGGCTCTGGGGGCCTCAGCCCACCCTGGTTCTCTTGACATTATCTCTCCTTCCTGTGGTGCCTGTTCAGGTCCCGTTGTTGGTTCCTAAACTTCCAGTAGTATTGTCTAGCAACCCAGTCCTGTCAGGACAGGGGGAACAGCTGAAGTGCCAGCATTGTTAGCCCCAACCTAGATGGTTGGTCTGATCTTGATAGCAGTGCTTGCTCAGCTAGCTGCTGCCCAGTGTGGGGGTTGGGGAATGTCATGGGAGGCCCACAGCCACTGGCATTAGAACAAAAGCTGGACCAGGTTCTGGTATACTTGAAAGGACAGGGATGGGGGAGGGCCTCTGATCCCATGGCCAACAGCAGTCTCCATGCAGAATGGAGGAGGGGTGACAGCTACCCTAGGATCAGTCCTACAGCAAATAGTGGTGGCTTGGATCCAGGCAATGGTCCGTCCTCAGCCAATGGGGTTTGTGAGTTTGGGAGAGCCAATCTGGCCCCACCTCACTGAGAAGATGCAGATACAGATCTTTTTTTTTTTTCTTTCAGCTTAGTTTTTGCCCTGCCAGCTTTCATCCAGATGGTGCCCCCAGCCCCGTCCTTCAACATACACCATCCAGCACTGACACAGCCTCAGGGCTTGCCCCCCCTGGTGGAGCCAGCAGGGTTCCCCAACCCCCACTGGAGACTGGATTCAAGGGGCCAGTGCCGTGGCTGGCCGAAAGCAGAGCCTGCAAGGTGCCCTCCATCATACTGCTGCAGCATGTGTATTTTTGTCTGTTTTCCTTCCCCTAGGAGTCAGGATGTGCTATGACACCTGTGGAGTGGAGCGCGCACAAATCCATGCGTGCTCCCCTCCAAAACATCTGCCTCGACTCCCCCCTTGTCTGCAGTGCAGAAGCCATGTCCATCAGCCTCTGCTAGGGGGTAACAAGGTGCTGGGAACTGAAAACCCCCTCCCCGGAGAAGGAGAGCAGTCCATCGGACACTCAGTCCTTCCCCGCCCCTGCTGACCCCGGGCGGCCTGTGCTCGTTCCCGGAACACGGGTGGCCGACATTGCACGAGGTAAGGTGACCAGCACCTCATCAACACTGGGCCAGCCAGTGGCTACAGATCTTGAGTGGGGAATATGTGGATATTTTCTCACACTTGAACTAGCCAAAGGAGCCAGAGGAGGAGGAGAAGGAAAAGGAGAAGAATGGTGGGGTAGAAATAAGGTGGATCCAGATCTGAAGAACCTGCAACAGTTGGTGGCTGGCATTCACAATCTTTTTGGGGACAATACATCAGGTGGCCCTGGGAAGGCAAATGGGCTGTTGAACTATTAGAGCAGGGTCACAGCCATGCATGCAAGTAAACCACGTTGTGGCTTGTGGGTGGCTGGAATATGATGAAGAGTTTCACCAATGGATGCAAGTGGACCCGACAAAGCATTGGAATGTTTTAGACATGACAGTGCTGTGGGCCACTGAGCTTGAGAGTGGTGTTCAACACACAGACAGTGACTCTCTGTGTCAGGTGGGCCTCATTGGCCAAGAGAGGGCATAAGGTTTACTCCGTGGGGTGGCTGCCAGTATTGTTATGACACAACCAAGGGATGTAAGACAGATCACTGTAGGTTTAAGCACGAGTGCAAGGACTGTGACTGGCAGTACCCTTTCTGTCACGAAGGGACACTACCCCTCAGCCATTTAGGAAGTGGTGCAATAGGCCTCCCAACACCAATGAGGGGAGTCTGAATTAGGCCGTAGCTGGTCAAGTACCCAAACTAGACATCTGCTCATTCTTTGGTGGATGGATTTATGGTGGGCTTTGGAATTCCATGCAAGGGCCTTTGTCAGAAGTGTGAAGCCAAGAATCTGAAGTCCTCCAGGGAGTGACCAGACTTTGTGTGGGAGAGGATAAACAAGGAGGTGGCAGCAGGGCAGATACAGTGGCCCATTTTCAGCCCCACCCTCACCATGCTTGCGAGTATACCCTACTGGCCTGGTCCCCAAGAAAGCACTGTGTAAGTACCACTTGCCTTACCAGGAGGGGGATTCAGTCAATTACTATATTGACTCATGCTTCACAGTAGTGACATATATACTGTCTCATCCTCTGTCCTGTCTCTTGTAGACTATGGCTTCCCTGTCTACGCTGCTGCTGATGCCACTGCCCTCAGGAGAATCCAACTATCCCTAAATAAGGTCTGTAGGCTCCTCACTGGTGCAGACAAATGGACTCATGTATGCACTCTATATTCGCTGGCCAACATACTCAATCTATTCTATTTCTCCCATGAATCTCGTATGCTGAATTGTTAAATGTACTGTGCACCTGTTTAATACTTTGTGAGCCTTGTGATGTCTGCTGTCTCTGTGTTAAGCCTTTGATACCAATTCCCAATATGTATCAGCTGTAAATACTGTATATTGATACCTATGTATGTAATTTACTGTAAATAATTCCGGGTCGCCCCTGAAAAAGGGATCTCTGGTCTCAGTGGGCTTAACCGGTTACCAAAATCTAAATAAATAAATAAATAAGAAGAGTGGTTACAATATCAGATCTGACTCTTGGTTAAAAAAAATACTTCTAGGTCTCTCCCCCCCCCGCCGGGGTGTCTGCCTCCCTCCACCCTGCTTCCCCCTCTGCCTGTACCCATGGCTCCACTAAGGCCGCTCTCAGAGTCCCTAGGGTGCTGACATCACTCTCCCAGAGATCTTTTTGTTACAGAGAGCCACACTGGTTCAACGCCCTCCCCTCCTCGATCTCCTCACTCACTAAAATAGGTCCTTTTAAGGCAGCTCTCAAGAGTCTCATTTTCTCCACCCGCAGCTGCAAATGCGTTCCACAAGCGGGATCCTAGCCCTTAGGTGCCCCGGTCCCTCCCTGGTCTCTTTCCTAGACTCTTGATGACAAATGCCTTATCTCAGGCTGCAATTCTGAATTTACTGTATTTGTATTTGGGTCCTAGCTTTCACACTGGATAGACCTCTGTACTGCTATTGTAAACTGTAACTCTTATCTGGGCACTGGATGGCTCAGGATTCTATGTTGTTTGTTCTGACACCTACAAATATATGAATATTGTTTGCTATTCGCTGTTTGGTATGTAACAAAAAACTTCTGTAACCTCCTGTCTATCATATTGCATTTGTGTTGCTGTCTATGTGCTGAATCCACAGGAACTGACGTGGAGCCTTTGGAAACGGGTCCTTGACTCAAAGAGTTGTAATTCCGACACGTATAATAAATAAATTAATAAATAAAATATACTGTTCAAAAGAGCAGTCAAGGTGGTGCGGGGGGAAGGGAAAGGGTCCATGTTGGCAAAGGTGGACAGAGTCCCAGTTTGTCTCTTGCCTATGCATATAGAAGACACAGATCTTTTGGGAAGAAAATTTGAAGAACGGTATTACTTAGGTGCATGCTAATGGGGTGTGCAGTGGTGTGCACCTTGTCTGAGCAATTCAGCACCTTCTTGCACATAGTAGTTACAATCAAGGCAGAATGAATGGAGGTGGTCCATTACTTGCATGTCTTTTATTCATAGGGAGATCTAGCTCCAGGTAACGTAGGCATGTGTTGAAGGTATTTCAGGAGGTGTGTGCAGATTTTGGCATACCTCTGGCAAAGGCCAAGACAGAGGGCTCTGTATCATCCTATCATTTATGGGCATCGAGACTAATACTCAGGCCACTGTGTTCCAGCTGACAGCAGAGAAGAGAAGGTTCAGTGCCTGCATGAATTATTGTCCAGAGTGGCAGGACATGTAAGATACCTTTGTGGGAGCCTCAGCAACTGCTAGGTCACTTAAACTTTGTGTTCTTGATCATTCTGGTGGATAGGACATTCTTGTGCAGCATGGCAGTGGTCAGAGCTGGATACCGAAAACCTTGTCACAGGCTCTGGGTGATTAAGAGCATGAGGGAAGATCTTGCAGATTGGTTGACCTTTTTAAACTGTTTTAATGGTGCGTCGAGTTGGTCAAAGGCCACAACCAGCCAAGAGATTGAGCTCTACACAGGGGCATCAGGAGGCTTTGGCTTTGGGGCGTACTTCCAGGGAGCTTGGCATGCAGATAAGTGGCTAACAAGCTGGCAGGAGGTAGGTTTGACAAAAAATTTCACCTTGTTGGAAATGTTACTGACAGTCATTGCTTTTTGGGTGCAAGACAGTCAGTTCTGGCAAAGCAAAGTTATCTTCCAGACAGACGACTGGGGGTGGTACATATCATCAGTGGGCAGTTAGGAGCAAAGGGTCCAGTGAGACACCTCATGAGGGTGTTTGTCCTTAAGTGCCTGATGCAAAATATTCAGCTGAAAGCTCTGCATATGCCTGGGGCTGATAATGGCATCGCTGATGCTTTGTCTCATTTATAGTCGAAGAGGTTCTAGGAACTGTCACTGAAGCAGAGGAACATCCCAGGAAAGTCCCAGCCCTCCTTTGGGAGTTGTTGAGCCAAAAGCCTGGGAGGAATTCTTTAGCTTTTTTTTTTAGGAAATATTGGAATGTGGGGTCACTGATCTGTTGTAATAATACATTCACATCGATGTCGCTTCTTGTAAGTGTTTTTAATTGGTAATCCTCAATGTTTCACTTTCAATTCTAGAGCTTTTCAAGGGGTATTAGTTCTGCAAAAAATATGAAAAAAGGATTTTTTTAAATTTTCATATTTAAATCAAACTGGTTAAAAAACAGAATAATTGCACTTTACTTTGAAATACATTTCAACATGTATGTACTTCTCTCTTATCAGTGCTTTTCTCTTACTTCTTTGCTTTAGTTGATAGCTCAAATGTTTTATAAAACTGTAAAAAACAAATACATGTATGTTATTTATTTTATCATTATACAGTTTTGTTTTCATCAATTTATATTGTACCAACACAGAATAATTGCACTTTACTTTGAAATACATTTCAACATGTATGTACTTCTCTCTTATCAGTGCTTTTCTCTTACTTGTTTGCTTTAGTTGATAGCTCAAATGTTTTATAAAACTGTAAAAAATAAATATATGTATGTTATTTATTTTATCATTATACAGTTTTGTTTTCATCAATTAATATTGTACCAACACTGTCTATCTCTCTTTATTTTATTAAGTTCGTCTGCACTGTTTCACCCCATATCTGTGTGGAAAATGCATACCTGAGTAGACTTAAATCTTTTACTTTTCTTGAGCTTGTCCGTAAGCTTGAGTAACTATAATTTAATTCAAAGGGTACGTTTTAATATTCTTGTTGTTAAAGTTGATTCTCTTGTACATATAAATGTTACTGTTGGCATATTGTCATAAACATTTACTTATTTGTGAATCAATTGCCTGTACACATGGTGTCTCAATGGCATCCGAATTGCAAAGAACACCGTCTTCCTCAACACTTAACCTCTCAAGCTAATCCGACTGCCCACAGGAAGTTGTGAGAATGTCTGCTCTATGTTCTCATGAACATGCGAGTGTGGATGCCAAGTAGCCAACAACAAACCCCGCTGATGCGGAGAATGGGCTGTGGTTAGGTGGGCTCATAGACACTACAGTGGTGATGGCAGGAATGGTGTAGGCACTGTGGATCTCAGTTTACTTTATTATTTCTCAGAGGTAATTCATTATGTCTCCATACAGCATGTAAAACTATACCATACTTCATTTCTATTTACAAAAATTCCCTCTACTGGGTAGAAGCATCTTCTGACCGAGATGTATTGGGGGAAGGGATAGATATGGGGGAAAAATGGGGGAAAAGGGCACTAGAGAGCAAGGAAGAGGCATTTTTATGCATCCAAATAAACAAACAAGCCCCTACTAGCATGATGGCCAGTTTGTTTCAAAATGTATCCCTACGTTAGGATCTAGAGTATGAGACTGAAAATCCATTTAATCTCCACTGTTTTGAGTTTTTTTTGTACAATCAGCACTACATTCTGGAGGTGATACTGCTTTCAGTCCCCAAAAGCGCAATGACACCACTGTGTGTCCTTCCCTGTTAAAATGTTGTGCAACCGGTGAATTTTCATCTTTACATGCAATGTCGCTTTTATGTTCCTGAATATGAAGCTTTAACAGTCTGCTTGTTTGTCCAACATATCATTTATCACACACACACACTGTACTACATAGATGGCCCCTGTTGCACAATCTATGTGGTCCTTGATTTTAAGCTTCTCCCCTGTGTGTGAATGTATAAATTCTGATCTTTTTGAGATATGATTACGTACAGAGCATCTTCTACAGGTTGTCATTCCGGGCTGCAATGGGCCTAATAATAGTTGTTTAGGTTCAGGTTTTTTCCTGCCCACAGGAAGTTGTGAGAATGTCTGCTCTATATTCTCATGAACATGCGAGTGTGGATGCCAAGTAGCCAACAACAAACCCCGCTGATGCGGAGAATGGGCTGTGGTTAGGTGGGCTCATAGACACTACAGTGGTGATGGCAGGAATGGTGTAGGCACTGTGGATCTCAGTTTACTTTATTATTTCTCATAGGTAATTCATTATGTCTCCATACAGCATGTAAAATTATACCATACTTCATTCCTATTTACAAAAATCCTCTCTACTGAGTAGAAGCATCTTCTGACCGAGATATATTGGGGGGAAGGGATAGATATGGGGGAAAAATGGGGAAAAAGGGCACTAGAGAGCAAGGAAGAGGCATTTTTATGCATCCAAATAAACAAACAAGCCCCTACCAGCATGATGGCCAGTTTGTTTGTCCACAAGGAAAGGAAGCAGCTTCTAGTGGGGGACTCAATTATTAGGGGGATAGAACTGGGGGGAGCAGGGAAAACTGAAGTAAGGTGCCTGCCCGGTGCCATGGCTTGGAGGGACAGGAAGCGCATCCTCAGGATCACGGGAACAGCTGCACGGGAGTCTGAGCTGGATGTCATTGTCCACCTAGGGACAAATGACTTGGCTCATCATGAGATTAGAGCAGTGCAGAAGGACTTTGTAGAATTGGGGAGGGCCTAAAACAAATGCACACACAGTATCCTTCTCAAGTGCTGCCTGTCAATGGCATGAGTGAGGCGGTACTTTCACCATGCAGTTTAATGAATGGTTGAAAAATGGTGTGGAGCACAGGGGTTTGGCTTCTTTGGGGACTGGGGTTCCACCTGGAGGGACACCAGCCTATACTGGCAGGATGGTCTGCATCTGTCCAGGAAGGGAACAAGTCTTTTGAGCAATCGGTTTAAATGCTTCATTGGCAAGCTTTTAAACTAGTCAAGGGGGGAGGCACTGATAAGCAGCAGGAAAATCCTGGCCTCCCCCTACAAAACAGGGTACTAAATGAGAAAAAGACCAAGGTAGAAAGGTCAGTGGGGGATGCTGCAACAGAAGGTAAAGTCATCAAAAAATGGAGAGCAATGAGTACCAATGCCTGTAGTCTGAGTAACAAGCTTCCTGAATTAGTGGCCTTGATGGAGGAGGAACATCTGGATATCGTGGCAGTCACAGAAACATGGTACACACAAAACCATGACTGGGATGTAAACATACCAGGATACACTATCTACAGGAGGGACAGGGAGGGTAAAAGAGGAGGAGGAGTAGCTCTTTACATAAGGGAAGGAATCAAAGCAACAGAACAAAAGGGTAAACAGGGAGGAGAAGAAGCACTGTGGGTAAATTTGGAGACCGGCAATGGCACCACAATATGCACAGGGGTTGTATACAGACCCCCTTCTCAGGGGGAGGAAATGGACAAGGAAATGATAGAAAGTATACTTAGAATGGCAGAAAAAGGGGAGATATTGCTGATGGGTGATCTGAATATGCCAGATGTTAACTGGAGTGCAGTTGCAGCAGCCACTTCTAAGAGTGGGGTTATTCTTGATGCCCTACAGGGGGCATGCCTTAGACAACTAGTATTGGAGCCCACTCGAGAGGGAGCAATCTTAGACCTGGTTCTCTCAAATGGAGGTGAAGAGAGGATCACAGATGTAGAAGTGGGTAGCCATCTGGGAACTAGCGACCATCAAACAGTATGGTTCACAATAAACATAGCAATAGAGTCAAGCCATACAAAGACAAAGGTACTGGATTTTAGGAGGGCTGACTTTGTCAAAATGGGTGAGTGCCTAAGGAATGCACTAGCAAATGGACAGGAAGGAGGAGTGGAAGAACAATGGGGAATAATAAAAACTGCCATCACAGAGGTATCAAGCCTTTGTGTAAAGCAAATAAACACAATGAAATGAGGTAAGAAACCACTATGGTTCTCAAAGGAAGTGGCAGTGAAGGTTCAAGAGAAAAAGAAAGCACTCAGGAAGTACAAGGAATCACAGAAGGAACAGGACAGAGAACTGTATCAGTTAAAGCAAAAGGAAGCTGGGAAGGCAGTCAGAACAGCAAAGGCCCAAACCGAGGAAAAGATAGCCAACTCAGTTAAGAAGGGGGATAAAACCTTTTATAGGTACATCGGGGAGCGAAGGAAGACCAAGGGAGGGATAGGCTTAATAAAGGGGAGGGAGGGTGAGCAGAGGGTGACTGTGAAAAGGCAGAGATACTAAACAAATATTTTTGCTCAGTATTTACAAAGGAAGAGGGGGAGGTACCTAAAACAAACAGTAGAAACACTCTGGATACAGAAGTTGATACCAGTCCATTTACAGAAGAAAGGGTTCTGAAAGAACTCTTAAAACTGAAGGTGGACAAAGCAATGGGGCCTGATGGGATTCATCCCAGAATTCTAAAAGAACTAAGGGTAGAACTAGTGACACCACTGACTACCCTCTTTAACAAATCATGGGAGGATGGGGTGGTACCCGAGGACTGGAGGAGGGCAGATGTGATTCCCCTTCACAAAAGTGGGAGCAAGGCAGAAGCAGGAAACTACAGACCTGTTAATTTAACCTCAGTGGTAGGGAAAATGATGGAATCACTTCTGAAAGAAGAATTGTTAAATATCTAGAGGCCAGAGGGGCACAGGACCCAAGGCAGCATGGATTCTACAGCGGAAGGTCATGCCAGACAAATCTGATAGATTTCTTTGACTGGGTGACCAAAGTAGTTGATCAGGGAGGGCTGTGGACATGGCCTACCTAGACTTTAGCAAGGCATTTGACACAGTCCCACACAAAAGATTAATATACAAGTTAATCCAGCCTGGGAGTGGGTCCCAAGATGACAGCCTGGGTAAAAATTGGCTGGAGAATAGGACACAGAGAGTAATAGTAAATGAGTCCACTCTGAAAAAAAGAGGTTAGTAGTGGGTATCATGAGGGTTCAGGACTAGTCCTCTTCAATGTCTTTATAAGTGACATTGAAGAGGGACTGAAGGAAAAGTATGTCTCTTTGCAGATGACACAAAGATCTGCAACAGAGTTGATGCAAGGTGGAGTGGAAAGGATGAGAAGAGATTTGGCAAGGTTAGAGGAATGGTCAAATGTATGGCAGCTTAGATTCAATGCTAAGAAGTGCAAGGTAATGCACCTGGGAAACAAAACCCAGGGAGGAGTACACAATGGGGTGAGACACTAACAACAACAAAAATGGAAAGGGACCTGGGGTAGTCAAATCAGATGACCTAAAGGTGGCAAGCAATGTGAGAGGGCAGCAAGGAGGGTTACGGATACTGGGATGCATAGGAGAGGCATCACCAGTAGAAAATAGGAAGTTATTATTCCTCTGTACAGACAGCTAGTGAGACCCTATCTGAGTACTGCGTGCAGTTCTGGAGACCCAATCTCTGCAAAGACATAGACAGAATGGAAGCTGTCCAGAGGAGGCAACTAAAATGGTGCAGGTCTACACTGGAAGACATATGAAGAGAGAGACTTAAGAAGCTTAATATGTATAGCCTCGAGGAAAGGAGGAAGAGGGGGGACATGATAGAAACTTTCAAGTACCTCAAGGGAATCAACAAAGTCCAAGAGGGTAGCATCTTTCAAAAAAAGAGGTGTGCAAGAACAAGGGGGCACAATTTGAAGATAGAAAGGGGGCAGCTCAGAGGTAATTTAAGGAAGTATTTTTTCACAGAGAGGGTGGTGGATGTATGGAACGGCCTTCCAGAGGAGGTTGTGGAGTCACAAACAGTGGTGGACTTCAAGCATGCATGGGACAGTCATAAGGCAATTCTAGGGGGTGGGGGTAGGAAGAAGTAGGCTGCTGGTTAACTAGGACCTGCAGCTTATCCATCAGGTAGGGAAATGGGCAGACTGGGCGGGCCAAGCGGTCCTTATCTGCCGTCAAATTCTATGTTTCTATGTTTCTATGTTTAAACTGTGATCATACTATTTGATCTTTTACGTTATGTACCTTTTTAGCTGCTACAACTGGTTTATTGGTCAGAGCTGGATTATTAGGGTTATCTATGTAAGCAATAATACTAAGACAATTGTGGGCGTTATTGAAATACGGACCACCAGAAGTGAGGGCCCGAACGCTGCAGACGGAGGGCCTTATAGCCCCTTGAAGGTTCAGTATTTCCGCAGTATAAATTTCAAGTTACTGTCCACCTATACTGATATGCATCATAAGCTGGCACTGCTAAAAAATACCTCCCAAATCACTCTCCACTTCACATTCTCAATGTCTGACTTATACTCCCACAGTAAATATTAAGTGGATCACCACCCTTCTGCACAGCGATGGTAGTATGTACAGTTCCCTGTTGTGTTTTTTTTCTCACCTTCCCAGCAATTCTTCTCCAGTACTTTTCTGTACTCTACTCCACAATATGAGTTGGCTGGCTACAACCCTTCCAAATCTTGAATGAACTATACACAACTCCCTCAATACTGTCCTAACAAATGTCAACATTCCCCCATAATCTCCCTACACTGAATTCAAGTAACAGTTTAGGTGCAGCCCTGCCACTCTGAGTATTTGGCATTGTTGGCTACTCTCTCATCCACAGTCAGGTAGTGAGCACAATGCTGGCAGCCCCACATTTCAGATCTCACAGTGATCTGCTCAGAGTCCTTCATGTCTTCAACTAACCTGAATATAGCTGCACCCTGCTGTAATGGCCTCTTCAGTTCCCCTCTGGCATTCATTCTTCTCACCTGCTCTCCACACCAAAAACTGGTGAGTTCACTACCCTTCCACATCTGAATGTGGTTAGTACAGTCTCCCGTGTTAGTAACATATTAATAATAAACATGATCTTCTGGCAAGCCAGGCTGATAGCAGCATGGCACAAGTGGAAAAATAGGCTTTCCTACTCATATAAGATCTAAGCCACCTATGATTAGGCACTATTAAATGACATGCATAATGATGTACACACCTGTCATTTAACAGTGCCTAATCAAAGGTAGCCTAGATCTTTAAAGGATAGGAAAGTCCATCATTCCCCTTGTTCCCTGCAGATATGAGCCTGACTTACTGGAAAGATATTTTTATATTTGATATGTCAAAATAAAACAGGACCTATACTTCTTGCATTCATTATGCAGAAGGGTGATGAGCTCACCAGTATTTGGTGTGAGGAGGAATAGTAAAGACTGAATACCAGAGGGGGACTGAGAAGGCCACTCTTGCAAGGTACTGCTATATTCAGGGAACAGGAAGACAGAAGAAGAGAAATATGAGCAGATTACTGTGAGAAATAAGATGTGGGGCCGCCAGCACCTTGATCACTACCTGACTCCATTGTCCTGGCCAAAATTCCACTTCCTATAAAACCAGTGCATGCAATTGTCCAAGGCTGTGTGTGGATATTAATATATGGAACAGCTGCCACTACACGTTCAGTCACTTCACTATCAGTCTAGTAGTGTTTGTAAAACACTTTGGGATACAGTGTGTAGGAAAACCACTATATAAATACTGATTCTTATTCTTCTTCTTATTATTATTATTATTAGTATTATTATCTCCCATGGAAAAAGTGGACAAGACAAGCATTTATTTGAGTTTCGAGAAAGTATGAACTCTAACATTGGACTGCACAAGAACTTTGCTACAAAAAAGTGGTGGCTCTAGGGGGGTGGTGAAGTGTGTGGCTGCAACCCCCTCCCCCCACATAGTAACGTACTTTCTTGCAGCTGCTGCTGCATTTCACTTTGTTGAAGTCTGATTTATTGATTGCACAAATATATACATTCAAACTACGGATTACATTTGTAGGTTCTGTTAAAAACATACTAGAAAAGAATAATAGAAGAAAATATAAAGGTTTAATAAAAATGTTAAAAAGTGCATATTAAGCATGCACACCACCCCATCACCCCCTTTGTAGCATCCTGGATCCACTATAACCACTAGACCACCAGGTTATTCAAGATTTGTACTGCACTGTGGTTTGCCACAGAGAAAGTCGGTTGGATTAAAATACATTTTCAGCATGTTAAAGTAAACGAAACAAACAGAACCATAGCCTGACATGTGTATTATACAAGATAATGCACATGGTTTCGACCATTTGGGTGGAACACTTCTATACAAAGGGAAAAAAAAACTTGTTAGCATTACAGAGAGCCATATATCTCTCTGTCTTTGGCTCAGATTACATCACATTTGGCGGGCATTTTAGGAAGCAGGTAAGACAGTTTTTTTTCTAAATTGGACGGCTGATTTTACAATTTTCAAATGCTCTGGAACCACATTTAGGTAAATTATGTAAATGTACTTTAGCATTAATGAATACAGCAGCCTTTCCTTTAGTCACCTACGGAGTCAGGTTTTTGAATAGTTTGTTGTCAAAATGTGGTTTAGATATCCTTTAAAACTAGAAGAAAAAATTGTCACTCTTTTTTGTTTATCTATTTTGTTATGTAAGCATTAATCCCCAAGAAAGGAGGCATTTATGCAGGCATTAATCTATGACAGAGGAGGGCTCTACTAGGGGATTAATGCCTGGTTGGGCGGGTTGGTGCACGAGGCCAGAGGCCGAGTGCTTCCAACCACCAACTAGGCATTAATCCCCGAGTACAGCCCGCTTCTGGAGTGGATTAATGCTCTTGAAACATGTGCAATATGGTCCCAAGTTCTGCAACATTATGACCTGTGACACCCTACACATACACACAGTCTTATTGTTATGCAGTATTCCGTTTTGAACAATGTCTACTAGTTCTGTTTGTGCTCACAACCATATTTATTGATATAGTGGTGTGGTTTTTTTAGGTGTACGATAACATGTTTGTTATATATGCTACAGACAATAATTAGTCTGATTATAACATTTATTTAGAAAACTATGTGTATAAAACTGTGAAATGTTGCTCTGTTGCTTGCTGCCATAGGTGTTCGGTTTTTCAACTACTATGGATCGCTGTCTAATTTGCATACTGCTCTGTGTTTGCCCAGCAATACTGTAATGCACATGCAACACTTCTACACTTTAATTCGACTTCCGCACGTTAGTGCTACTTTTAGTACATCTGTTTGCAGTACTTACATTATCTGTTTCTGTGCGGTAACATTTTTGTTTTCTCACTGCTCTGCTGCTTCTGCTACTTCTCTTCGGCAGGAGATCTCTCTGTCACATAGTTGTAGAAGTTTACTAGCCCATGCATAGTAAAGTGCTGGAGCACGTTTGTTGCTGGTCTCTACCATGTACAGCATAATAACTTCATATTTTAAGCATCTTATGTTCAATGTGGTTAACATTAGAATTACAGCAGCGGGTATTATTATGGGATTAATACGCGCTGGAAATTGAACACCTGCTACAAGTGAACAAATGGCTGTGCTTCTTTTTGGGCAGGGTTAATACCAATATTACAATAGGAATTAATGCATGGTTGGGGGGGTGGGCGCACCACCTAACCATGCATTAATTCCTAGTAAATGCCTTCTTTCGAGGGGATTAATGTGCTTGTAACATGGCAATTATGGCCAGTGTTTCTGTTATATTTATTGACAGTAATAATAGAACAGAAAACGACTAAAACATATGTTTCTTCATCATGCTTTTTATATCAGTTTCTATGTACTTCACAACCACAAACTCATTTTTGGGACGCATACTTATTAATATATGTAGGACTACAATGAGGCTTTTTTCAACAAGCTATGTTTTTCTTCCATGCACTGCTAATTACATTAAATATTGTTTTACAATGATTTCTATGTGATACATTGCTTACTATTTAATTACTGATTAACTATTACACATTCACAATACACTGTTAGAGAACTCCTTATTTGTATAACACACAACAGCTATTACTCGTTTAGTTTAGTTTAGTTTATTAGTCTAGAAATTAATACCTTTGAGCCAGGGCTCTTTTACAAAGGTTCCACGTCACAAAGAACATTTAACAAAGCATGATACACATTACAGGTAGAACCAGACAGGAAAATTACATCATAAATTTGCTATTAACAGTTTAAGGCAGTAACGTTTTTAAGTTTCATAGAAAAACAAGCTATAACAGGTTCAAGCGAGTAGGCAATTTCGAGGTTAAGGAAACTTCCAGGAGAGGTGATCATTAGGTGCCAAAAGGAGGCTAGAGAGAGGGAAAGGTGGTGAGCGGGAGAGTAAGGAGAGGGACAGGAAAAAGGGGGAGTGAGTTTGGGTGGGAGACAGAAAGTAGTAGAGGTACCAGAGGTTCATTAGTCAGGAGGAAGAGGCCTCAGATGTGAGGATGGACATGAGGAGTAGTAGTCTTTATCTAGCGCAGTCACAGTTGCTAGTGGTGGTGAGGTGGGCATAGAGCATGGATTTGAAAGCTTCAAGTGAGGTTGAGGATAGAGTAGGTGGACTAAAGCGCATTGAACCATGTCAGAGACCCTGTGTCCGAAGATCTTTGTCCCTGTGCAGTCCGGCATCTCGGAACCAGGAAAGGTTGGCGTTCAGATCTGGTGGAGGGTCGTGAGCCAGGATTCAGTCGGAGTAGGTTTTGAATACATAATGGAGTCAGTCTCAAGATAGATTTTTTTTGCCATTGTGCAGGTGAGATAAATAAGATGATTTGATAGGTTCAACCAGCCTTATTCATAGTACAGATCACACGTGTGAGTCAGTCTTTGAGCCCCCGTGAGGAGCCGGCAGGCCTTATTTAGAGTGATTGAGATACGCCTTAGAGCAGTGGAGGTAGCTGAGCCATAAATAATAAGGCCATAGTCAATGATTGAGATTATGGAACTTTGTATAGCTATTCTCAAGTGCCGCTTGATTTAGAAATTGCGGTTATGGAATAGTATTCCAAGCGTTGGTTCACTGTTTCGCGTGTGTTGTCAATGGGTTGCAAAGGTGAGCCCTTGGTCAAAAGTGATGCCAAGGTATTTAAAATATTACTGGTCCATGTAATTTTATGAGGTTTGTATGGTGAGGGAGTATGCCTATTTTTGTTTTGGTGATTGGAGAAGAGCATGGTTTTGTTTTATTGTGGTTTAGCACAAGTTTACTATCCAGGAACCACCTTTCAACATTAGAAAGCAAGTTGCAGGCTTTTTCGTAGGGAGTTTGGATCCTTGTGGGAAGAGAGAATTACAGCATCATCAGCATATAAGATTATTTTCTCCTGGCAGATATCTGGGAGGGAGTTAAGGAACAGGCTAAAGAGGAGCGGTCCAAGAATTGATCCCTGTGGTACACCAGAGTACTGGTTTGAAGTTGGAGTTCATTAGAGATTTGTACAGCCTGTGACCGATTGGAAAGGTAACTTTTACCCAAGCACAAGGACCTTCCAGGCCTAGGCTAGAAAGTAGGGAGGTAAGTAGGCCATGATGGACTGTGTCGAAAGCTTTTGTAAGATCGATAAAGACTGCACCTGTTTGGCACCCTTTGTCCAAGGCTGAGTGGACTTCTCCAGAGAAATCAAGTAAGGCTGTTGTTGTACTATGTCCTTTCCTAAAGCCGTGCTGTTGATTACAGAGTAGATTGTATTTGTCCAGGTAATCAGAGAGTTGGTCTGCCACTATTCGTCACAGATCGTGGTTCCTGGATAGTAAACTAATCGTGAAACATTTTGGTCCATAACACTGATTCCACACATCGTTGTGGAGTAGAACACTTTGTATAAATTATTTCAACTTTAACTTTTATACGATGAGACACCACACTATGCATTTTGCTTCTGTGATTAACAAACAGAAGTTCTGACCCGGAAATCACTCATTTGACGATGCGTGATAATGGACATTTACAGGTCCGTTTATGCTGAAATTAGACTTGTGAAAGGCGTTACTCATGTTGCTTTTGTAAGCTAAATGTTGTGCACTACCATGCCCAGCTGTGTGATTCACAATTACTTTGCCTGTATTCAGATCTGTTATGTTACGATCATGATGCCTATTTACTTTGGTTTCCTGTGACATGCTTTTATTACATGCATTTTGTGATTGCTATGCTGTTGTGCCATAAATACCTTTGCACACATCTACCTGGGTAACAGTGCTGTCTGATATTACCTTGCAGGGCCACACATTACTCAGTTCCAGTGCTTTCTTTACCCTGCCCGATGTTCTTTGAACTTCACTTCTACTGTTCCGCTACTGTGGGAGACAAGCTATTTTGGAGGCTGGTCTCGCATCTATGTCCTGTGATGAACATTATTTCACTAGATGTGACCAGCCTGCCACACAATATGAACAGTGGTGGAACAAACTCAGTCATTACTGTATCTATGGAACAAATCAGTACTCCACAGATTGGAAACATACTCATGACATTATCCATTTGTCTTGTGTTTGACAGATTGGTATCTGCATTATGCGATCTACTGTGTTCATTGGGTGGGTGAGTGGGTGGGACACACAGTTCTTGTAACATGGCTAAAATAACTAAGAGACAAAATGGAAAACTCATTGGACAAAAGTAGTCACATGGTAACCATTCAACATGCCAATATTGAACCAATAATGCCATGTTGAAGGTGAAGTACTTCAGCAAGCCACAGGGGAAAAAAAAGCTCTGTTTTTAAAATGGATACGTCTCACAAAAAAGAAATGTTCTCCTTGTCAGCAACCGTCCAAACTACCCACAGTGGTCGCTATGCCCAAACGTGTGTCAGGGGAAGTGTCTAATCCTTTTAATTTTGAGCCATGCATAGTTCATGGAAACGTACATTTCAATTATTACTGCGCTCAAAGTCCAGGGTAGCCAAAGCAGTAGCAAAATAATAAAATAGAGACTTTAACAAGAGGAAGAGGAAAAGGAAATTGAAATTACTGGCACGGCAACTCCGCATACCAGACAAAGGGAGCACATCACGAGCACATCAGAACACATGCAAATGCTGAAATAGTTCAATGCGGAAACAAGCAAAGCAGCATACAGCGGTCATCATAAGCACGCTATAAAAAGAATAGCTGTACAGATTCCCCTGATATTCATCGATTTCATTTAAATAACCCTTTGTGTCACTGTATGCAAAATATGCTTTTGGCAACATCTGTAGGTAAACAAGCATTTGTCAATGCCGAACGTTCGCTTGCAGGTATTTGCAGTGGTATTTGGCACTTGGACATGGCTTAAAAAAATCAGTAACAAAGAAGTAAAATGAGGGAAACAGTTTCACAAGTGGTTCTATTGCCTGAAGCAGTCAGCAAAACAGTATTGGTGTAAAATACTTTGTCTGCAGAAGAGCAAGTCAGTAACTCTGTTACCCACTGTTCAGTCACATAAACAAATTGTAGGAGGGACAGAAACATGCTAAGGCAAAGTCTTGGACATCCCTGAATATACATATATATATATCTCCCACTCCCCCCCCCACCCCTCCCAAACCCCTCTTCTACAGGTGCTTTTCAGGCTTGGCCGTACTGTGCCACAGGAAAGCTCAGAGTTGAAAGGCAGAGGGGTAAGTGCATTAGGTGTTTGGGGGGGAGTGGGCAAGACGTGGAGGATATTGGCTGCACCAGAGAGGAGTATTAAAAATATAAGTAAAACAAGCATTTGTCAGTGCCGAATGTTGCTTGCTTCTATGTGCTGTTTAGGTATTTGGAAGTCATTTGAGTGCAAATATTGAAAATTGAAACTTCTGGCGTCGTAGGGCTTCGCAATGCCTTCGTAAAACAGTCATTTTAGGAATATTTTTCACCAAATTTTCAACATAAGCCATTTAAGACCTCGCTAATGAACAGTGTCACTGTGATTTTCTTAATGTGTCCCATACATTGAGTTCGCACACCGACTGTGCCATTATGCGCTACATTAGGAAACACGTTTTGGGCAAGATGTGAAAATGACAGCTGTACTGCTATAAGGAGGTGTGGTAAATGGCAATGTTGAAAATATGGAGTGAAAATATTGAAAATTCGCAAACTTCACGGCGTGCAGATATGAACTCATGAATGCACACTCGAAACAGTCATTTTTAGGTTTTTTCACCAAATTTTCAACACAGCTATTTGGCAGTACCTCTGCTCATGAACAGTGTCACTGTGATTTCCTTAATGTGTCCCATACATTGAGTTCGCACACCGACTGCGCCATTGTGCGCTACATGGGCGGAAACACGTTTTGGATAGGATGGTAAAAATTACAGCTGTACTGCTCATGAGGAGGTGTGGTAAAATGGCAATGTTAAAAATCTGGAGTGAAAATATTGAAAATTCGCAAACTTACAAGCGTGCGTAGGAACTGCGCAACGCATGCTCGTAAAACAGTCATTTTTAGGAATATTTTCACCAAATTTTCAACATAGCCATTTTAAGACCTCTGCTAATGAACAGTGTCACTGTGATTTTCTTAATGTGTCCCATACATTGATTTCACACACCGACTGCGCCATTGTGCGCTACATGGGCAGAAACACATTTTGGGCAGGATGTGAAAAATGACAGCTGTACTGCTCATAAGGAAGTATGGTAAAATGGCAATGTTGGAAATCTGGGTGAAAATATTGAAATTGAAACTTCTGATGCGTAGGAACTGCGCATAGCGCCGCGCTAAATAAAAAGCGGTCATTTTAGGAATTTTTCCACCAAATGTTCAAAATAGGCTTTTGAGAGCCCACCTTATGAACACCAGCAGTGTCGGTTTCGATTAATTATTCGGGAAGGTGATTTCGCGTGACTGCGAGGAAATCACCCTTGAACCGAATAATGCCATGACAGTGACAGCATTCATGAGAAGGGTCCCAAAACCCCATGTTGAAAATTTGGTGCAAAAATTCCAAAAAATGCCTCAGATATGCAATAAAGTTGAAAAACCCTATCTATCCCATTATACAGCTTACCGGCATGTCCTCAGTTCGCGGTCGGCTTTGAAGAGTGCAGACATGTTCCCGGTCCACCGATGATGGTCGCGCCGAGCTCCGGAGGTAAGTATGGGTGTGGGGGGTGTGGGGAGGCAGGGTGCGCAGTGGGTGGGTGCGGGTTGTGGGAGGGAGGTGGGGAGACAGAGACGGAACGTTTTCTTATTTACAGGTTTTTTTTGGTTTTTTTATTCAGACGATGCGGGACATTTGCCGCTCTGGGGTGGGCTCCCAGTGTGGCAGCAGGGAAAGTTGTTTGGGGGGACATGGAGCCAATGGGGGATTGGGCACCCCCGTCAGTCAAAACAAGATTTGCCATGCTGGGGTGGGCTTCCAGCATGGCACCAAAGCTTTGGGGGGGAGGCGTGCAGACTTGAAGTCGACGGGGGATTGGGCACCCCAGTCAGCTATAACAGTTTTGGCAGCTCATACAGAGGCGCTGCCAGCACTGATCGCAGTGGTGGTTTTCTTTGAAGTGAAGACCACTGCTGTCATACACAGCACCCGCATCCATTGGTGCAGGACCGCCACGCCTGCTCAACAGAGCAGTGGATTGCACAGGACAGTCACACCTCCAAATTGTCCTATTCTCCCAAGATGTTCCTTGCGCATGCGCGCAATCGAATGAAATAACAAAGTCTTGAACTTTTGAGAAGCACAGTAAAGATATGTTTCGGCAAACAATAGGTACAGTAGCCTCAATGACAGTTCAGTCGGTGGCCAGCTACAGAGGTGTGAGGTGGGTCTATGCTGGTCACTGGCTCTGATTATTACTATTAGTGCTGGCACCCGTGGGTCGGGGAGGGGGCATGGTGGGGTACTACTTATTTACCCTGGCAGTGATGGGGACCTGGGAAATAGCAGCATGAGTACTCTATTGAATGATGGCAGCATCGGGATTGGGCATGTCATTACCATTCAACATTACTGCCCCGGAGGGGCTCTAGACCACCAGGTGGGGATGGTGTTTTGTTACCTTCCTGGACAGCAGCAGGGATGGGGTGTAGGACCTCTTTCCTATGCCACAGCAGCTTGTGACACACCCCCTCCCATGCACCGGGCATTTGCCACAGGGACATGGTTGCTGCAAGTGCGGGGACATAGGTGTCGGGGACATAGAATCTGGTGCAGGGTCCCTGGTGCACAGGGCTTTGGCGCAAGCTGAGTTTGCGCAGTTTGCGCCTGACACAGCCCTGTTTGAGAACCAGGCCATAAAGGTCCATCAAGGCTGTTAAGTGTGTTGTGAAGTAAAACTTCATTGAGGACTTCGCACTTCAGAAAGCAATCCAAAGTTCCTTGATATTTCACTAACTTCGTATGGTGAAGTTTCTTTAAAAAAAAAAAGACTTTAAAAGACTTAAAATCACTTCCACCATGTATTAATGCTGCATACCTTCCTTCCCTACCCTGACTGTTAGAACCAATTCTCCTATTTCTACACTCTCTGTAGCACTGACACCATCCTGCCCTCCCACAAGTCCTAGTGAAGTTCAGTGAACAGTAAACAGTATTAAAAATAAAAATCATGGTAAGACAAATCTTAACCCCCTTTCTATCTCCATATGTTATCCCCTCAAGCTCCTATCCTACTCCTGCGTAACCCAGTGAAATTCATTGTTCCCACCATACCATCCTCTAGTACTCACCTCCCTCCTCCCACCCCCACTCACCCCATTCACTCCCTAAAAATGAGTATTGTTCCATTCCTCGACAGATGACCAGCACAGTCGTCCCTCTAGCCTAGCCAGCTGCTGTATTCTAAATGGAACTGGATGCACTCCTATAGTAGTCATTACTATAGAAATGTGCCCAGTTCCATTCTGTAGACTGGAGCTGGCCAAGGTGCAGGGAGGGTTGTGCCAGTATCCATTTTTGGAACAAGTGGGGGTGTGGGGTGTGCAGAGTGTGGTAGATGTTTTTTTTTTTGAGAACAATGTCTTGTGGCACTTCACCGCTGTGTTCTGCATCCTCTTGATTACCTCGGTGTCCCTTTTGTTTGAAGAGACCAGAAATGCATGCAGTATTTCGGAAATGTGGGCATAATGATCAGGGTTTTGTAACTTAAAGCAACAGTGCAAAAAAAAATCATTTTTCTAAAAAAACTAATTTCAGCTACAATTAAGCATATTGGCATACCTGTCAAATCTACTTTTCTCGTTACATTCTGTGCTGCACACCATTAGTTTTTATTTCTTTGATCCAACCTCTTGCCAGGTTTACAGTACTATTTCTAAGCCAAATATGATGACCATCATTCTTTCTTGAGAAAAAATTGAAATAAAGCATTTATAAAACTCTCATATTTTGATGAAACCAGAAACTTTTACCACCAACTAAAACTGCACGATGCATGGAACCTTTTATAATGAAATGAGGTAGGGTAATTTTTTTTTCTTGCCCCATTTTGTTGCACTGCTGCTTGAAAATATAACTAGTTTTCCTCTTCATAACACAACTCTGCTGTTCATAGGAAAACTCCACAGGAACTTATTCCTTGAGCAAATCATCGCAATGTCAATCTCCTGTGGATTTTGAGAACTTTGGTCTCCCCCCACACACACACACCAGTGACAGTGAGCAGGAAACCTCACTGTTTGCAGTGACTGGAGTTTGGACACACTGTATGTAGTTATTTCATGCTAAGCTCTGTTAAACGTTGCAGATTAAGGCACACTTTGCTAGCCTTCTTTGAAAACTTTAAATTATTGTTATTTATTGTAAGTATGGGGATGAATGAATGAGTGTATAGATATTTGTAGTTAGAGGTTTAGTGTATTGTGATTTGAGGATTGGGAGGTTGGTGGTTAATATTTTGGAGATTTAGTTTACTTTGTGTAACTTTGCTGCCCTCTAGCATCCATACCTCTTCCCCTAGTCCCAACGATTATATTTCCAATAGGCAGTATTTCCTTTGGTTTCTGCAACATCATGGATTTTTACCCCGTCCCTTATCTCTGTGTACTCCCCCATTTCCCATTTACCCATCTCTCCCTTCTCACAGACCCTCCATTCCTGTTTACGTCTGTATCTACCTTTTTTTGTGGATTATATCATTTTGATATGCCCATTGTCACTAAGTTATCTGTTTTTATAGAGTGGCTGTGTCAGTGGCTCTTAAGTATCCTCTGGGGCTGGATGATTAGGTGGTCGTGGGTTGTCGCCCCACACCAGGTACTTGGGATAATACCTATAACTGGCACTGTACTGCAGTGAAGGGGGGTACTGCACAATTGAGGTGCCATCTTTCAGATAAAAATGTTAAACCAAGATCCCTTCTGCCCATCTCTGGTCACTGTCCAGGTTTGACTGGGTGACCAGGGAGGTGGATCAGGGCAGAGTGGTGGATGTGGCCTACTTGGACTTCAGTAAGGCCTTTGATACCGTCCCACATAGAAGATTGGCAAACAAATTAGGCAGCAGGGGGATGGGCCCCAAGGTGGTAAACTGGGTGAGAAACTGGTTGAAGGACAGAACACAGAGAGTGCTGGTAAATGGTGTTCACTCTGAGGAGAGGGAGGTGACCAGCGGGGTGCCTCAGGGATCAGTCTTAGGACCAGTATTCTTCAATGTCTTCATGAGTGGCATTGCAGAGGGGCTGGAGGGGAAAGTATGTCTTTTTGCAGATGACACCAAGATCTACAACTGGGTTGGCACTCCAGAGGGGATAGAAAAAATGAGAAGGGACCTAAGCAGGTTGGATTCAATGCCAAGAAGTGCAAAATCATGCACTAGGGGAGCAGAAATTCAGATGAGGTATACAAAATATAGGGAGGTACCGGCAGCCACCAGGCAGGAACGGAACCTGGGGATTCTCATATCAGATGACCTAAAGGTGACCGAACAATGTGAGAAGGCAGTGGGGAAAGGCAGTAGGATGTTGGGATGCATTGGGAGAGGTATCACCAGCAGAAAGAAGGAGGTAGTTATGCCATTGTACAGATCACTGGTGAGTCCGCACCTGGAGTACTGTGTCCAGATTTTGAGACCACATCTCTGAAAGCACATACACAGTCTGGAGGCAGTCCAGAGGAGGGCTACAAAGATGATGCAGGGCCTGCATGAAAAACCTGACAAGGAGATGTTGGGGGAGCTAAACATGTATTCACTGAAAGTGAGGAGAGAGAAGGAGGACATGATAGAAACATTCAAGTACCTCAGGGATATAAACAAGGTACAAGAGGGCAACATCTTTCAAAAAAGAAGATGTGCAAAAACAAGGGGTCACTAAATGAAGTTGGGGGGGTTCAGGGGAAACATGAGCAAGTATTTTTTCACTGAAAGAGTGGTGGATGCTTGGAATGGCCTCCCAAAAGAGGTGGTGGGGCAAACACAGGGACTTCAAGAATACATGGGATAGACATAAGGGTACCCTAGTAACAGGAAAAAAAGGGCGAGCTGCAGATCAGTTAGGATCTGTGGTTCAAAAGAGGTAGGAATATGGGCAGACTGGGTGGGCCATATGGTCCTTATCTGCCGTCAACTTCTATGCTTCTATGTAAGTAAAAGATCCCATGACTCTTATCAATGATAGTAGTGGTATTTTTTTTTAATCAGTGTTTGGTGAATATGTGCAGTGCTTGTGTTAACTTTAATTTGACTTTCTTATTTCCATCCTCAGTAGAGGAGCTAGGCGGCATTACGGGAATGAAGCCCAGCACTAAGGGTGAAAATAGTGCCAGAAGAAAAGGAGGTGGGGAAGACAGAGGGTTCAAAACATGCTAAGTGTAGATGGAAGGGGAAGGAGGGTTTAAATAGGGCTGGTGGGAGGAGTTATTCCCCCACATTGAATCATGGGCAAAAGCCCTCCCATTCAATATTTGGTGAGTATGTGTGGGACTTGTGCAAACTTAATTTGGCTTTTCTCATGCCCACTCTCAGCAGAGGAGCGAGGCAGCGTTATGAGAATGAAGGCCTAAAAAACAAAAGTGTGATAACCTCCTCCAACTCATGGGGAGTGTGAACAGTAGCATGCAGGAGAGGAAGAAAACCCCTTTGGAGGAAACCTCTGAGGAACCATGGCTACTGAACTGCCCTTCCTCTGGGCATATTACAATGAGGTAATCCTAAGGGCTTGTCTGATTTCCTGTTCTGGATTTGGAATATAGGTTTCAAAACATGAAGCGGTCCATCTTCCGAGCCTTTTAATGATGTGGGTGAGAACATTATTTTGAGAGGCTGAAGAAGCTGTTCCAATCCGGAATGAATGCTCTGGAAAGGAAAAGGGTTAAGTGTCAGTTACTGAAGTACATTTTTTACCTGTTTCATTAACATTTTGGTAGTCATTGGAGAATAATTGATAGTAGCCAGGAGAGGATATGAGGGGTTAGATCTGGCATGATACAGGACGAGTTGATCAAGCATCTGAACTGGCACCAGTTGTTATGAGTAGGCTATCTGACCTCCTTTATGTAGTCTGTCAGTTTATGATTATGATAGTGGTCTGCTTGTTTTCTTAGACTGGCAATTATAATAAATGAAGTAGAGGAGGCTGATGGAACTGTAAACTCTCCTGGCAGAAGAAGACCATAACAGGCTAAGCAAATAGCTGAAGATATCATGATGTTGGTTGTAGGTTCAAAGGGATTAGAATGGAGCAAGTCCAATAGCTTCCAAAATATAGGTCCATTGATAGGCAGACTTTTAGGAGCTTCTGGGAGAGATGTTCTATTGATTCCAAGTAAAAGGAGTTTAACGGAGTAGTTGGATAAAATAGAGGACATGGATGGATTTGCTTGAGAAAGGAAATACTGCATTCCAGATAAATATTGTTTCATTATCCCATAATATAATTTAAGAGCTTGATGGCAATCAGTAATCAATGCTAGTATGTGATCAAAGGAATGTTATGCAGTGACTGAAATGCACAAAATGATGATATTTCTTCCAGGCAACAGAATACATAACTTGAGTACTGGGAGATAGTGCTGACCACATGAGGACTTCAGCTTGCTGAGAGTAGGAAGCCACATCATGATGAGAACTGAGAATTGAGAAGGAGGAGTCATGATTTGGTCTGCTGTTGGACAGACATGATGGAATTCCTGGAATTGGAAATTAGATAAATAGGTGGCTGCTGTATTCGCAAAACTGGGAACATGAAAGCATTGCATGGTAAAGTTATGGAACAGTGATAGCCAAGTCAGCCTCTGCATGAACAGATAATGGAAAGAGACAAGGCTCTGCCTTTATTAATAATGTTGATAGTAGTCTGATTTTCTGAGAAGACTGAGACAGTTTGGCGGGACCAGTGATGGCCCAATGTGAAAGCAGCAGCTACGATCGGATAGATTTTGAATAAAGGAGATGTCCTTGAAAAGTCCTGGAGGCTCTGTACTGTATATCTGTGGGCCAGGAAGCAGTGAACCAGGAATGATCAAAAAATGTGGCTCAGCCATAACTGGGAGAAGCATCTGTGTAACTTCTGGGATAAAGATCTGGAGATGGATCCTTGTAACACATAGATCAACCATTCCAGTATGATAGGAAATGGGACCACATTGCTTGATCTGATTTGGCTGCAGCTGTAATGGTGATATGATGATGCAGCTCATAGATGAAGGAAGCCAATGTCATCCCAGGAAATATGAGATAAAGGAGCGATCCTGATGAATAATTCATATGGCGAAATTGAGATACCCCAATAGTGAGAGAAATTCATGTTTGGTGCAGGAAGAACAAATGGAGAAGGATTCAACAAGAGCTTGGATCCTGTGCAGTTTATCGAGAGGCAGTCGGGCTTCCATATGTATTGAATACAATTCAATGACAAGGAATTTGATAGATGAAAAAGGACTGAGTGTTTTCTTTGTGGATAAGGGCATTACTAATTCTTGAAAGAGACATGTGAGCACAGAGATTCCAGCAGTTGGAGGAGTATCAAGAGGATCAATTAGTAGGAAGTCGTCTAGGAGATGGGCACAGCTGGATGATGGCATACATTGAGCAATAGCCAGCAAAGAGTCTCAGAAAACAGATCAAACAGTTTTGGGCTGCTTTTGTAACCAAAGGGCAGACAAAATGCAGAGTAGTAGCGGTCCTCCCATTTTATACATACAAAATTGCCAGCAGATTAGGCCTGTTGGTCTATCATGTCTGCTTGAGATGCTGCTTCTGAATTAAGTTTCAGCAGCTGCCCCCCCCCTTCCTGTGCTCCCTGTTATCTGGCTCTTCCCCCAGGTCCCTGTTGGGTACCCTCCTCCGATCTGCACCTTGCCCATCTGCCTGTCACACCCCACCTTGAAGCCCTCCATGGTGTCCTTTGCCAACAGCCCCCCCCCCGGCAATGCATTCCAAGGTGCCTTTCTGTGAAGTAGTGCCTCCTCACTTCCCCCTGTACCTCCCCCCTACTAACTTAAGGTTATGTCCCCTAGTATTTCCTTCCCCCTTCAGGGTATAGAGACCCTTCATGTCTACCCTATTTATCCCCTTCATATACTTGAACACCTCTATCATATCCCCCCTGTCCTGTCTGCCCTCCACGGAGTATATGTTCAACTCCCTAAGTCATACTTCGTAGGACAATTCCCCCAGGCCATGGATCATCCTTGTGGCTCATCTCTGTACTCTCTCCAAAAGGGTAACATCACTCTTTAAGGCCTCTAAAATTGTACTCAGTATTCCAAGTGAGGCCTCACTAAGGAGTTGTACAGGGGCAGAATGACCTCCCTTTTCCTCGATGTTATCCCCCTAGAGATATACAAAGTATTTTATTTGTCTTAGCAGCCACTCTTCGGAACTGTTCTGAGTTATTCATCCTGGCATCTATGACCACCCAGGTCCTTTTCCTCTTTAGATGTTGACAGTTGTCCCCCCAAATGGTAGTTATATCCAGTATTGCTGACTCCCAGATGCAGTACACTGCACTTTCAAATGTTGCACCCCAACTGCCAAGTGTGAGTCCACCTTTCCAACCTTACCAAATCAATAAGAAGTGTCTTCCTATCCTCCTCGCAGTCCACCACCGCACCCAGCTTAGAGTCATCTGTGAATAAGCTCATCTCGCTCCTCACACCCTCTCCAATGTTTGCAATGAATGCATTGAACAGGATTGGGCCCAGTACAAATCCTTGAGGGACCCCGCTGGTGACCTTCCTGTGAGCCAAAACCTCCCCACCACCACCCTCTGCTGCCGATTGCTGAGCCAATTTGTTATCCAACCCACCATTTTTCCCTCCCCCCTTGGTTCCTCAGTTGACATAGCAGCCTTCTGTGTGGGACTTAATCAAAAGCCTTGCTGAAATCCAAGTACAGGACATCAACTGGCTTTCCACTGTCCAGGGATCTTGTCACCCAGTCAAAGAATTTGATTAGGGGTGCCACAAGGATTGGTGGATGGGCAGTAATTTAAAAGCAATTGAGATGTCCACCTTTGAAAGCCAAGAGCCACGGCCAAATCATTTAAGGATGGTGATGGCATCATCTATACAGCGTATGGGAGTGAGTAGTCATCCAGAGGAATCAAGGAGTTGATGCTGTGAAATGGTTGAGAATGAGGAACTGAGAGATCAATGATCAGTTGTTTCTTGCCTGAAGATTTTCTAGTAGTAACATGGGGCTAATTCAGAAGGAGAGAAAAGGTGAATGCTTGAAAGGACCAATGAGAAATTCTTTTTGTAGTTCTCTTTGCAAGAGTTGTTGAATGACTTCTGGCTCCTTTAGCAAAACTGTAAATTTTTACATATGAACAAATCAGAGGAAAGACATGAAATGCCTGTATGAAAGCCTTCGGAGAATCCAGAGATGAGAAAGTCCACCATATGGTGAGAAGGATGGGAAGCTAGTGTTTGTGCCAAGGCCCGAGCATCAATATGGGTGGAGGGATGTATTGATTGACATTGCTTTGACTGAGGCAGTTTTGGACAAATGATTCATAAATGTGCATCGAGGCAAAAACTACAGATGTGAAGGCAGTGACAGCCAGAGCCAGGGCATCTTTTGATGTTGAAATTATTGCAGATCTGGAGATATCAATGGTGGAGGAGAGACTGAGGAAAAAGTACCTGATTCTTGTTGAGTTGGCATATCGGAAGGTGATGATGGAGCGCTGTAGGAAGGAGGAATGCTAGGCAGGACCACTTCTTGGGAATGGCTAGAGGACATAGGGGCGGCTGAAGTGTCTGAAGTAGACGCAGTAGTAGTAGATGGCACTGGAAGGTGAGCTTCGAAGGAGGTGATGCAAGATTGTAAATCAGATACTGATTTAGCAAGTTGAGTTATCAGGTCTCTTATTTCAGATAAGGCAGCAGAAACTGGTTGAAGGACTGGCTGGTCAGGAACAGGAGTTTCATCATGCTGAGATTTAGCTGCTATAAATAAGTTAAATAGTTATTGCTTTCAAGCTGTTGCTGAATAGGAAATGAAAAGCTTCTGAAGTTCAGAAATCGTACTTGGAACAGTTCAGTCTTTTAAAGAATATTTTGATTTTGAAGATCATTTGCAAGGCATTTGCACATTGGAAGAAGTGTGAGGGAGCCCTGAAGAACTTTCTTCAGCATCAAGAAAGGAGCTACCAGAAACAGCAGTAGTCATAGTGCCAAGTTGCTGAACTAACAGTGGTTTATTAAGCCTTGAGGAGAATGAGGACTCATGTCTCAGGTGAATGAAGTCAGACCCTGCCTTCACTCATGACTTCCTTGTGGGTACAATGTAGGGAGGTGGAGTCTGCAACAATTTAGTAAGGCTTGAGGAAAATGAGGACTCCTGTCTCTGGTGGACAAAGTCACACCCTGCCTACACTCAGACCTCCACATAGGTACGAGGTAGGGAGACAGAGTCTAAAATGAGTAAGTAAGGCTTGAAGAGAATGAGGACTCCCATCTCTGGTGGATGAAGTTGGACCCTGCCTATGCTCATGACTTCCATGTAGGTATGAGGTAGGGAGATGGAGTCTCAAACACACTGCTGGTGAGGCCTGGAGAAGATGAGAAAATAATAAAGGAGGCTATGAGAAGGAGCATTAGAGCTGAACAGTATAGGGGAAAACAGGAGTGACTGGGATAAATCCAAGGGAATTGCAGCCTAAAAAGGGAAACAGAGGAGAAAACAGAAGAGAAAACTAAGGAAGAATAGAAGGCAAAGGATTGAGACACTGTAACTTAAAGTTGGGTGGTGATGTCACAAGTCACTAACCCGGAAGAGAGTGAAGAGCCACTGGAAAATGAAAGAAGAGAAAGCGCTGCAGAAAAATGGACTAAATGACCCCCCCCCCAAAAAAATCAAGAAGCAGAAGAAGCAGGACGAGAGGCAGAAGGTAGGGGGGGAAACAAGCAAAGACAAGCCATGAAGCAGCAACAGGGAATAAGGAGTGGGGGGGGGGGATGAATGAACTCAAAGAAGCCATGGAACAGCAACACAGGAAAAGGGAACAAGGTGGGGTATGAGCAGGGACAAGCTGCAAGGTGGCAAGACAAGAAGGAGCGGGGGGGATGAACACAGGCAAGTCATGGAACAGCAACACAGAAAGAGGGAACGAGGAGAGGGACAAGCAGGGACAAGCCACGAGGCAGCAAGACAAGAAGAAGCAGGGGAAACGAGCACAGGCAAGCCATGGAGTGGCAACAGCTAAAAGGGAAGTGGGGGAGGCTGGCAGGGACAAGCTGGGAGGTGGTAAGACAATAAGGAGTGGGGGGATGAGCACAGACAAGCTGCGGAGTGGCAACAATGAACGAGGGAGTGGGAAAGAACGGAGGCAAAGGCAGGCAAGCTGGGAGGAGGACAGAAAGAAGGCAGGAGGTGCAGACAGGCAGAAAACAGTAAAAAGAGCAAGGGTAGAGATGAGGAACACAGCAACAAGGATCATGCGTGGCTCAGTCTTTTGAAACACGCTAAGCATAGATGGAAGAGGAAGGCAAGTTTAAACCACATCATGAAACTAGTTACTAAATAAAGATGAATGGAAAAACAAGAAAAAGGAAAAAAGTGTCCAAGTTCACCAGTTCTACCACCCTCAGAAAATTCAACCTTCATCCAACCTTCCAACTGACGTGGAACCTTTGTAAAAGAGTTTTGTTACTCAAAGGTATAGTAATCCTAGACTAGATAAATAAACCAATTGAATCTCTACCATGATTTCCTAAAAACAGTAGTCAAGTTCTCACGTTCCCTTTTCCTGACCAATAACATTTTATTCTTAATACTGTCAATTACAGCCAGAAATGTAACAGTTTTATTTTACAATACATATCTACAACTTGTTTTCCAGATGCTCCATTTAATACAGGCAAATAGAACAAGAAGTGTACTGTATGCCCAATCATCCCAACCATTCGGTAAGCTACCATATACCAGGCTAGAATAAGACATATGTTGTAGCTGAGAAAAAGCCCATCACTGGGCAATAAGAGACCAGAAAGGTTGAATATAGGAACAGGTGTTCAACCATTTCATGTTTCTGGTTATAGACAGGCCTATGACATCTCTTTTCCTCCATACTCTTTGGCCCAGATATTCAAACTGCGCCATTCTGTGGCGCAAGCCTGTGCGACGCTCAAATTTGTTGTGCAGGGGTGAGGCCAGGGTGATATTCAACGGAGTTGCGCTATGGCACAATTGCTTTGAATATCGCCCCCTGGCCACCCCCACTGTGCATGGCGCAGGTGGAACTGCGCCAGTGCAAGTGGTCAGAGTGGAGCATTGAGATGCGGTGGCGCAAGTGCCATTGCGCCATGCACAGCACCTGTGATATTCAAAGGGTGACATGCAAATGGGGCCATAATTTATGGAAGGCACATGGGGGGCCATTTGCATCTGATAATGGCCCCATTTGCATGCCATTAGCATGCAGGTGCGCCGATCCCCGATGACTTGCGCCTGGCGCCCTACCAGGCAACAGCCGTCAGGGACCGATGCCCCCTGCAGCCCGATCGTGGGACGTCCCGTAAGGGACAAAGAATATCTCCATCCTGGTGGTCAGTGGACGCGATGTATGTCGTGGAAGCATAACTGTATCCCCATTAGCCCGGACGCGGCATAATCAGATCCCCTCAAAAGTCAATATCCCTGGTGGTCCAGTGGACCGACGGAGCCTGATAGCGGAATTCATTCACATATCTGGATTGATTAGATAGAGTGGGCTGCACGCCCATTGACTCATGCTCTGAACCAATGGGGTGCAGCCACCGAGCTGTCAGTCGGCGGGCGGCAGGGAGGCAGGCGGTGGTGCTGCTGCCCGCCGCTGACGGGGGTGGGCCCAGTGGGAGGGTGGGGTCCACCAGATCACCAGGGATTTCGGACTTGGGGGTGAGGAATGCTGCCCGCGATCGGGCTCGCTGCGTCCACTGGACCACCAGGATATTGGACTTGGGAATGTCTGATGCCCATGATCGGGCATGGGGAGGCACCGCCAGATGCGGGCGGGAACAGGTGGCACCCACAGGTGGCAGCTGCTGTGTTCGCCCTCTGTCACGGCAGCTCACCTGTGGGTATTTTCGTGTTCTTTTTTTAGGTGTACCTTTGTGCAGGCGTAGGTAGGGTTGCGCCAGCATAACTCTGCACGGCCCGGCTGAATATCGGGCTGTGCAGTTTATGCATGGGCACGCCCCTACCTGTGCTCAGACATTACTGATGCACTTGACGATCGGGATTTGCGCGCACTTTTCCCTTTTAAATATCGACTGGGCACATCAGTGGGTTGTGCATGGCGCAACACCGTTGTGCCATGTGCAACCCTTTTGAATATCTGGGCCTTTATGTTTTGCATTTCCATTTATATTCAGTCAGCTATGAGTACACAACCACAGAATATCCCACATCTTCCTGGATACCCATTGATCAGTCAATTGTTTTGTGATAATGAGTGCAGGGACCCAACTCTGAGGGTCAAAACCCGGATCTGTAAAGAATAAGACTGTACCACATGGGTGTATAATTTCTTACTGTGTTAAGTCTCGCAGTATCTACTGCCAATTTCTATACTTTCAATTTCTGAGAAACAATTTGAATATAAGAGGTGATGGGGAGAGCTGAGCCTTTGATTCTTTTAAGGGAATTCTGTTTTGACATGCAAAGCAAGGGATTACATGCTACCTGGAATAAAGACAACCCAGCAGTGATATTATCTCCCAAAAAAGAGTGTATATTAAAACTCAAGAAAACATACAGAAGAAAAATGACTGGGTTTATCATAATTAAACCACCTTCTATAATATCCTATGTGTGTGGTTTCTGTTAAGAAGATTTAAGTGACTTCCCCATACTAGTCGAAAGAACAAACTGTACAAGGCAACATCAATACCAATGGAGGGGCAAGACAGAGCTATGCTATAAAAACAAAGAGACTAGAAAAGCTTTAACCGTATAAACCATGGTTTCTGCAGATTTTAGTTTTTGTTTCCAGTTGTACGTCACCAAATCCATGTCGCCAAAGCACATATCCAAACTTTTAATGGGATCCTAGCTAAGCATTATGCCTCCAATGGTCCATTCCGCTAACTGAGAATTAGAGTGAAGGCACATGCCAGACCTTTTATGCACATTTAGTCATGCACCAGATATATTACTGTATTGCTCAAAACGTTCCACAGCCTTTGTCCCAGATTCCACACCCCGGACTAATAAACAAACATCATCTTCAAACACAGATGATTTTATTGATAAGTCTCCCGGTAACATATCCCGGCCTCATATCCCGATATCCTGGTCAATACTGTAGCCCTCAGAAGGTGATCTAGCATGAAGAGATATATCACAGGGCTCGTAGAACATCCTTGGCACACCCTTGCCCTGATGAAACATTTTGTACCCTAATCTCATTTGTAACTGCAAATACTGACCCGGAATGATATAAAAACCTGACCCAACTTACAGATTCTTGTGGGATACCATAATTCTGCAACACAGCAAACAGAAATGCATGGTTAACCCTGTCAAAGGCTCTAGTGTTAGGAGAAGGCCTTTCACTTTCCCAAGATTCCCCTGTTCTACCAATTTCAGCAGTAGAATCGAATGACCCTGTATGTTCCTGCATGTCTATGCTGGAAGGATTACAGCTGTTGCTGTTACTGCCAGCCTCTTACTCAGGATTTTAAAAAGAATTTTAAGGTTGGTGTTTAAAAGGCTCTATGGCTGCCAATTCTGCAGAGCTTCTTTTGCACCTTTTTATGCAGAAGTATTAATATGCCGTTCAAAAGGTTTTCCCTGGCAGTTGGTTCTGCAAAATATCAATACAGTATACATATCTGTTAAAACAGAAGCCAAATCATGTTTGAACAGCTTGTATAATTCTCCTGGAAGGCCATCAGTACCGGGAGCAGTGTTATTGGTCTGAGAGCCAAGTGCACCTAAAACCTCAGCTGTTTAGATACCCTTAACCAGATGACATTCCACATTATCAGGAAGCATAGGCAGACACAAGCCTGACATGAAAGAACCCAGTCATTGGACACAGGTGCCTGTGACCCAAAGGTCTTGGTAACATAGTCATTCACAACAGTGGATATGTTCACTGGGTCTTCTTTCAGTATTCTGTTGGGTCCTTCAGCCCAGAAATGATTCTCTTTGTTTTCCTATCTTTACAATCCTCAAAAGGATTTATACAGACTTTACATCCTGGTGTGCCAGACTTTTGTTCCTAGAGAAGCGATGTGATTCTTTGGTATAGTACCTTACTTATTTCTTTCTTAATGGGAGTTATCTGATCTGAAAAGTTTTGATCTTACTTCGAGAGGGTTCCTGCAGTAGGTCTTCACATATAGGACTACACCCCCTGGCGTCAGGTCTGCACGGCAAACTTGTAGATAGCAATCATCAGCGGGGACCGCCCCCGACGTCAGGTGGCATAACGTCAGCCCGACTATAAAAGGGGCGGTCCCGCGCCCACTCTCCAGTTCCTTCCCACCATCGCCCAGTAACATTCGGCTTGTGTTTGAACAGCAATCCAACGCCCGCGTTGAATTTTGTCGAAGTTTTCTTTGCCTCTTGCTAGTAATTTCTCACAAAGTTTTCTTCAATTTGATGTCTTCTAGACAGAAGGAAAAAGTGCTCTAAGTGCGGCACTCAAATTCCACATGGGGACGTCCATTCCTGCTGCCTCCTTTGCCTGGGCTCTACACATGACGTCAGGAGTGTTCCATCTGCCAGGCCTTTAACCAGGCGACCAGAACCAGGTGCAAACGGTCCCTCGAGGCCCATCTTCTGACCCAACGTTAGGCGTCTGAGGAAAAGGAGCTGCAAAAACTGAGGGAAAGGTTGTCGTCGCCGGCCCCTAAAAAGAAGAAAAGCAAAGAGAAGTGCTGGGACCGGAGTCCATCGCCACACGAGAGGCCTGCAACTGTGAGTACTTCTTCGGGTGCCCTGTCTACTTCTTTGGGCCGGGCCCCCTCTCCCCCTCCTGCCGAGCTGAGCTGGCAGCCAGGGTTAGCCTTTTGGAGGTTGTAATGTCTTTGCCTTGTCCTGCCGGTAAGACACCCCTCGCCTCTAGCAAAGGGCATGCAGCCCCCACCGATCAGTCTAGCGGTGGCCTTCCAGCTGTCTCTAGCTCAGCAGGACCTGTTGTGTCAGATGCCGGCTCCTCCAATGCTCGCCCAGATCCATCCACTCTCCCTTCAGGCTCCAGTTTGGCCCTGACCCCGGACAGTGTGAGGGACAAGTTGACCTGTCATCCCCTAGGGTTCTTCATCCCAGGGACTCACCACCCGATCCTCTGCTTTTTGCACTAGCTAGATCACATTCGGACCTGCCATCAGGGGCCCCTTGGGTTCCCCCCCCTTTGCCAGGCCTTCCGCCGTCCCCAGACAGGAGTCCATCACCGGCTGGGGATCCTGCCATGGAGCCTCCACCCTCTGGTACCTCAGGCGCGCTCCTGGATCCTGCGCCATCTGCTGGTGCTGTGGCACTTCCCCCCCGTGGGCCCTTCAGCTGGGTTCCCAGACTCTGAACCCTCCTTCCTGCCTTCAGGTGGGCCTCTGTCGACCACTCAGTATCCGACACTGGGCCATGTGCCTCCAATACCGGGCCTCCCGACGCCGGGTTACCCAACGCTGTCTTATCCGATGCCGGGGTATCCCACCCCAGGGCACCCCACACCAGGTTATCCCAGGTGCTCCTTTTATTATCCATCCTGGCAGTACCCTCAGTATCCTGGGTATCCGAGCTTCCAGCCCCCTCCTCCACCACCTCCGGTACCGGACCGTGAGTCCATTCCTCTTTGGTGGAAGGATGCCAGAACACAACTTCTGTCAGAGATAAGGCAGTTGGTGGGAGATGCACCCACTCTCAGGGTCTCTCCACCACCTCCTCGGACCACAGCTTCAGGCTCTTTCATTGTGGGCACCGAGGAAGCAGACCCATCAGTTCCTAGTGGTTCCAAGCCCTCTGACACAGAGTCTGACTCGGATCCGTTGGACCGCAGGTCTCCCAAAGAGGTTCCCTATAAAGACTCTCCCAAGTCTCCACTGGAGGACCCCTCTTTTGGAGACTTGCTGCATTCCATTCAGGTGGCTGGCCGTCCAAAGAGGTAGACCCACAAAGAAAACACCTTGCGGAACACCTGGATTTGGCCACTTCTGACCCTATCCCCATTCCCCCATGGATGGAGCCCCATGAGGACCTAGTGACCATGATTTGGCAACAACCGTCCTCTATACCAGTGGTTTCGCATAAAGCAGACCGCACCAATTACCCCCTGGAAGGGATCTCTCACCTTAACTCCCATCCTAAGGCTCACTCCATGGTCATCACGGCTGCTCACGACTGTTCAGCCCAGCCCAAACACTTGAACTCTTCATCTCCTGACAAGGACTTGCACCAGCTAGATCAGTTTGGGTGTAAAATATATTCTTCTTCCTCTTGTGTGATACATTCCTTTAATTACGTCTCACAAGACATTCAGGATGAAACCCTGAGAAAGAAGTTATTGGATAAAGTTAGGATGGAGAAGTCATCATGTCGTCATGCTCTTTGGGTGACTTACGACTCGGTGGACTCAGTGGCTAGACCGGTAGTCTCAGAGATCTGTCTCCACTGCCTCTCCTGGATTCATATAGCAGGCCTGGCGCAGGATGTACAGTCCTCCCTCCTGGACGCCCCCTTTAGGGATTCCATCCTCCTTGGCGGCAATGCCAAGGATATCATTACAGGGCTGCAGGAGAGTGGACGCTCCTTGTGGGATGTCAGTTCCTTGTATAAGATGGGCCAGAAAAAGCGGCCTTTTCACTGCCAAAGAAGGTGGAACAAATCCCAGGCTAAGCGCCAAGCAAAGAAATGCGCCCCGGCTCTGGAGCTCAAACCCCACAGGCCAAATTTCCTAAACAGGCCTCGGGGCAGCTTCCTCCCTCGGCATCCTGCTCCTTTCCTCCTTCCGCTTCCTCCAGTAACACAGGAGGAACCGGTCGGAGGGAGGTTCGGCCTCCACCTGGACAGTTGAAGGTACGTCACCGCAGATGCTTGGGTGCTTCAGCTCATCCAGCGAGGTCACTCGATAGAATTCAGCGAGATTCCAGCCCCTCTACCACTGGGACGGTCCTTCTATCCTTGGGATCAGGTCCCCATTGTCTCTCAGGAAATTCAGGCTCTTCTTCTCAAGAGGGCAATAGAACCCATCCCATCGAACCAAATAGGAAGGGGATTCTACTCCCACTTCTTCCTGGTACCAAAGAAAATGGGTGACCTGAGACCGATCCTGGACCTCAGCACACTAAACGTCTTCGTTGAGTACAAGAAGTTTCGTATGTTGACCCTTCAGGGGCTCCTCCCCCTGCTCCACCCAAACTCGTGGCTGTGCTCCCTGGACATGCAGGATGCTTACCTGCATATTCCTAGCCTCCCGGCCCACCGCCACTTTCTCCATTTTGTTTTTATGGAGAATCATTTCCAATTCAGAGCACTCCCATTTGGCCTCTCTTCGGCACCCAGAGTGTTCACCAAATGCCTAGCAGTAGTGGCGGCATTTTTACGCCATCAGGGCATTTATGTCTCCCCGTACCTGGATGACTGGCTCCTCGCAGCACCCTCTCCTACCAGCCTGAAAGAGTCTCTCTCTTTCATTTTGAACTTGTTTGGTTTCCTAGGCATAACGGTCAATTTTCCCAAGTCTCAGTTAGTACCATCCCAGAGACTCCAATTCATTGGAGCTGTACTAGACACAGTTCAGGGCAAGGCTTTTCTGCCATCGGATCAGGCCAAGACCTTAGCTTCTCAGGCCACTCTCGTAGCCCAGGCCCGATGGATCCCGGCACACTCTGTGCTCCGTCTCTTGGGACTGATGGCGGCCACCATTTCGACAGTTCCCATGGCTAGGTTTTACATGAGGGTCACCCAATGGTCTCTTCGAGTCCAATGGGACCAGAGAATGGATGACATGAACCAAAAGGTCATGATCTCCAACAGTCTTCAGAGAGATCTTCGCTGGTAGCAGGATCTCTCAAACCCATTGAAGGGAATTTCTTTCCAGCAGTCAGTTCCAACCCAAATTCTCACCACGGATGCCTCAGATCTGGGCTGGGCAGCCCATCTGGGGACTCACAAGACACAGGGGTCTTGGTCCGAACAGGAGCTTATGCTTCATATCAGTGTCCTGGAGACCAGGGCAGTTCCAGGCATTCCAGTTTCTCCTAGTCCAGATAGACAACATGTCCACAGTCTGGTACCTAAACAAACTGGGAGGAACCCGATCATATCGTCTTTGCAGAGAAGCAATGAGGGTATGGTACTGGGTGATCCAGCACAGCCTTTACTTGACAGCAGTCCATGTTCTGGGCATAAGCAATGTCCTGGTGGGCAGTCTCAGTCGATCAGTGGCCAGGGCCCACGAGTGGGAGCTAAAGTCAGAGGTGGTCGAAGATCTCTTTCTTTGATGGGGTCGGCCACAGATAGATCTGTTCGCCTCCCCATACAACGCAAAACTACTCGTCTTTTGCTCGCTCGTTCCCAGGAATGGTGCTTTTTGGTGAGACGTGCTGTCTCTTTCATGGACAGGGAGGTTTCTGTATGTCTTTCTTCCCTTTCCTCTCATTCAGAAGGTCTTGGTGAAACTACAACAGGAGGGAGCTCACGCCATCCTCATTGCTCCACTTCGGCTGCACCATATTTGGTATCCTCTGCTACAACAATTGGCACTGGAACCTCTGGTTCTTTTGCCCATTTCCCATGACCTTCTGACTCAGAAGCAGGGCACCCTGGTGCATCCGAGCCTTCAGTCTCTCCACCTTTATGCGTGACATAGTGATTTCTCATTATGGGGTATCTTCGCAGGTTGGGCATATTCTAGTGGAGGCTAGAAAATCCTCCAGTAGATCAACTTACGCCATGAAGTGGAAGAGATTCACGATTTGGGCCCAAGCAAGGCACTGGGACCCATTTTTGTGCTCGGCTTCCCAGGTTCTAGAGTACCTAGCATATCTGTCTGAGGCGGGCCTTAGCTACTCCTCTATTAAGGTCCACCTATCTGCGGTGTCAGCCTACCACCTCCCGGTGGAGGGCAAAACCTTGGCTCAGCTGGAGGTTGCCAAAACCTTTCTGAAAGGCATCTTTCATTTCAAACCTCTGATACGGAATCCTTGTCCACCCTAGGACCTGAATTTCATGCTTGAGAAGCTGACCTTACCCCCGTTCGAACCAGCTTCTTCCTGTGACTTATGCTTCCTCTCCTGGAAGACCTTATTTTTAGTCGCAGTTACTTCCGCCAGAAGAGTTTCTGAATTACAGGCTTTCGTCTGTAAGGAACCTTATTTGATTTTTCATAAGGACCAAGTAGTCCTTCGGACTAACCCTTCTTTCCTTCCCAAAGTGGCCAAGGAAACCACTTTGAACCAGAGCGTGAAATTACCAGTATACTATCCACAGTATTCTAACAGGGGGGAATACCTTCTGCACACCCTTGATGTGCACCGGATCCTGAGGTACTACACAAACCAGACTAAGGAGGTTTGTAAATCCAACCAACTGTTCATAGCTTTTGCTCCACAGTGCCAGGGCAAGGCAATATCCAAGAAAACCATCTCTCAATGGCTAGCTAACTGCACCCATTTTTTGTACACGAAATATGGGAAGTCCCTTCCGGGGGCAGTTAAAGGCCACTCCACCCACAGTGTGGCGACTTCTACTGCCTTTTTTAGGAATGAGTCCATGGCAGAGATCTGTGCAGCGGCCATGTGGTCGTCTGTTCACACCTTTACTAAGCATTACAGTCTGGACAATGCCTCTCGGTGCAGAACTGGCTTTGGTCTTGCAGTCTTGCAAGGCCTTCTGTCGTGATTTCTCATGGCAACTTCTCTTCCTCCCGGATGCACCTATGTTTTGTTTTTCTCTGGGACTGCTTGGTATTCAGTCCTATATGTGAAGACCTACTGCAGAAACCCTCTCGAAGTAAGATATTGCAGTTACATAAGAACTTACCATAACAGTAGATCTTCGAGAGAGGTTCCTGCAGTAGGTCTAGTTTCCTACCCTCCTTCCCCCAGTTTTTGGATGTTTTATCCTTATTTTCCATCCTATCTAGCCCTTCAGGACTAGAGTGAAAGCAGGGTCTGAGGAGTTTTTACTCCAGTCTTATTCTTACCTTTCTATAGGTCTCCATTGGAAAAGAACTGGAGAGCGGGCGCGGGACCACCCCTTTTATAGTTAGGCTGACGTCATGCCGCCTGACGTCGGGGGCGGTCCCCACTAATGATTGCTATCTACAAGTTTGTCGTGTGGACCTGACGCCAAGGGGCACAGTCCTATATGTGAAGACCTACTGCAATAACTTCTCTCGAAGATCTACTGTTACGGTAAGTTCTTATGTAACTGCAATTTTTGTGTCAACAGCCAGGGAAAGCAGTTTCTGCAGCTGGCACCTCATATCCAAGCATTTAAAGTAATCTCTCCTTACAGTCTTTTTGGAGAGTACAATACACAAATCTTTCATATTAACTTTTACATCTTCCCACCAGTCAAATGAATTATCAGATAAATCTATAGTGGTAATTTTATCCTGAAAAAAATTTAAGATTTTCCTTGTAATTTATGTATTTTCAATCATGGAGCTATTTGATCTCCAGATCGGAGATTTTGAGCTGGTAACTGAGTCAAAACCAATACTGCCCATGATTACCTTGTGGCCAGAAGTTTCAGCTGGGGTAATCTGAAAAAGATGTTTTTTAAACTATGGTGACAAAAATAGAAAATCAGTTTGTGAACAGAGTGGGCCTTTAAAAAAAATACATTCTAATGGGGACAAGGAGGACACTGCAGCATCAACTAACATAGCAGAGAACATCACCTGACGCAGATAGTTGGAGTGACAATACACTTTTTTGTCACCTCTCTTCATGCCAGGGGGAATAAATGAACAATTAAAGTCATCACATAGAATAATCCCCTTAATGATGTACAAAAAGGGCTAGAGATGTTTAAACAGGTCAATTCTTGCAACCTTAGACTGTGGACAATAAATATTAGTCATATGCAAGGCCAACCCTTTATGCAGAATATCCAGTATTAAAACCCTTTCAGGGACTAAATCAGTGAGTTTAACCAATTTAATGCCATATCCTGAAAAAAGGATACTGACCCTGGTGCATTAGTCTACCCCCAAGGACCAGAATGTTGAGCCACATAACCAAGCCTTTTTGACCTTGTTAACCACTGTAAGCATATGTTATCTCATGTCTTGGAAGAAGGCAATGTCAACACCTAAATTTTGTAAACCAGAAAATGTATTAATCTTTTCTTCATATTGCAAATGCTGTTGACATTAAGAGAAGTGACATTAAATCCTAGTGAAATGGCACTGCTTATCAAAGTAAGGAGAGGGAATAGGCAGACAAGAAAAAAACATCAGTTCTGTTTTCTTCCCCTCTTTCTACTTCTGTTCAGCCATGTGCTCTTCGTTTTCTTCGGAGACCCAGGGTCTGGGTCTGGGCCAGTATCCTTTGTACTAGAAGAGTGCTCTTGTTGTGAAGAGGGGATGGAAGATTCGTCAGCCTCACCATCTATGTCACCCTGATTCCTAAAAGTCGCCAAAAGTTCATACTTGTTTTTCAGGTCTAGTGACGTCTGTCTGGATATCTTTGTTTTGGATGGGCCTTTCTTTTTCCTCTTTCGAGTCATCATTTTAAATATTTTTAATTTAATTTAATTTATTTAGGGTTATAACCATTGAGCATAGCTCTTTTACAGTGGTGACCAGTAAGAAACATTCCAAACATACAACCACAAAACCATATAAATACAAATAAGTTATACACTGTAGAAATTACACAATCTAACAATTGTATATACAAATTATACAGTATAACAACAATCTCCCTGTACTGAAGCAGAGTGTAGAAACCATTGTTTCAAAGCTGCAACTGGAGGAGGTTTTCAGTCCAGTGATCTAAATTCTTGCAGAAGTTGATTCCACAGAGTAGGTACAAACTGACTAAAAAAATACATAGATCTTTTGGTATTCATTCTTGGAACCACCATTTCTTGTAAACTTGAGTTTCTCAAAGAGAGATCAGTTCCCCTCTCAGGTAATCTATTTCTCAGGTAATCTAGTATAAAGCCCAAAACACTTTTTTTTTTTAATTCAAATTTTATTAAAATTTCCAGTACAGAGAACGAATCATAACAGTATAGAACATGAACCCCATATATCAGATACAAAGTACAGGATGATTCACATCATTCGCTCTCCCCTTCTCCGCCCTGCCCAACACCCACCCCGAACAACCCAGTGCCTCCTTACACATTTAGCACCGTACCTATGGATATGGCCTAATGGTGCTTAAACCTGTAATGCATAGAGAATTTGTAATGGGCCCCAAATCCTATCAAACTTCTTAATTTTGTTGTATAGACTGGCAATAGTCCTTTCTGTTCTGAGATTCGCAAGTAACTCCTGAAGCCATTCATCATATGTTGGTACCTCCGTATCTTTCCAATGTCTTAACACCACTTTTTTGACAGACAACGACATTAAGGCTATGTAATACTTCCTGTTCACCACTGAAATGGAGGAAAAATCCCCAAGAAGACATATTTCGGGGGTGAACAAGTCTGAGAGCCCTAAAAGAGGGTCAGCACACTATTTAATCATAGTCCAGAGTGGGACAACTTTAGAACAGCTCCAGAAAATATGAAGAAGGTCTCCTTCTTGCGACTGACATCTTGTGCAAAGAGAAGAGGACACCAAACCCAGTCTGGCAAGCCTCTGTGGAGAATAGTAAATATTGTGCAAAATTTTGAATTGCTTTAATCTAAGTATGTCCTGCTTGAGGAACTTATGACAACTTTGCCATAGGAGAGGCCAGTTCAGGTCTCTGCCCTGGAAGAGAGGGGCCCAAAAGGTGACGGGAGCGTAGTTATCAGGATAGACCCAGGTAAATAGAGCACTGTATATTTTGGATACAGCATTGGGCAAACCCGCCAACTCCATTAAGGTAGCTTGGAAGCTGATATAGGTAACCGAAGTCAAAACCATTACCTTAACCAGGAGATAATGCTGGAAAACGTATGAAAATACTTATGCAAGTTTTTTAGTTTTAGTTTATTAGTCTAGGAATTAATACCTTTGAGCCAGGGCTTTTACAAGGTTCCACGTCACAAAGAACATTTAACAAAGCACGATACATTACAGGTAAAACCAGACAGGAAAGTTACATCATAAATTTGCTATTAACAGTTTAAGGCAATGCGTTTTTAAGTTTCATAGAAAAAACAAGCTATAACAGGTTCAAGCGAGTAGACAATTTCGAGGTTAAGGAAACTTCCAGGGAGAGGGTGATCATTAGGCGCCAAAAGGAGGCTAGAGAGGAGGGAAAGGTGGTGAGCGGGAGAGTAAGTGAGAGGGGACAGGAAAAAAGGGGGGGAGTGAGTTTGGGTGGGAGACAGGAAGTAGTAGAAGGTATCATAAACTTGTGCATAATGTCAGCTGAAGAACACCATTGACTGTTGGGTGTTATAAGCACATCTAGATGGCAATTTCCTATCTGAGGGAGCCAACTAGCTGGGAGGGGCTTACCGTCTAGTAAAAAATGAGGGTTACCTATCAAGGGTTGAAATAAATCCTTGAGATTCTTATATCTCAGAAATGCGCACAATTGAGTATGAATCCTGATTGAAACAGCTATAGGGGATCTGCGTAGAGATTCAGGTAGGGAACTAACCTTGGTGTATAACAGCGCAGCAGGGGAAAGGCCATGTTCTTTTATGGAAGCGGACTTGATGGCTAAGCAGGTCGGGGTGTACGCGGCTGCCATGGACAATTGATCTGCAGTCAGCCATCTGAGATACTTGTTGGCCTGGCTGGCCCAATAGTATAGCCCAATATGGGGAAGCCTTAATCCTCCTTTAGTTTTCGGGTCAGCTAATTTATGGAATGCCATCCTAGCCTTCTTATCACCCCATATAAAAGCAGAGATCATAGTGTGCACTTTTTTGACCCAGGACAGGGGGAGCCATATGTTTAGCATGTTGAGGGGGTAGAACAAATGAGGGAATACGTTTATTATGATTAAATTAATTCTGCCAGAGAGAAAGGGAAGTAGGGTCCATCTGAGAAGGTCTAGGTCCATTTTATGTACCAGTGCATCAATAATATTTAGTTGTCTGAGCTGAGCTGCATTCCGAGTTAAAAAGAGCCCCAGGTATTTAATATAGTCAGACTTCCAAGTGAGCCCAAACGTGATAATGTCCTGTTTGTACACCCTATGATTAAGAGGAAAAACTACAGTCTTTCCTACATTAAGTTTATAGCTTGAGACCTTGCTGAAGTCATCTATTAACTTCAGAATAGTGGGAATAGATGTGAGTGGGTGTGTTACTTGCAGCAGAAGATCATCTGCATAGGCCGCAACTTTAACCACCTGCTCACCTAGAGAAATACCCGAAATGTCCTGGGCACCTGATAACATCCTAATAAGAGGCTCTAAGTAAATATTAAAGAGAAGAGGAGATAGGGGGCACCCCTGTCTGGTCCCCACATGCAGTTTAAAGGGACTAGAGACAACCCCATTACATGAGATTCTGGCAGAGGGGATGGAACTTGTATAACGAGCTAACCCAATTCCGGAATTTCATGGGGAAACCGAAAATCTCCATCGTAACAAACAAATAGTCCCAGTGGACTCTGTCAAACGCCTTCTCGTCATCCAACGAAATCAGGACCATTGGATGAGAAGTATCCTTGGATGCCAGGAAGACGTGAGACGGGGTCCTCAGATGATCAACCGATGAGCTCCCTTTCATAAAACCGACCTGTTCTGCCCCTATTAGAAAGGGAAGTACTGCCTCCAGACAGTCAGCTAATAATCTTGCCAGAATTTTAATATCATGGTTGAGAAGGGAGATCGGCCTATAACTTGAGACCTGGTCAGACAGCCTGTCTGGCTTGGGCAACAGAACAATCAATGCTTCAAAAAGGGAGGGATCGGATACTTGACTGGAGAGGATAGCCTGAAAAAGTGGTAACAGAATGGGAATCAATTGCTTAGAAAAAACTTTGTCAAAGTTGGAGGTAAACCCATCAGGGCCCAGAGATTTATCAGGTGGAAGAGAGTTAATTGCCCTTTCAATCTCACCCTCAGAGACAGGAGACTCCAAAACGTTCTGCTGGGATTGTGTAAGAGATGACAGTTGTAAATCACTCAGATATTCATAGAGTCTGTCCTTAGATGGGGGTTAGCCATAGGGCCATATAATTCTTTGAAATAATTTGTAAACTCCTCCGTTATCTCCAAGGGTAAGACCCTAAGGGAGTTGTCTTTGGGGGAGTGGACTACAGGAATGAATCTGGCAGATTCCTGTTGTTTAATACGCAACGCTAACATTCTGCCCGCCTTCTCACCCTGATCGGTATATACAGCTTTTATTTTCAAACTTGCAAATTCGACTTGCTCCATCAACATAGCTAGGTAGGCTTCTCTCAATTTCGATAAATCTTGTTCAAATGTGTCTGAGAAAGATAGAGAGAGAGCAGTCTCCATACCCCTAATCTGAGAGAGAAGATCAGAAATCCGAGATGCCCTCTCTCTTTTCCTTTTCGATGTTAGGCCAATTATACTCCCCCTTAAATATGCTTTACAAGCACCCCATACCATATCAGGCTTCCCTATTGAGTTAGAATTGGTAGCAGTAAACTGCTCTATATGGGATATTATATATTGAACAGTCTTCAGCTCCTTCAGAATTTGGTTATTCAACTTCCACCTGCTCCCTTTATTTGGCAAGGAAGCTAGGGCTATTAGGCAGGTGACCACAGAGTGATCTGACGGGGGCCCTGAGACAGTACTAGAGCTTATAACCCCTGGTAAAAGAGTTTGAGACATGAGGATACAATCAATCCTCGAGGAAATTGCATGCACCAGGGAAACAAAAGTGTACTCCCTTGTACTGGGATGTAATACACGCCAGATATCACAAAGACCTGCAGAGTCCATCAGATCCCTAAAAGCTCTTTGTGCTGGAGGGAGACCTTGATGGGACTGACCTGATCTGTCTAGAGCTTGATCAAAAACAAGATTAAAGCCACCCCCTATGACCATGGGGGTATCCAAAAATGGAGTTAAGACTTCTATTATCTGAACAAAAAAACTAGGGGAGTCTACATCAGGGCCATAGATAGTACCCAAGACAATGTCCAGGGTATGAAGTATGCCTTTTACAAACAGGAATCTGCCCAAAGGATCAGATATGACTTGAAGAGGTTTGAACGGAACAGAGCTATGCAGAAGGATCATGACCCCTGTACTGTGGGTCGTGCCCTCCGCCGCAAACATCTGCCCAATCTGTTGCCGTCTCATTTTGTCAGCCTCCCTCTTGAGCAGATGCGTCTCCTGCAAAAGCATAATTTCTGCCTTCAGATGGTTTAAATGCTTCAGGATTTTATATTGCTTAGTTTTATGCCTCACCCCTTTAACGTTCCAACTAATAAATTGAATGTTTCTAGCCATCACCCGTGTTGCCAGTCAGAAATCTTCCGAAGCACAGCTTATGTTTATATTTCACATCAGTACTACTCCAAACATGGTATGCGCTGGGTTGTTCTATTCTCCCCCCAACCCTGCCAGTACTGAGTCCTTTCTCCCGACTGCCCCCTGAAACCCCCCATCCAAAACCCCCCATAAACCTTAACCCCCCTCCTCCCACACCCACCCCTCTTTTGCATGGTACATGATGAACGGCAGTCTGAAAAGTCCCTCTCCCTCCAACCTCCCCACCCTTGTGAACCAGAAAACAAGAACAAGAATACCCCTTTATATCCAGAACACTCCATAGAGAATAACATATCCCCAATTCTTATTGCTTAACATCACCCCTTAATAATACAGGGGAATTAGCTGCATAAGTCCCTTAAAGAAAGTAACCCTCCCTGCTGAAACCCCACGAACCATGCATCGACATGGTCCATGGAGCATGAAGTGTGTAAAACACTTGCATCATATGTGGAAATAATAATCTTAGATGCCCTTTTGCGGCACAGCCCATGAACAACATGCATAAGAAACCGAGAGTGAGCAGGTCATTACTGGCTTCTTTGAAAAAAGGGAGAGTCTGTGAGCTCCAGGGTCACTGTCCAGACCGCATTGCTTGGACCAGAAGCAGTGACTACCTCGCTCTTATAAGGAAAATTTGAAAAAAAAAAAAAAAAGAGTCCTCCAAAAACAGCACTATAACAGGGTTATAAGAGAGGGGCAGACAAGCGCCTGATTAAGGCGTACAGGAACCCTGATATCTCCGCCTGTCTGCAATTAAGGGATCCCCGTCTGGTGTTCAGGCTAACCAAATTTAATGCCTAGTGGCATTAGGGAGTGAAAGGAGGGGAAGCCAAGAAAAAAACAGACCTTGCTAAAAGGACCAGGAAGGGACCACGGTTGCAGACAGGGTCTCATTATAAGCTCCGAGAGAGCTGAGCATCGCCCCCCATTGCCATAAAATCAGGACATCACCCCTAAGGAAATGAGCTGCCAATTCTGCCAGAGTGAGACTTGACTTGAACACAATAACCCCGCTCAGATATCCATTATTTAGATCCAGAGGGAAAACACAGGAGCCCATTAACACCTAGCTTGTAAACCCAAAGATGAGGCTGGGCTTAGCCCGAGCTAAAACAAGAAAGTCAACAAAATATTAGGCAGTCCTGGGAGTGAGAACCGGATCGGGAGCAAAATGTCCATTTTTAGATCAGAAAGGAGACCCTTCATGAGAGTTGCAATGTAGAGTTAGGTAACCAGATGTATGATTTGTCACCGACATAGCCCCAAACAGTTTATTGAGAATTGTAGATTAGCAGCAGCTAGACAACACCACCAATGGAAAACTCAGCATAGCACACTGCACCAGGTCGATTCTCATGCAGACTTAAGTAAGTCAGGAAGCGCTTCTTTGAGCCCTGCAGTTGCCAACTCCACTTCCTCTTAGGTCACCCAAGAGCCATTCAGGCAAACTTGAAGCCTTGCAGGAAAGCCCATTTGAAACTTGATTCCCGCTGCAATCAGCTTGAGGACCAAATTGTGAAACGTGGCTTGTTTCTGACGCACAGATAAAGGCAGATCTTGCACCACCCTCAGCTTTTTACCTTCCCATTGCAAATCTTGTACTTCCTTAACTTTGTATAAGAAATGCTGTCACAACTGGAAATTTAAAAGCGAAATATGAATGACGGGGAGGCTCAACGGGGAGGGGGTAGTGCACAATGAGCTCTTTCTATGATATAGCTTGCTCCAAAGGGGAAGGGCCTGCCACCTTCTCCACGAACCTCTTAATGAACTTGATGGGGTCTGAGCCCTCTTCACCTTCAGGCAAACCTATAATTACCGCATTGTTGCGGTGACTGCGCCCCTTCAGATTTTCCACTTTATTCTCCATCTTCACTAGTCTTTGCCTCAAGGCCACTAACTCCAGTTCAGCTTTGTCCTGTTTCCTTTCGACAGAGCATATACATGCTTCATTATCAGCTGTTTTCTTGGAGCGCTCCTCCAGGGTGCTTGAGATGCCTTTTATTTCTCCTGCCATATTCTGCATTTCAACATTAAAAGGCTGAAACTCCTCTCAAAACTTCGAGAGGGTAAGGAGATCCGCATCAGGGCTCTCAGTAGTGACAGGCAGTGAGGAATGTACAGAGGAGGTCCTGGCTTTTTTAGAGGCCTTCTTAGGTGTAGCAGGAGGCGTATGTTTGGAAGCGATTTTCCTCATCTCCTCATCCATCGACTTCTTATAACGGCGGCATGAACATTTAAAAAGGTGAAAATCAAGCGGTCTGCGGTAAATAATGCCGTAAAACAGGGTTTTAAAGAGATTTAACAGGTGGAGAGTCAGAGCAAACAGAGAGGCGTCCTATACAGCACACCGCATTACGTGACTCCAGCCCAAAACACTTTTATATGCTAGCAGGAACTTATGTAACTTCCTTTTTTTTTTAATTTATACTTTTTGCTGCAGCTGGCCACTGACATCTGTCCCAGTCATGGAGCCCTGCACTTCCACCTCCAATTTTTTGCCTGCGCTCTCCCCAGCACACCTGGCTTTACCCCCCAAGGGGTGGGGTCGTGGCACCGTCTCCCCTTAAGTGCTGCAATCCTGGTTCCTATCTGGGAGAGCCGGCTAGGAGGCTAATTGAAGCTGGAGGCAGGGCTTCATAGAGGCAGCCAGCTGCAGTTTTTCTCCCCTATAGGCAGGGGTGGGGACATGCAATGACGGCCAGTGTTCGCCCTCCCCCCCCCGAGATCAGCAGGCGTTGGTGCTTGCAATGTGCCCAGCCTCCACAGGGTGTCGCTCCTGCACCGAACACTCACCACCACCCCCAACACCCCCGGAGAAGTAGAGCAGTCCAAGGAAGCTCGATCCTTCTCCCCCTGGCTGGCCCTCCAGTGACACGTATCATTTCCCGAACCCAGATCGCCAGCATCGCAAGTGGAAATCCAACTGCTGCGCTGATGGGCCGGCATGTAACTTCCTTTTCTTAGACAGGAAAATCCAAACTAACCTGGAATAAAGGTCACAGTGATGAGTGTCCATAGGGCACCTGAGGATCAATCTGGCTAGGGGATTATACAGGACCTCTAGCTTGTGTAACCTGTTGCTAGAAACATAGTCATTTAGGACATCTGCATAATCAAACAGTGAAAAACCTATTTTTGTTTTATTGTTGCAGCATATGTCTTTTTAAGGTGTAGCTGAGGAGGGCATGTCCTTCTTAGTCTGTACTGCAACCTCACTAACCATCTCAGGGGTATCTTAGACCACAGCAGCTGAGTCCATCACTTCAGCAGGAGTTCTGTGATCAGTAGGCTCTGCAGTTATAAGAGCAGGGCTTTCTGGCAGGGCAGGTGGTACAGGCTCACCATCAGTATTAGAAGTGGAGTGATGCTCACCATCAAAGACCAGTTTATCAAAGACAGGACTTTGGGTGAGAAGCAGGTTCACCAGTTCTAGACAGACAGCCATGACCCTAGCAGGTTCTTGAGCCATGTTGATATAAAAGTCCTGCTCTGCCTGGTCCATGACATCACCACGGTTGTGCACAGCCCAAGAACAAGCTCTCTATGAATGGCTGACCTCATCGCATAAGTTATAGTGCATTTTGTTTGTGGAGAGTTTACTGGTATGACCTAGTTCATTGCAGAGTACACTTTTCAGTGAGTCACACACATTATTTAAGTAATTCTGAGCCCCGCAATAGTAACAGGCTTTTGGTTGACCTACACAAAAAAAAGTCCTCTGCCCCTCCCCAAGTAAAAACTGTTGGGCAGGTGCTTTATGTCTGTGTCACTGTGCAGTAATGTTACCCATATTCGCCACCCCCAGCCCAAATATTCTTGGTTTCCATAATAGGATGAGGTGTATCTACAACAATGAATTTTTGCTTGAGCCAGGGAAGGATGTCTGTTATACTCATTCCTTCATTTTTAAAGAGAGTAGTAACAGTCTTTACCTCTGTTTAGTGAGTGGGATGACTATAAATGGCATCCAGAGAAGCGTGGTCTTAACTTTGTGATGTTTCACCCTAAATCTGTCCTGACTGGCTGCAGCCTTAAAACGGACATTATAGCTGGCCCGGTAATACTGAGGGTTGAGGTGCTGGATGCCACACCTCACGCTATGCTGGTGACCCGGGTTCAGGAATGACCTCGGGTCGCTGGGGTGCCGGCATGGGGAGGGTGGGAGCAGGATCGAGCTTGGATCATCTCTCCCAAGTAAGGAGTGGGGTCACTGGCCCGTAGTCCTGCTGTCACCGAATGGAGGTTTGGTGCCGGCGCAGGCAGTCAACGGTGCGATTGGAAGGGAGGGGCATCCCAAATGGCATGTGCACACGTGCCTCCACAAGCATGCACTACATTGGGGGTGCATGGGTGTAGGGGGGTAGGAGAAAACCCACAAAAACCCAGAAATTACATATAAAAAAAACAGACATCATAAATCGGATCACCTGGCATGTTGATAAGAGCACATATGTCCATGGCTATAAACTTGAGGTTGTCTTTCAATAATGCCCTTTCCACATAACAACGGTGTGGAGCTACATGTAAACTCCCCCCCCCATTTTATTCATATTGCATTACGGCATTTAGCAGGCTATGCAGTGGGCCCAAAATAGTCTGCATCGTTTCTCTGTGCAGAAGGTCTGGAGGGTACGAGTGAATGCAGTATTAGTCTAGATACTGGCCAAGTGTCAGTGCTCAGAGTGATGGTAAGGCCTGCGCTATGGCTGAACACTTCCCCATTCACATGTTCAATGTCAGAGTCTTCCTCAGATACAGAATGTGTTATTGCTATGGTGGACCCAAGGCTGTGCATTTGATACTGGGCTCTTAGTGAAAGTCACAGTTTAATCCATGGTGTGGATAGGTCCCCACAATTCAGGTTGCTGTGGCTGAACTGGTTTAGTCTGAGGGGGAAGGGTACAATGCATACAGTAGAGGTGTCCTCAGCAGCATGTTTAAACAACTGGGGATCCAACCCCATCGAAAACTGAAAAGCATCAGGAACATCGAGCTCAAAGGATTGTGTCAGTACCTCTGCTGAGCACAGCTTTCTTACACCAACGGCACTGTTCATACTCTGCAAAGCACCTTCTCCCTCCCAGGCCAATGTGTTAGCCCCTTCCCCCCAAGTCTCTGGTACTTGGCGGGCTTGAGGACCTCCATGGTGAGCTATCCACATCTCCACCCAGCCAGCTTTCCATAGTGCAGACTCCACTGACCATCCAGAATCGTCATTCTCCTTTGGGTCATGCTGAGATGGTGTATGAGTAGCAGAAGTACTTTCCAGCGGTACTGGCCTATCAGCTCGCAGTGAAAATGACAGGTCTTTGATGTTCAGAGGAACAGATACACACTTTCTATGCCACTGCAACTGTTCACACTGATGGCTGTCAGACCCTGCGACATCAGCAGGCTGTTGCAGGCTCTCATGTTAGGGTGTTTGAACTGAATCAGCAGCACAAGGTGTAGTGACACCAGGAACGTTGTGTACTTCAAGAACAGGAATAGTGGATGCTTCCACTTTCAATGCTGTTTCTTTCAATTAGGACGGATTGGATCCTCTGGACTTCTGTGCTTGAAATCACTCCTCCACTTCAGCTAGAAAGAGTACCATGCACTCCCTTAATACTCCCTTTTTAGCTGGTAAGCCTCTTCCAATTCATTAACCTCATTATTAGCAGTTCAGTTAGATCTATTCCCAGGCTCAGGACAATCACCTCATTGTTCTGGAACAGCACCACATTCAGGAACTGGAACTGCAACTACTGGGCTACTAGCAGGGCTTCCACTAGGAGCCAATGATCGAGCAGTAACCACCTTTGCCTATACAGAGGGATCTGGAATGGGTGACTCCAAAGCATTCAAGGTTGGGAGGGAAGCAGGCTCCTCCTGCCTGTCAGCCATGCTGCCTCCTTTTCCAGCCTCCAGTCTTTCACCACCGGGAAACCCCCAGCTCCCTTTACCAAAGAGTAGGGGAGTTTATTAAAGAAATCAAACAACCAGATAACGTGTAACAAAGCAAAACAAATAATACATTATATAATTTTCCTAGGTAAAACAACAAATAGAAAGTCAGGTTTCTTAAAGCAAGTACAGAAAGCAACAATAAACTCTTTGATTTTAAATCAGGAAATACTCTTGAAAGGAAATAAAATTAATGTTCAAGTGATTGAGGCATCTGAGTCTGTTATCCATGGCATATGTTTCCAACGCTGAGTCAAGAAGATCCTTGTATTGTTTTTTTGTTTCTGCACAATATGTGCCTCACAGTGCATATGTAATTTTTCTTATTAAAGTCAAATAAGGGGTTTGCTTCTGTTGTAAGTACTATAAACATCCTGTTTGTCAAATATACCATTTGACAACCAAAAATAACACATTCAGAGTACTCTTATTCAATTTTTCCCAGATTTTTGTATACTTCCCGTGTATCAGCACTTCATAATTTACAGAGGTAAAGTGTTTCTCAGACCATTTGGTAGCAAGAAACTTCCAGAATCCAGAGATGTAGGAACAGGAGAAGAACAAATGTTCCATTGTTTCCAACTGTTGTGCACAAAACACTTTGTTGCATTGTCTATCTTCCATTTGTTTATGTTTGTGGTTTACTTTCACGTTTAAGTTTCAATGGCAACAGAGTCAACGAATGTCCCACATTTTTGGTGATATACTAGGTTCCATTAGTAGCTCTGTTAATGATGGTTTTGGGGGGAGGGGGGCACAAACAAAAGGTATCTGCCTGAAAGTTGGTTTCAAGTCTCTGTTTATATACAGTACTTGCTTTCTATCAGATGTTAATAACTGGTGACTAGTAACCTTCCAGGTATGAGGTCTAAGGAAGGTTACTCTAATATAAGGGGGTGCTAATGTAAATTTCAATACTTTTGTAGTTCCCATGTCCCAGTTTCTGAACCATGTGTGACAGTTAAAATATAGTAGAGAGCTTCAGCATCTGTTTGTATTTATTAAAAGTGGTTTTAAATTTGCAATAAAAAAAATGCTATAAAAAATTATTGGGTTAACCATGTTAAGTCCTCCTTGTTTTAAGGGGAGATATGTTACATTTCTTTTGAGTGAATTTGACCTGCTCCCCCATAAAGCCTGAAAAAATACACTTAGCAAAGATGTCTCCAGTGATTTTGGTGGAGGAAAGATATAACTTATATACAAAAATACAGACATTAGATAAGTTTTAATAAGGTATATCCTTTTTTCTTCCCAAATTGCAATCTGTTCCATTTTGCAACTAAGGTTTTCCCTTGTATTATTTTATGATTACTGGGTTCCATTTTTTCTAATGGGAAAAAGCGTGTATTAAATACCGTAATACCTGAGTAGGTGTTACGGCATTCATGCAGCTTTTTCCACATAGAAAAGAGCTTGAGACGTAACTCAGCTCGCGCCTGTCAAAGACCATTCGCCCCAAAGTCAGTGATCCATAAATACTCACCTCCTCAGTCACGTTCACACCACAGTAAATATTGTGAAAAAAAAAAGAAAATTTCTTCTACCTTGTAGTTTGCCATTGTAAAGACTTTTACCACAATCCCTAACTAATCGTCCTTTCAACCCTTCCCTCTGCAGGTCAAATGACTACATCACTTGGTAACACAGGTAGCAACATGAAAAAAAAAACACTACGAAGATCTCATTTTTTTTTCCATTAATCTGTTTTGTTTCAGTAGTTTAGTTAGTTGCATTTACCAGTTGAACTTATCGTTTACTGTTTCAATTACCAAATAAATCATTTCATCGGTACAAGGTAAGACTCCATTTCTTCATTTTTCAAAATGATGAAAAAATGGAACCCTTCAATTATATACAACAAAATATGGGGTGCAGTGTGTTAGCTCGAATTTAACACCCACCCTCATTGTTGGATGCTATCATAAACATCTCTCGGGCTTTGCCCTTTGGGGTTTATGTGCCATCCAACAACTCGGGTGTGTGTTGAATTCTCGTAACACACTGCACCCCATATTTTATCCTGTATTTTATTCCCAAGACCCGATATTAAGAGTTGCACCTGGCAGTGGCACATGTGGTGGCACAGCGCAACTGTCTTGCCCTGGTGAAACTTAGGGATATATTCAAAAGAGATGAGCAATGGCGCATCCCCTCTGAATATATCAGGTAATGTGCACTGCACAAATATGATGCCCTGGCGCATCCCCCCCCAAACAGGGCTGAATACCAGGAATGGGAACTGCACCAGTGCAACCATATTGTATGCAAGGCACAAATAGGGCCATTTGCATGTCACTATGGCCCCATTTGCATGAGTTGTGCAGGGTAGGCCAGCAAAATGCGCATGGCACTCTGCACAGCATGTGGTGCTACTAGAGGGGGTCTAGTGGCACCCCCTCCCTCTCATTAGCTCTAATCACCATATAACAACTTATTAAACTTCTGTGGTAGTCTAGAGGCACCCCCCTTCCTCCCCATAGCCCAATCACCTAACATGCAATATAAATATATCCCTGGTAGTCCAGTGGTACCCCCTCACCCCTCCCTATGCTCCGATTCCCATAAATGTACAACTCTGTAATTAACCTGATCACTGAGCATACATTAACTTCTCCTCCCTGGTGATCCAGTGGCACCCCCCACCCACACAGGCCCCCCTGCCCACCCAGCTCCCCCTCGTCATCAGCGGGCAGCAGCATACCCAGCCACATACCTCCTCAGCTACCTGCCAACTGACAGCTACAGTATGGGCTGCAATCCCATTGGCCCGCAGTGTGAACCAATGGGCTTGCAGTGCATACTGTAATAGTCAGTATGTGGTATGTGGGTGGGTATGCTGCTGCCTGCCGATTATGGGGAGCTGAGTGGGCCGAGGGGCCTGTGTGGGTGAGGGATGAGGATGCCAGTGGACCACCAGGGAGGAGAAGTTAATGTATGATCAGTGATCGGGTTAATTACAGAGTTGTACATTTACAGGAATCAGAGCATCGGGAGGGGTGGGGGGTACCACTGGACTACCAGGGATATATTTTTATTGCATGTTAGGCAATCGGGCTATGGGGAGGGAGGGGGGTGCCACTAGACTACCAGGGAAGATCTGAAATATTATTATATGGTGATCAGGCTATGGGGAGGGGGGGTGCTACTAGACTACCAGGGAAGATTCAAAATATTATTATATGGTGATTGGGCTATGGGGAGAGAGGGAGGTGTCACTAGACCACCAGAGATGATGTGAGTGCTTCTGCACAGTGTACTGAGTGGGCAGGTGGCCACCCATGGCTGGTGGCTTCTGTGTTGCACCTTGCAGTACAGTAGTTCTCCTGTGGGCAGCCACCATTTCAGACATTTTTTTTCAGGCTCAACTTAGGGCATCGGTATGGGGCACATCCCAGGGTTGTGCAAGCATATGCGCCTCACATCCCAGGCTGAATGTCGGGATGTGCCCCATATGCATGGGCACGCCCTCGGGGATGCGCTGCATACATTGTCTTTGCTCCCCGGCACATCGGGACTTGTGCTGCACAAGTACCTCTGATGAATATTGCCCCAGGCACATTTCTGGGGTTGCGCTGGTGCAACTCAGCTGTGCCAGTGCAACCCCTTTGAATATCTCAGCCCCCCAGTTTATAATGTCTAATTGGGCTGTTCTCAACTGAATTCCTAGAATTTTAATAGGATCTTTGGACATTTTTGTTCCTGCAAGAGATGTAATAACTGAATTTGTGTTTCCTATACTTTGTCCAACACACTTATCCAGAGACAGTGAAGCTCCTGAAATTTTGCCATGTTGTTGGCAGATTTGTATTACTTCTATTGCTGAAGGCTTGTCTTTTATTAAAACACAAATATCATCAGCATAAACCAACATTTTATATGGTACAATTTATTCCTCATTTTGTAATGCTTTTAATAAAGGGGAAGAATTCAATGCTCTTCGTAAGGGGTCTAGGCAGAAGATATAAAAAAAGGGGACTTAAGGGACTTGCCTTACACCACTATTCATGGGTATCATTGGTCCACACCATCCATTAACCACTGGGGTTGCTGTGGCCGGTTTATACATGCTGATGACTTGTTTGGTATTCCACATGTTTTTTAGACATCCCATAAATATATGTGAGTCACAGAGTCAAAGGCCTGTCTCTGATCAAATGATGATAAGAAACCTTTTATCCTATTATTATTTCCTCATTGTATAATTTCTCAGAGAAGAATCAAGTGATCAGCGATATTCCTTTCTGGGATAGAACAAGATTGAGCTGCTGTGATCAAATGTTTTGCCGCCTTTACAAGCCATGTATTAAGTATTTTTGAGAGTAGTTTGAAATCAGTATTTAAGAGACAAACTGGTCTCCAATTTTGTAGATATTTTTTCTCACCTTTTTTAAAAAGATAAATCAGCAGACCTATCATATTTAAAGGGATAGATTGTGAATTAAGCATATAGGAGAAAACTGTGGCTAATTCCTCTAATATTTCTGTTCCTATAAATTTATAGAGTCCCCCTGTGAGGCCATCTTTTCCTGGAGCGTTGTCATTTTTTAGAGGAGAGTTCCAATGTTATTTCTTCTGGGGTAATGTTTCCAATCAAAGCTTCTATAATCTCAACAAGACAAGAGGGAATAGTAAAACTAGCAAAGACTTTCTCTTCCTCCTTGCCAGTTGTGCTTTCCTTTTAAATAATTCTTGCGTATGTCTTGTTACTATATTCAAAATCTGTTTCATATTAATGTGATAGGTACGCTCATGGTCTACTAGTCCTTTCATACTTTTCAGTTGTATCCAGTTGGTACAACTGCCAAATGGGCACACCTTCCCGGATTTCCTCTGAGTTCCGAATGACTATTGTTGTTTCAGGCTGTCTGCCTGTTTGGAGTGAAACAGAGACATTTCCTGCTTCATTGTTTTTATTTGGTATGAGTAACCACGGTTAGTCTCTTGGGAAAGGGATACCAATTTTTGTAACTGTTTTCTGTTTTGTGGATAATTGAGATATATATTATTTCTGTTTAGTCTGCTGAGAGATTTAAGTAAAATGTTTAATTCCTATTTTGTGTCTTCCCACCATAATGTAGTTATAACATAACATAAAATCTGATTTTCTTGCTTTCAAAAAATGTAGTATATTGAGCCGGCCCAGTGGCGCTGAGGGTTGAGGCGCTGGACACCACACCTTGTGCCATGCTGGTAACCTGGGCTCGGACACAAGCCCAGGTTGTCAGGGATCGGCAGGGGAGGGATAGGATTGAGCGTCCAGAGGACTGCTCTCCTATCCAGGGAGGGAGGTGGGTTGCCACAACTCTGCAGCGGCTCCTGGTGATGATTAGGGGCACTGCTAGAGTCAGTGCAAAGTGAGGAGGGAGTGCAGCAGACATCAGCACCTTGGTGCTCTGACGTCACTGCATGCATTCACTCTGGGAAACAAGCTATAGGGGGAAAATGGCAGCACTGACCATGGCAGCTTGATAGCTGCAGCTTCCTGAGCCCGTCAGGGCTTGTTGTGTGCAGCCACATGCCAGTATTAGTTCCTGGCCTGGCACGGGGACCGAGGGGAGGGTCTCTTTCGTGGGTACAGCTGCATGTGCTAGCTAGTGTGGGGATGTACCTCCGAGGTCTTTGGGAGAAGCGGAGCGATGGCTGGATTCACAGCAGGTCAGTGACTTCAGGAGGAAAAACACAGATGTGATAAAAAAAAAAGTATATTTTTGGTGATCTCATTTTATAAAAGTAAGGATGAGTTAAATTTCCATGTGCCAGGTCAATTAGATGGAGTTATTACTTTCCCTCTTCATACAACTAATATATTATGGTCTGAGTATTCCACTGCTATGAGCTTTATGTATTTTTAATCCTTTATTAATAAAAAGAAATTTTATTCTGGTGACAAGTTTACCTTTGTGAAAAGTGGAATCAGATTTACTTGTGGCTAAGTGGTATGCATTCACTAAATTTGTATTACTAATTAAGTTTGATAGATATGACATGTTGCAAAATATTTTTTGCTTTGTTTCCCACTACCACGGTTAAAATCTCCCCCAAATATGACATATTATGCAGAGCATAGATATGGTCATATTCATTTAAATATTTCAATTCTTCCTGCCTTTGTTTGCGGAGCATAGATATTAATGAATCTAAATAATATATTTTAATTTTTTGTATCTAGAATGAGAACTCTCCCTGATACCAAGCCAATAAGTTTTAAAATTTGTACTTCTATTGTCTAAAAGAGTATTTCTACTTCTAAGCAGGTGTCTGGTCCAATGGATCAGAAAGATGGGCCTACGTATCATGTTTTTGTTGCTCTTCTTATGTGTAATCTGGTATCCTGAATAAAGCATACTCCTGCCTGTAGTGAAATTAGAGAGTACTGTTTTTTTTCCTGAAACTCTTTATAGTATTAAGATTAATAGTATTGACAAAAAGGGATGGTTCCATTATAAGAAGTTAGGGGGTGGTGTATTTCATTATGGAGATTTTTTTCCTTTTCGTTTGGTCACCCCTTTTGATTTTAGTTTAGCCTTTGGTCTTGCTTTTGTTTTTTCTATAAGCTTGTTAGGTGCGTTAGAGGCCTCTTTGTCAAGGTCAGATCCTGGATCTGGTTGTGAGGACCACATGGAAGAATTATAGGATTCCTCATCAGACCCTTCTGAAACATTTTGTAAGGATTCAAACCTATCTGTGAGTGAAATCCCAGTTTGTTTGTTTTTTTGCAGTTTGGGTATTGGTTAAATCTAGTTCTGTCAGCGTCTGGAAATCATACTTTTGGTTTCAGTACTCATAGTCGGGGGTGGGGGGTGGGGATGGCATGCCATTTGGGTCTGTGTACGTGGATGCCTCTGGAATGGGGTCTCAGTTTGCAAGTCAGTCTGGGTCTCTGTTTTAGTGTTAGTGGAGGGCATCTTAGTTGTTTCCATCGGTGGAGTAGATGGGATTTCTGTCAGCTCATGTTCACTAACGTCAGGTAGTCTGATAGGGATAGTAATCTGTTTTGGAGTTGCAGAACTGGTTTTGGCATATTGTGCCAGGGCAATAAGTAGTTGTTGTTCTTCACTGTCTGCTTGGTCTGCTTGATTACACGCAGCCCAAAGGGCAATTCCGATAAGAGTGTCCCTTTACATCAACGAGATTGCTTAAGATCTCATTTGTATGGTGACCACTAGTATGCCCTAATTCATTACAAAAAGTACATTTCAGTTTGTCACAAATGCTACTCAAATAACTTGTGGACTCACACTTGTAACACGCTTTGGACTGTCCTGCATTGAACAAAACCCCTCTGTCTTGTCCTAAGAAGAAGTTATTAGGCAGGTTCTGAAGCCCTGAATCAGTAGATCTCAACAGTACTCTGATTCTCTACCCCCCTGTCCACAGGTGTTCAGTTTCAAATGTTGCCTCAGGATTACCTAATACAGTACATGTCTGTTTTAACCAGTATAATAAATCAGTAACACTAGACCCCTAATTTCTAAATAAAACTGTAATATTTTTTTGAGCTGACTTGGTCAGTGGAATGGCTCTAAAAGGTGTCCATAAGGGAGAATTTTTAACTCATTATACTTTGTCCAAAAGCATTCTAGTCCACTTGTGGATTTGAAACTGATATCAAACTTGTGTTAGGAGACATAGATCAGTGCATAAATTTCCATAGCAAAAAATGGCATTGTGAAGCACACATTAAACATGGGGCTTAATTTATTTATTTAGCTTTTGTTGACTGGGTAAGTGCACTAGACAAATCCTGCCTATTTTCAGGCACGACCCGGGGGAGGGGATACAGATGCATGCCAACTGACCTTGAACCAGATTAAGCTGTTGGTGGTATTTTTAGTGAATGAGGGAAATTTGGCCAGGACACCGGGGAAATTCCCCTGCTCTTTTCGATAAGTGCCATGGGATCTTTAACATCCACCTGAACTACCACCAATCCAGGCAGATGGGACCTCGGTTTAACGTCTCATCTGAAAGACGGCACCTCAGAAATGCAGCACCCCTCTCATGCTGCATTACAGTGTCAGTACTGGGATATTAACCCAAGTGCCAGATGTGGGAACTGAACCCACAGCCCTCTGATCTCCCGGCCTCAGAGGCGGGTGTGCTACCTACTGAGCCACTGACACTGCCATGTTAATGTTAAGCTGCCACCCCTTTAAGAGCACTTAGAACCTGCAAGTATCTAGTTATTGCACTGCCTGTCAGTCAGAGAATTGTCAGTCTGGGGCTAGACCTCATGAAGAGAACATCTGCTGTACAGCGCATAAACCTGCCTTATCCTTTATTTTATGCGTCTGACTAGTTATTTGCACAGTCCAGATGGGGTCCTCACCAGCAGCAACCGAAGGGTCTGGCAGATGACAGAGAAGGTAAGGGGTCTTTTAGTGGTGGACCATACAAAAAAAGCACCACACATGGTGGAGAATGCAGCCCTTCTTCTGTCCAGACCCCCATCTCGTGTTGTCTGTGTCACTGGGTACCCCAAAGTCAGCACCCCAGTATGCCTGAATTGTCTGAATGCTCATGATGATCAATTAACTACAGCCCTGGCTTCCAGAGGAAATGCTGAACTGTCCCCAAATGTAAAGCAGCCTGCAGCCCTCCCCTAACATCGTGACTGTGGAAAAAAAAAAAAGTTTTTTCAACATTGCTAGTCAGCTAAACAAATGGATTTTCAGCAAGTTAATTTTTCCAAGCCTGAGCACCACGGAGCTGCAAACTGTAACACCCCTCCCCCGCTCCCACCTCGTGGCAGGGCTCATTTTAAACTACTCTGCTTGCCAAGCAATCTCCCTTTCTAGACCTCCCAAATGCAGCCAGCAAACATAGTGCCTCTCAAAACAAGACTGCACAATCGCTATGCTGTACAATGCGCTCAGCTTCATTCACTCCTGACTGCCTCAAGGGACCATTTAGTTGGCGGCGCTACTTGCCTACCACCACTGTGGCTCAGCCCGCTCTGCAAACTGCAGCTCCCAACCCAAAAGTGGCCTAATTACCCGAGGGTCTACCTCTACAGCTCTGCATGCTGCTCAGCCCTCACAAACTGCCACCACTCTCCTTTGCTCCAGCAGCCTCCGGGGCCTTCCTGCAGCAAGCCACTTGGTCCTCTACCCTCCTCGCAAGTGGGGATCCGCTCTTCCCTTGCCTGCATCCACATGGACAGAACCGTGGTTTCCCTCATGATCGTCCACTGCAATAAGAAGTGATACGCTCCACACTTGGACCTCCTGCCTCTCAACACAATCAAGTCGTTCAGCTTCTTTGCCATGCGGAGTGAACTGCTCCCTGACTCACCACAGTGGCGCACCTCACAAAGCCACCAGCACATCAAAGCTTTTCCCCCCGTTGCAATAGATTGTGGCTCCTCCACAGACTGTCCTGCTCTTGCCTGCTCTGTTCTCTTTCCAACTGCGGCTTCCCAACTGACACTGCCGCTACTACGGAGCTCCTCTCCTCCGCAGGCCAGACCACAGCATCAGCCTCCCTGCGGAACATTGCGGCTCAGGGCCACCTTGCAGTCTCCCCACTCTGCCATGCTCTACTATCCCCAATGCTGAAAAATAAGAGCAATCAACTCTGGCTTGTCTGCACTACGGGGCTGTCACAAATAAATTAAGTACAGTACAGCCTGCAGGAGCACAGGTGGGGCAAATAAATAAAAAAATTAAAAAATTGAAGCTGATTAAAACAAAACGTGGCACAGACCTTCTAGCAGGAGCCCACTCCCTGTCTGCTTAGCAATCATCTGCTCCTGCACCCACAGAGCTGCCACTTGGCTGCCTACAAATAAATCAATAAATAAAATAAGTGATGCACAGACCTTAAAGCAAGGCAATAAAGCAATTAAACAAAAGAAGCCACAGAATTTCAAGTAGGGTGCAGCAAATACTGGGGGCCAAAATAGACAAAAGGGGGAGCAGATAGAGAAAAAAATACAAAACACAGTACTACCTCGAGCTACAAACGGAAGGGGCAGAATAATAAAAAGAATGGAGCAATTAATACAGAGGACATAAAATAAATAAAAAGCCTGGGAAACAGCAGAAGAATAAAAATAAAGCACAGGATAATAACCAAAGGAGCAGTCAAATACAGTAATTTCCCCATGTTGTGCCACTCACCACAAAATTCCCACCATTCTTAGTTGGGGAAGAAGACAATAGGACGGCAATCGCCATTTTGGGCATTGCAGCAGCAAGGCAGCCTCATGGAAGAAATCCTCCATCTTGAACACAGTGTCACAACAACAAGAAAGGAAGTGAACCTTGACCCCTCTGCTGGTGGCCATCTTGCTACAGTCAGGCAGTCAAAACCCACAGCAACTGCATGTCACGGTTCGGTGGCCATCTTGTGAAAGGCACAAATTGACCTCATTCCATTAAAAACAATGGGATTCCTATTGAAATGAATGGACACTGTAACGAAAAGCTGATTTTTGCAACAAAACCTTTATTTAAATATCAAACAACACAGAATTGAGTGGGAACTCTTTAGTAAGACGTCATTGATGAACTTTGCTACAAAAAAAAATTTGTACTTTTAGCTACAAAAATAAACTTTGCTCGGCACTTCATCTACAACACGACGTCCTGTCTCCTGCATGATGGCAACTCGTTCTCACCCATACGACCTTTGCTCAGTGAAACGAAGCTCATCTCCAACCACAAAGTCTGACGACAACACAGATATGGGTGCCGGTGCATCCGGAGTCCTACCTTCACCTACCTCAAGGGCCTGGGGCTACAAAATCGAAACAATCCTCCATGACATCCAGTCTTCTATTTCCACTCAAGAAGCACCAGCTATGCGAGCTATTCAAGACGACTTGGCCTACATTAAAGCCATTTCACCACAGTCCACAGTCCATACCAGCCTAAAACCAGTACCCTTCTCAGCTTTGCCTCATGAAGACACGGTCGACTGGCTGGAACAATTCCAAGCTTGGATTTCCTTATATGGTTGGACTGATCCTGTGCATATTTCCAATGCCTTGCGCTTGCTTCTGAGAGGGACTGCCATTTCCTGGTTCAACACACTTCCAGACCAAGTCAAACAAGATGCTGCCACACTGTACACAACCTTCAAAGCCCATTTTCTCCAAGCACACCCACCCTGGTTATTGGAGCAACAGCTGTGGGAACATACAATGCAACCCACCAAATCTCTTGAAGCCTTCATAGTGGACATTGAGTCTCGCTGCAAACGCATACAGAAACCTGAGGAAGAACAAATCACAATATCTGTTTGGGGACTGCTTCCTCAACTCTGTCTTTATGTAATCCAGCAGAAACCAACCACCTGGATGGAGGAAATCCAAGCGGTACGACTTGCACAACAATCCATAGCAATGTCCCAGGCTACCAGTGTACAAGCACCTCAGTCGTCGCAGTTAGCCACACTCGCAACATGTGTCCAACAGCAGCAATCAGTGATAGAGACGCTCACTACAAGTATCAACACTCTGCACCGCAGCTCAACTGCTTCTTCTACTACTTCTGTCAATGTCCTTCACCCACTCGACAGTGACCTCTTCCACCTCCTCACCACGAGAACCAGTGACCTGCCAGTGGTGTGGATTCAGGGACACACTGCTGCTGTCTGCCAAAGCTAAAGTACTACAGAAATCAAGAGAACCACAGGTGTCCACCGCTGCATAATCAGCAAGATAACCACAACTACTCCCAGCACCATGGGAACACAGCAACTGACCGCCCCTCTGACTCTCGCAATTCAACCAAAACGCTTCCTCCAACTGTGAACTCTGGCATACTCTCACTTCCTGGAGCAAAGGTACCTGTCATGCGATCACCTCTCCTAGCAAACTATGTACCTGTAACCATCGGAGATTGGTCAACCCACACCTTGGTCGACACTGGAGCAGAAATATCAGTGACCAACAGCAGTATTCTCGATAACCAAGCTATTCATCCATACTTAATGTCTCTCCAGCCAACATAAAGTACATTATCACAGCAAGTACAGCTACAGTACCTATCACAGGCATGGTCCATCTCAAGCTCCACTTTGGCTCACAGCAAGCTACTGTCAAGTTTTACATAGTGCCTGATCTTCAACCTGCAATAATTCTAGGCCTGGACTTTCTCAAACCTCACAAAGCCATCCTGGTCTTTGCCTCAAGTAAACTGTCACTGGATCCTCGGAGGCAACTCGCAGCTATAGACTCAGTTACTGTGCCTCCTCAGTTGGAAATGGTTTTGATTGCCAAGATTTGAGGTGAACCACTTCCACAAGGTGTTGTTAGCATCATCACAGGATCCCCCGTGCTGCATTCATCAGATCTCCTTCCGGGAAATACCTTATCGGTGGTGCATGATGGCACAGTCTTCCAAAAATGCTGCAACTTCACAGATGAGCCAGTGGTCATTTCAAAGGGTGCCAACATCAGAAAATTTGTCTGCTTGTCTTCAGGGGACCAGCTCCATCTCATGCAAGAACTTCAGCCTGGTTCCACCAACTCTACTCCTGTCAATACTATCACGACCACTCCAACTTCAACAGAGTTACCCCTCAGTCACCGACTATCCTCTTCCAAACTTCCAGCATCTCCAACAGAAAAGCAACAACTTTTGAAATTCCTGGAAAATTACCCGGATATCTTTGTTGGTTCAGATAACAAGCTTGGATGCTGTGATATCCTGCAACACGCCATCGAAGTATGGCCCAACCAGAAACCAATATGTCAGCAAGCCTACAAAGTGGGACATAACCAGAAACAAGTCCTCGAGGACATAATCAAAGACATGCTTGACCAAGACATAGTCGAAGAATCTACAAGCCCCTGGGATGCACCTTGCTTGCTGGTGGTAAAAAAGGACAAAGGGTATCAATATGTGGTAGACTACAGAAAACTCAATGTCTACACAGTGCAGGATGCTCATCCCTTGCCTACAACTGAAGATGCTTTAGAGAGTCTTGATGCAGCCAGTCCTGCTTACTTCACCACGCTAGACCTTCAGAGTAGATTCTATCAAGTTTCCATTGATCCAGCTTCTCATCCATACACAGCATGGTGCTGCCACTTGGGACTTTTCCAGTTCAAACATCTGCCTGTGGGTCTTCGGAACAGTCCAGCCACATTTCAACGTGTTATGGAAGCCGTACTATGTGGGTTGTCTTGTAAATCTTGCCTAGTCTACCTGGATGATGCGATTGTCTTCAGCAGAACTTTGCCAGAGCACCTCCAACATCTTCAAGAAGTGTTCGAACGTCTCAGACAAGCCAATCTCAAGCTTCGCCCAGAAAAGTGTTGTTTTGCGCAGCATCAAATTCATTACCTGGGACATGTGGTTAGTTCTCAAGGAATCTCTCCAGATCCAGACAAGCTCTCAGCAGTCAAAGACTATCCAGAGCCTAACAATCTCAAAGACCTTCGAGCTTTCCTGGGCTTGTCTGGCTACTACCGGAAGTTCATTTGCAACTACGCCAAGATTGCAGCTCCCCTGTATGCCCTCACCAAAAAAGAGATGTGACTATAATTGGACTTCTGAATGTAAAGAGGCCTTTGACACCTTAAAACAAAACCTAATCTCTTCTCCAGTATTGGCCTACCCAAGGTTCGACCAGCCATTCAAGCTCTATTCAGATGCTAGTTCCTTTGCAGTGGGCACAGTGCTCTGTCAAATTCAAGCTGGAACAGAACGAGTTGTCTCCTATGCTGGGTGCTCTCTTTCCTTGGCTGAGCAGAACTATGGCATCGCAGAGAAAGAATGTCCAGCCATGGTGTTTGCCGTGAAGAAATTTGACTGCTACCTTCGCTACTCCTCCTTTACAGCTATTGTTGATCACTCTGCCCTCCGATGGTTACTTGAAATGAAGGAGCCAGTAGGCAAATTCGCCCGATGGATCACCATGCTGCAATCCTACAACTTTGAAATTCAATACAGACAGGTCGAGTTCACTCAAATGCTGATGGTGTAAGCTGGAGACGATATCCCTCTGCATCCTCCTCAACAGGTGATGAATCCTGCTTACAAGCTGTTCCCTTCCATGCCACAGATGTGCTTCCTGTGGACACCCCTACAGCACCTCAGGTTGCTTTTCTGCTCTCTACTGCTTCTACAGAGAGACACACAAACCCTCAGTTACTGCAAGCAGCCGAAGAGATTTTCATCTCCTCTTCTCTACATCTGATTTGTCCCTGGCAACAGTTAAAACACAACAAAGAACTGACACTCAATGTTTAGGCATAATCTCCTACTTAGAGTCTGGAACCTTACCGCAACAAAAGAAACATCGCCAAGATGTACTTTTCTTTGCTTCACAGTACTTCCTCAATGACAGTGTGCTTTTCCACATTTGGACCAAGTAAGGCAAGGGTCATCACATGGATAGAACTCATGTACAGCTAGTTGTGCCAGCCTCTCTCATCCCTCAAGTTCTTCTCTCCACTCATGCCTCTCCACTTTCGGGAGGTCACATGGGAATACACAGAACTCTGGAAAAGAAAAGGCTTCACTTCTTCTGGTCACACATGAACAGGGACATTGTCCAGTTCATAAAATCCTGCCAGCCCTGCTCCCAGAGAAAGCATCCTGCCAAACCAACAAAGGCACACATCATCCCCATGCATATAGCCACTGAACCGTTCCAAAGAGTCAGCACTGACATTCTTGGGCCCTTACCAACATGCTCTGACTCTGGTAACAAATACATCCTTGTCTTTGTGGACTACCTGACAAAGTATTTGGAACTCATCCCCCTAAGAGACATTAATGCCTCCACTGTAGCAAGTGCCTTTCTCACTACATTCATTTGTTGTCACGGTACCCCATTGTACCTACATTCAGATAGAGGCACTAACTACTTGTCCACCATTGTCCGAGAAACTTGCAAACTTCTCGACATAAAAAAGACACATACCACAAGTTACCATCCACAATGCAATGGACAGAGTGAAAGAATGATGTCCACCATTCTCGGCACACTCTCCAAGTATCTAAATGAGACGCACGACACCTGGGACCGGTTTGTTCCCTTTATGCAGTTTGCATACAATACCATCCCTTGTGTCGACAGCACAGAATACACCCCCTTCTTCTTAGTCCATGGATGTCATACAGGAACTCCACTGGACAGGGATCTCTCACCGCTAGAGGTGCCCAAGTCAGCTTCTTCTTTCATTATCCCTCTTCTGGAACAGCTGGAACTTGCCTGATGAGTTGCAATCACCACGTTGAGCCAGAGAAAATCGGCAATGAAAAAAATGTCTGCAGCCAAGGCGCATGAGCCTTCATTCTCTGTTGAGGACATTGTTTATTTGTACCAACCTGTTCTTGTTCCAGGCACCACCAAGAAACTGCTTTGCCCCTGGACTTGTCCCTTCTACATCGTAGAAAAGCTTCCTCTGGTCCATGTTCATCTACGACGCAAGTCGGATGGCAAGCTGGTACACAACAAAGTCCATATAAACCAACTAAAGCATGGGTACCTGAATAACAACCTTCCAGACGACCCCAGTCCTCCCAGAAATGAAGCTGCCCTTGAGCCTGCCATCCTCTCTGAAGCTGAAATTCCTCAGGACAACTTGCAACTAGTTCCTACAGCACTTCCCACTCCTGACACTCTCCAGCCAGATTCCATTTTACCAGATCATTTGTCTAGGACTTTTTCTTCTTCTCAGGACTCTCTTCTACACACCACAGTGTACCAGATCGAGAAGATCTTAAGAAAGAAGTTTGTCAATGGATCCTGGACTTACGGAGTAAAGTGGTGTGGATTCAATAGGGGGCAGAACTCCTGGGTCGCCTTTAACGACCTGACCCCCTCCTGTCAGGAACTAGTGCAATCCATGCATGCCTAAATAGTGACTCCTATAAGTCCAAGCACACTCTAATTACTACTGTTAAAAGACTGATCACATCTATAATCGACTCTTCCCTCTCCCCTTTTTTCTACCCACCATATCTGTCCCTTCCTTTGACCCTGGTTCCAGCTCTAAATTCTCCATACCATATCACTATATATCTTTTTATATTAGGTTTTATTTGTGTTCGGTGCACCTGATATGTATATTTCTTTACTTTTATGAAAAATTGTGTCCTACACAAAACTAGCTGTATCTTCTGTTCCAAACATATACTACTGTCAATGCTACCTGCTGATAGTTTGTATATACTGTATTATTGTATCTCACTTTATTTGTATTATTACTATTTTCTTGTGTGTTGCATCCCATGTGTATTGTCCCTTGTTCCTTGTTAATAAACCCAAGTCCACCTTGAAAATGAGCTTGCTCAACAGTGATCACCTGGTTAAATAAAGACTTTGACTGATTGATTGATTGCCTCCATTCCCACTGACCAGAAAAGTTGACAGAGGTCTTGAACTTTTGTTACCGGACTCAGTGAGATGTGTTGGGACTAATTCATTTTCTGATTTAACTGTTTGCAGTAAATATCTCGTTGTACCTGTCTCTTATGCACCTGTTGTCATGGTACTATTTACCTGCACTAATGCTTTTTCCCCTTGGGAATGTCTCTTTACATGGACAGTCCACTTGTTGTTTATGCAACTGTTAAGTGTGAGCCTGCATTCTGGGTATCCTCCTGCTGCTACCCTTCCCTCTCTTTCCTTTTCCTTCCCCCACACTTTAACGCTTGTGGCATGACCAAGTCTCAAGTACTATTGTGTCTCCCTCCTCTCTGGTGCTACTCTGACTGGTCCCCAGTGTAGTCCAGGTTCTTTCCTCCCCCCCCCTCCCTGCAGTGGAGTACAGTTCTGTTTGTCAACATAATGCCTTGTAATGCATGAACATTTTTTTTTTGCCTTAAAATATTTACTTCAAATATTTCTTAGAAACGTATAGATTTATTGCTTGTTCGAGTGGTGCTCACATTCACTGTTGCGGCGGTGGTGTGAAGCACGCATTAAGCATGGGGCCTAATGTTAAGCTGCCGCCTCTTTAAGAGCACTTAGAACCTGCATGTATCTAATTGTTGCACTGCCTGGCAGTGCCATGTAAGCCTGTCAGTCAGAGAATTGTCAGTCTGGGGCTAGACCTCATGAAGAGAACATCTGCTGTACAGCGCATAAACCTGCCTTATTCTTTATTTTATGCGTCTGACTAGTTATTCGCATGGTCCAGATGGCGTCCTCACCAGCAGCAACCGAAGGGTCTGTCAGACGACAGAGAAGGTAAGGGGTCTTTTAGTGGTGGACCATACAAAAAAACACAACAGCATTGCTCCCTTTATCAACTCCTTTCCAACAAGAGTTCTATCAGGCACCTGTTCCATTCCACCTTTGTAAAGTGGCCTGACAGCACTGTATCTTTTTGATGGAGAAATTGAGGCATGCAATAGTAAAGCATAAGGTCTAATGTTAGTAGGATTAGTGTTTTGTGTAGGTATTGAATTAGGGTGACCATAATTGGTTTTACTGCCCTTGTTTTCCCTCTCACGCTGTTCTGTTATTTCTTTAGCCTGTATAGTGCTTTTTTTATTACTGTGAATTTTTTCTTGTTGGTTTGCCTCATAAAGACTAGTGGTTTATAGTGAAGTAATATTCAGAGTTGGATTTTGAGTCAGCAATAGTTCAGTTGATATATGCATAGGGAGTCTGGAGCAGTGTCATTTTCTAATATATTTGTGGTATCTACAGCTCGTTTCTGAGTTTGGGTGAGATTTCTTTTTATCAGAAGAAGTATTCATACCTGCAGTGTTTTGTTCTTCTGGTCTCGGTATCTGTAAGGGAGAGGAGCCCAGATACCCAAGTTCCCATTTGGGAAGATCGTTCCCATCCTGCTGCAAGGAATGCCAATTCCACCAACCAGTCTGGATCTGATGGAGATGAAAGAGGAGTTTGTCTTAGGCCAAGCCGTTCATTGCTTGTAGTTGCCATTCCTGACAGAACTCCTTTGTTAGATTCCTCTCGTTGGTCCACAGGTACAGCTTTTGACATTTTTGGTTCAGTGCCCACTTTTATCACTTCGGTATGCCCTCCATTTGTTTTTGTTTTTTTATATCGGTGGGTAGCAGTCGGTCAGCGGCAATCTCTCTTGATGTTGATGCATCCCATGCTGTCAAATTGGCCTGTGTGTCAGTCGGGTTGCAGCCTTTCTGTTGGTAATTTGAGATAGCTTTTCCCAATTCTGTCAGTCTTTTTTGAAGCTGTGCTTCTTTTTGTATACATTTTATGTAACTGTGAACTGTATTATCGGTGGTAGCAGTGTCCATTAGTTCAAAAATCAATATTTTTTGCCTTTAAACATTCTGAAGTGTCACATACCAAAGTTAATGGTATATTTGTATGTTGTTCCATTTTCTACTGTGCCATATTTGTCTGTTCCAGATACAGGACTAGATCCTCGGATGAGGAGGATCAGCATTCCTTACGCCACAGGAGAAAGAAAAGGTCTCGGTCTCAAAGCAGATTTAGGGGCACTCATAAGGGAAGGTGTCGGGGGACCATTCCCTGGATTCATCAAGTGGATTCATCATCAGACTCGGATGACTCTCCATCCAGAAACATTGACCTTGAGAGCCTAGACTTTTTCATAAAAAAGGTCATAGCCGAGATTTACCTCGGATCTTCCCCAGTGGCTCCCACCCAGCCAAAACAGGCTTTTCGCCTGCCATCTGCCACCAAACTGGCCACAGCCTTCCCTATTCCTCCAGCCATGGAAGACTTGCTAAAGGAAGAATGGCAAGGTACAGAACGCACCTATCCAGTGCCCCAGCAGATCTCTAAGCTTCTCAAGTTTGACAAGACACAATCTGAAAAGTGGTTAGACTGCCCCAGAATTGACCCTCTGATTTCAAACCTAACCAAGAAGACGGTCATCCCAGCCAAAGGAGGGGCTTCACTTGGGAACCCAGTGGACAGGAAAGTGGATGCCTCACTCAAGAAGGCCTTCCAAGCATCAGCAATGTCTCTCAAGGCGACAACCACCAATCTTTTTTTGGCCAGAGCCGCTCTGTCCTGGGCCTTGGATTTAGCCTTTTAATTCACTGAGGACCCAGAGAAGAACATGCCTATTATTCATCAGCTCCAGTTAATGGGTTTGGCTTCAGCTTATGCAGCAGAAGTATCAGAGGAGACGATCAGGTGTGTCGCTTGGACCATATTTTATCAAACCTCGGCTTGCCACAGCCTCAGGTTTCAGGCCTGGCAAACAGATGCTTCTTCGAAGAGCCATTTGATCAACACACCCTATGAAGATAATCTACTGTTTGGTTCAGCCCTGAAGGAGACAGTGAAGGAATCTGGGGAGGCAGCTAAGGTGCACATGCCCCAGTCAAGAGGCAGGGGCAAATCCTGGTCCTCAGGCCCCAGATGCATTTTTACAACAAGGGTCAAAACTCTAACTTCTTGGGGGGGGGAGAATAAGCTACCCGGGCCCATCCTCAAGTAGGGGGCAGACTTTCAAATTTTTTCAAGGAATGGGTCCAAACCAAGTCAGACAGATGGGCCCTAGACATCATCAGCAAGGGTTACCTAACACAAGTCCCCACTACCTCATGTGGTGCCCTCCCCTATCTCTGGCAACCTGTCCAAAAAACAGGTGATGTTACAGGCCATTACAGACCTTCTGCAAGCAGGGGCTATTGAGCAAATTTCCCCCACAGAGATCAATCAGGGGGTCTACTCCCTATTCTTCATCATTCCAAAATGCACAGGGGGATTCAGGCCAGTCCTAGACCTCAAATTCCTGAATCATTTTGTCCACAGCAGACCCTTCAAGAGCCTTGTCATCAATCATCAGGGAGTTGCAACAAGGGGATTTTCTGACATCCATCGAACTGCAAGATACCTATTTACATATTCCCATTCAGGGATTACACAGGCAATATCTCAGTTTCAAGGTGGGGGGACAGCACTTCCAATTCAAAACTCTGCCATTCGGGCTTTCTTCAGCCCCACGGATATTCTCAAAGGTGCTAGTAGCGGTCATAGCTCACATAAAGGCCTGGCAGCTCGACCAAGCAGTACAAGTAGTGGTGGATGTAGTCTGGTGCCTGATGGCTCACAGATTTGTCATCAACTGGAGAAAGAGTTCCCTAACTGCAAGCCAGACCTTGAACCACCTGGGGGCAGACTTCATGACACAAGCCAACAAGGTCTTTCCCCTGGAAACAAAATTCAGGGACCTGCTGAAGCTCATCAAGAAGTATCACACAGTTCCTCAGCTGCCTGCTTAATCCTTCATGCAGCTTATTGGGACAGATAAAAACATCCCTCCAGTGGCTGTCTCAGAGGACAAATGTCATGAGGGGTCGCAAGTTGGGCCATCCACACCAAATCCAAATCACAACCGATGCAAGTCTCAGGGGCTCAGGGGCTCACCTGCACCAGCTGCCAGCACAGGCAAGTGGTCACTGTTAGAAACAAGGTACAGCATAAACATTCTTGAGATGAGAGCAGTGCACCTTGCCCTGATGCACTTTGAACAGCAAGTCCTCAGTCAGGAGGTACTTATTCTAACAGACTGTCTAACAATGTTGGCATACATTAACCATCAGGGCAGCCCAAGAAGCTCAGAAATGCTATGGGAGTCCCTTCTTCTCTTTAAGTGGGCCAAACAACATCTGGCAAGCATAAGAGCAGTGTATATTCCAGGACAGGAAAATGTCACAGCAGATTGGCTCAGTCACAAGGATGTTCTACCAGGGGAATAGGAGCTGAAGGACAGTGCCTTCCACATCCTAACAGAACAGTGGGGCGAAACTCCAAGATAAAGCAATTCTGCTCTCTGGCCAGGGACGAACTAGCGGTGGCTCAGGAAGCCTTTTCCCTAGACTGGGGTTAGTTCGGTCTCCTGCATGCCTTTTCTCCAATATTGCTTCTATCCAGAGTCCTCCACAAAGTGGCTCTGGACAGGAAGAAATGATTCTAGTCTGTTCCCGATGGCCTTGCCACCCATGGCTCCTGATTCTCATTCATCTGTCAAGGCAACCACCTCTAACCTTCCTGATCAGCCTGGACCTTCTCCATCAAGGTCTGGTTCTGCATCCAATTTTGAACAGCCTGTCCCTCTCAGCCTGAAAATTGAGTGGGAAACTTTCAAGGAGCTAAGCTACACAGCTCCTGTTATTGAAATGATGGTGAACTCACGTTGCTCTTCTTTCTCAAAAGTGTATTTTAGAATCTGGAGGAAATTCTTGTTCTGACTTCAACCCAAACACATACAGAACTATCCAATATCATTGTCTGTACTACTGCACTTCCTTTAAAATGGGTCTGACAAAGGACTGCAACCAGTCACCTTACAAGTTCAGGTTTCCGCGCTGGGGGTGCTCTTGTTGGTGGATTCACGGGAATCGCTGGGCTCACATCCCCATGTCTGGGGGTTTCTAAGGGCAGCAACATTAAAACACCCTCCAATCAAGCCAATGGTACCACCTTGGAGACTTAATCTGGTTCTTAAGGCTTTGATCAAGGATCCTTTTGAGCCTCTCAAGGAGACATCTCTCATGCATCTCACAATGAAGGTCGCCTTTTCTCATAGCTATTACTTCAGCCATGAGAATCAGCGAACTAGGAGCATTGTCCACTAGAGAGCCATACAATGTTTCTCATCAGTACTCTGTGGTACTCGGAACAGATCCAGGTTTTTTGCCAAAAGTTATGTCTCCCTTCCATTGCAACCAAGAGTTGATTCTGCCTTCCTTCTGCCCACATCCAAAAAATGAAAAGGAAAGGAAATTTTACACGCTAGATCCAAGAAGAGCAGTGAAAGTGTATATTAAAAAAATGGATTCCATTCGCAAAACTTTAAGTTTGTTCATTTTAACTACAGGTCAAAATATGGGTAAAAAGGCTTTGAAAGACTCTATAGCCAGATGGATCCATTCTGTCATTACCACGGCTTATGATCAGGCTGGATCGGATTGTGAGGGCACCCTCACTGAAGTCCAGCCCTTCCCAGGAGACACTGCCGAAAGGACCCCCACCCCCCCGAAGCTCCCAGGTACGACGACCGCACCACCTAAAGCAGCAGAGTGTGGTTTTGGTGCCATTTTCAAATTGTACTGAACAAAGTAACCGCAAAAGACTGCTTCAGAGACTCCTCGGCTCTCTGTGCTGTCGGCAGACGTCTGCTGATAGTTTTTTCACTGCTAAAAATTCGTGTTGTGCACTACAACTATTTGCTTTTCAAGTGGTTCCTTAAGACCCCAGCTACCACGCTGCTCATTTTCTGGGTTGTCCCCAGGGACTTTAAAAGATAAATGTACAGTGTACCTTAATTTAAATGTGTACCTTAATTTCAATGTTAAAGTATTTGAATTGTAAGCTGGTTCCCTCATTACGCTTTACTTCCAGCTCTTTTTACCTGTGCTGCCCTAGTGTTTACTCTTAAAGGTAATTTGGAGGAGTATAAGTCATGTAAAGTGTTGGGCACAATGTTTTTGGTACTGAACAGCGTGTAGAGTGTGTAGACAAAAGAGAGCACATTGCAGAGTAATATCGCGAGGTACAAGCAGCTCGTTTTTCTGCACTGTCCCTAGGCACTAGAATTACAACTAATTACAGCCTGCACTCGCTAGATTTTATAGCTCTTACAGCTAAGTTACAACAGACATAGAATTGTGTGCAGTAACTGTGCCTGTAAAGTACCTGGAACACGCAGCTCCATTCCTGCCTGTCCCTTCAATTCCAACAAGGCATACGCCATTCTCAGGCAAACCATGCTGGAAACTGCCTCCCCCCCCACTGCATCTAAATTAGGAATCGGGGAATAGTCCTCTCTCAGTTAATCTAAAATCCCCCCAAGATTGCAGCTGTTCCCGGTCCAATAAGTGACCACACTTACTTGTAAGCACAGTTGCTCCTCCCGGTGCTTTTGCTATAAATTCTCTCCCTCTCTCCGCAGTTTTCCAGGATTGGGTCAGCAAGGCACCCTCACTGAAGCCCAGCTCTCCCCAGGAGACACCGCTGAAAGGACCCCCACCCCCTGAAGCTCCCAGGTACGATGACCACACCACCTAAAGCAGCAGAGTGCAGTTTTGGCACCATTTTCAAATTGTACTGAACAAAGCAACCGCAAAAGACTGCTTCAGAGACTCCTCGGCTCTCTGTGCTGTTGACAGATGTCTGCTGATAGTTTTTTCACTGCTAAAATTTGTGTTGTGCACTACAATTATTTGCTTTTCATGGGGTTCCTTAAGACCCCAGCTACCACGCTGCTCATTTTCTGGGCTGTCCCCAGGGACTTTAAAAGGTAAATGTACAGTGTACCTTAATTTAAATGTGTACTTTCTTTTTTTTTTAAACACGTCTTTATTCCTCTTTTTTAATAAAATACAAGACAAACAAACAACAAAACCTGGAAACCAGGCACACAGACCAAAAACTGACTGTATAAACTATGTACACTACAACTATGTACATGCACAGAGATAGTGTCCCCCCCCCACCAATTCTAGCTCTATGACCAACAACACCCTTATATCTAGAAAAACAACATCCTGAGGCCGCTTACAAGTCAAACCTTTTCCCCGTAGTCCTAATACAACTACCAGCGGCCTGTCAGATGTTCCTTGTCCCCATTCTATAATGGGCTGATTTTTCCTCAGGAGATGACACCTCTCTGTGCCCCCCGGGAAGAGAGAGAGTCCCCATCCCCCCATCTTGTAGCAGACCCAATATTCTTATTACTACAATAGTCCCAAAGCCCCTACCAGTCTGCCTTCAGGTATTACATAGTCCTCAGACCCCACCCCATTAGCATCTCTGTATTCTCATTCCAGTCCAGTTTTAAGCTAATCACAACCCGACAGACAGACCCGATTCCAACCAAGTGGCCCCTACTGGGAATAAATTGCCTCCAGTACCGCCCATCTTTTAGCATATAACCCTTTCCTCCCCTTTAAATATAGGTGTCTCTTGATCTTAGATAGGACTCCAATAAGATCTCCCACCCAATGCTTATACCCATAGAGCTGGTCATCCTTCCAGTGTTGGTCCACATACACTTTAATTGCACTTGCCATCAGAGATACATGATATTTAGGTGTAGCTCCATCAGTTTGGGAAAAATCTCCTAAAACACATATCTCTGGCATTATGAACTCCGAGTAGTCCGACAGCGGGTCCATCCACCTTTTTACTTCATCCCACAAGGACCGTATTCTACTACAGTTCCACAGCACGTGCACCAGATCTCCCTCTCTGATTCACATCTAAAACACAGGTCTGTCTGTCTAAGGCCTCTTTCACACAGTTTCACAGGGGTAAAATATAGATTAGAAGCAATAAATAATTGTAAACTCCTATGTTTAGATATCATTATATATTTGGTACTCTTCCATACATTAGCCCAGTCAATGTTTCGAGGCACCAACTTGTTGTCCCAATATGGCACTACTATAGGAGAGCTCGGCCCAAAGAAGTCCAGCAGAATTCTATACACTTGCGATAGAGCTCTGGTTTTCAGGTCAATCTCCCTCAACTCATCCCACTTGAATGAACAATCTAAAAGGCCCCCTGATTTCTTTAATGCCCCCTCAAGCACACGTATAAGTTGCAATCTATGGAAAAAAAGGCATTATATCGCACTGTACTGGTAGGGCTACCCTATTATCCTGAATGACCTCACTAAGGCTTAGGCCCAAGACCCATTTAGCCCACTTCCCTTTGATTACCTTGTTTCCTATAGTTAAATTAGGATTGCCCATCAGTGGTTGTTCATGGGCCCTCATTTGCTCTTTTTTCTGAGCCACAGTCAAAAACGACCACGAAGCTTCTGCCGTCTTCAAAATTGGACTTCCCACCTTCTGTTTGAAGCAGGCAGCTATATTGGCATATAAGGGCGCCTCCGGGTAGAGGCCTGCCTCTCTTATTATTTGAGCCTCTAAATATAACCAATCTGGAACATAAACTTCTCCCTCCATACTCCTACCCCATCGAGCCATTAAACCCAACTGACCTGCAACATAATACAAGTGAAGATCTGGAAGCTTAATTCCTCCCAAACCTGGAGGAAGTCGTAGCTCATTATATTTTTTCCTGGGTGGTTTGAGGTCCAACAGAAAATCTGAAAGCAATTTCTTAATCCATCTGTACCACTTTTTGGGGATACTATATGGGACTAAGTACACTGGGTATAACAGCCTCGGCAACAGATTCATTTTAATGAGCCCAAGCCTGGCCATGAAATTAAGGGGCAACTTATTCCATCTTACTAGATCCCCCTTGATAGCTGACAATGTCTCTTCCATATTTGTTTCAGCCCCTGATTCATAGTTCCTTGTGATCCAAATGCCCAGGTATCTCATCTTATCTGCCATCCAGTGGGTTTGTAACTGGGCAAAATCTGCCCTATATACATGTGGCGTCAGGGGTAAAATCTGGGTTTTTGTCAAGTTTAGTTTATAATTCAAAACTTTAGCAAATCGCTCAATTAGTTCTCTAATCCTCTCAAATCCATCCACCGGGTCTCTTAGATGCAGGAGTACATCAATGTGTACCTTAATTTAAATGTTAAAGTATTTGAATTATAAGCCGGTTCCCTCATTACGCTTTACCTCCAGCTCTTTTTACCTGTGCTGCCCTAGTGTTTACTCTTAAAGGTAATTTGGAGGAGTATAAGTCGTGTAAAGTGTTGGGCACAATGTTTTTGGTACTGAACAGTGTGTACAGCACATAGACAAAAGAAAGCACATTGCAGAGTAATATCGCGAGGTACAAGCAGCTCGTTTTTCTGCACTGTCCCTAGGCACTAGAATTACAACTAATTACAGCCTGCACTCGCTAGATTTTACAGCTCTTACAGCTAAGTTACAACAGCCATAGAATTGTGTGCAGTAACTGTGCCTGTAAAGTACCTGGAACACGCAGCTCCATTCCTGCCTGTCCCTTCAATTCCAACAAGGCATACGCTATTCTCAGGCAAACCATGCTGGAAACTGCCTCCCTGCCCCCCACTGCATCTAAATTAGGAATCAGGGAATAGTCCTCTCTCAGTTAATCTAAAATCCCCCCAAGACTGCAGCTGTTCCCGGCCCAATAAGCGGCCACACTTACTTGTAAGCACAGTTGCTCCTCCCAGTGCTTTTGCTATAAATTCTCTCCCTCTTTCCGCAGTTTTCCAGGATCGGGTCATGAGGACACCCTCACTGAAGCCCAGCCCTCCCCAGGAGACACCGCCGAAAGGACCCCCACCCCCCGAAGCTCCCAGGTACGATGACCGCACCACCTAAAGCAGCAGAGTGTGGGTTTGGCACCTTTTTCAAATTGTACTGAACAAAGCAACCGCAAAAGACTGCTTCAGAGGCTCTCTGTGCTTCTGTCCTGCCGGCACTGTGCGCCAGTTCCCCACCACCCCCACCACCGCCCTTGGTGAGCTCCTACCTTTATAGGCTGTGTCACGTGGTTTCAATAACCTATCAGCCTATTTTCCCATTTGCAGCTTATCAGCTGCCTCCACCAGAGGGTGCACAACCTGAATAGCCGCTCTCCTCCTTTTCTCTCAGCCGAGATGCTGCCTCTTACACTCCTGCTCCTCCTCGCAATGGCCACACTGTCATCCCTGCCCCCAGCTGATCTTCCAAGCAGAACCCCCCCGCACCTGCCCCCACATCTTACAACAGAACCCTACCATGTCACCTCTCACCTCCATACTGCCCATGCCCAGGCACACATCTACCACTGGCACATTAGAACCACCATTCTGCCTCCTTCCTTCCGCCCAGGGCTCTCTGTTCTGCACACCCCAGCCAGACACTGCCCACAGTTTGTTGCCCACACCCCAACCTCCCGCCCAAAAAACACCTGGCCAAAAACAAAATACCTTATCTGCCTACTTCTGCTTATGTCCGGGGACATAGAGGCAAACCCTGGTCCAAACACCTCGTACACCAATACCCCATTCTCTTTCCCCAAAGGACTCAGGATCCTGCACCTTAACACCTGCTGCTTACTATCCAAAATATCTCTGCTGTAGCCTATTGTCCTAACATAGCACCCTGATATCCTGGTTATTTCTGAAACCTGGCTAAAACCCCAGCATACCGATGTAGAAGTATCCATACCTGGATACACCATCATCAGACATGACCACCCAGGTAAAAAGAGACATAGAGGAACTGCTATGTATATCGCCAACAGGCGACAGTTCTCAATAGTGCAAATCCCCTCACTCCCAGCCCACATCGACTCCCTACTAATTAAACTCTCTCTTCCATGCTCCACCCCTGTTTTTGCAGCTGGCACCTACTGCCCCCAATACACCCCCTACGGACATCCTTACCCACCTGGTCACCTTACAGTCCCTAGCCACAGGAAGCTAGCTCCACACCACCGGCGATTTTAACACAAATTGGCTAGCCAGAGATAAAGCTCACCTCAAGACAAAAATCAAGGCCCTGAACCTCACTCAACTCATAGCCGACCCCACCAGGCTAAATCACAAGACACAAAACCACACACTGCTGGACTGGGCTCTCACCTCCCACCCACACAGGGTTCTATGCGCAGGCCTGCTCCCTGACTCTCTAAGTGATCACCACATGATTTTTCTGATCAGAAAGGTGCACAGGCCCACTGCCCCCCCCCAAATGTTGTGCACCAGGTCATATAACTCCCTGGACCTAGCATCTCTCCTGTCAGACCTAGGACTCATAAACTGGTCCTTCATCTCCTTGGCTTCAACCACTGATGCAGCGCTCGATGAGTTCAAGACCAATTTCCTACATGTCTGGGATAAACATGCCCCCCGTGCACTAAACGAGTCAGAGGGGCGCACCTTCCTTGGATCACAGCTGAAATCATCAGGACCTGTCACTCAAGGGACCACGCCTGGAAAGCCCACCTGAAACAGGGCTCCCTGGCTTCCATCCTTACCTATAGAGCCCTTCGCAACTCATGTACACACATCATCCGCCAGGCAAAAAATTATTATTTTCTATCAGCTTTTAATGCAAACATTAACCACCCCACAGACTTCTGGAAATCACTCAAATCCCTGCTCTCCTCCCCACTCAACCCTCACCCCCGACACTATCAGTCCAAGGCACCCTCATCACTGACCCCTGCGGGATGCTGAGGCCTTCAACACCCACTTCTCCAGCTGTGCCGACACGCTCCTATCATCCTTCCTGTGCCCGGCCCAAACTGTCCCCCCCTAGAAAACCAGCACACACCCACCAGTCCTACAGTTCTTCTTCCGCCCTGTAACCCAAGCTGAAGTCTTCAGATCACTAAGAGCCCTAAACCCCAACAAAGGCAAATGCCCTACGTCCCTGGATGCTAAGATGCTTTTCTTGTCCACCCCAGCCATTGCCACCCCCTTGCCACACTTTTCAACCTCTCTTTCACTCTGGGCAAGTTACCCACAGATTGGAAAAAGGCCACCGACATACCCCTCCCTAAAGGGGGTGACCCTCCTCCCCTGGCAACTATTGCCCCATCTCCCTACTCCCGATTCTGGCCAAATTGCAGGAACGCCTTGTCCTCTCCCAACTCACCCCCCACCTGGATGCCACCTCATTTTCACCCCTTTCCAGTCAGGCTTTCTCAAATCTCACTTTACCATCACCTCCCTTCTACGAGTCTCTGGCAACAAACTCTTCAGCATGGACAATGGACACATCACCTCTGCCATCTTTATTGACCTAGCCAAAGCCTTTGACACCATCTCCCACTCCCTGCTCCTCTCCAAACTCAACGATGCCAGGCTCTCCATACCAGTCACTGCCTGGTTCCATGACTACCTAGAGGGTAGACTCCAAACAGTCAAAATTGCCTCGCACACCTCAAACCCACTGCCCGTTACCACCGGCGTCCCCCAAGGTTCAGTCCTGGGCCCATTGCTTTTCTCCATATTTCTAAATGACCTCCCATCAGCTTGCTGCCACTCCTCCATCCAGATGTATGTGGATGACACTGTCCTGTATGCTTCCTGCCCAACTACAAGCAGCGTGGCAACTCTCCTTCAGGAGGATTTCAACGCCATCCAGGAATGGTTCCATTCAAACCAGTTATTTCTAAACCCCAAGAAAACTGTGCCGTTAACATTCGGCTCCCATCAAACACTCTCCCGCCAAGCCCCCTGCCTCCCTTTCAAAACCATGGATGGGACCCTTTTGGACCAATGCTCCAGTTTTAGATAGCTAGGAGTCTGGCTCGACCAGCACCTTGATTTTGCCATTCATGTCGACTCCCTACATAAGAGGCTACTCCCCAAACTTGGAGCATTATACAGAAACAAAAGCTGCCTCCCCTCTCCTACAGGGCAAGCTATAGTCGAGGCCCCTAGAATTCTGCGGCCGCAGAATTTTGTGCAGAACTTGCAATCTACCACAGAACTTCTGCAGTGCCGCAGAATTCACTCTTCTTGGAGAGTTTTTATTAATATTTCTGTTTATACATAGAATCTGGTTCCTTTCCCCTCTTTTTATATCCAAAACCCCCCTCTATGTTCAGAGTGTGATGTTATCATTGCTATAACATCATACATTAGCTAATGAAATGGCTGCATTCTGCAACAGAAATGAACAGTCACTTATCTACCATAGCTCCCACTGCCAGAGACAGTGGCACAGCACATCATGCATGATGATATTTGCTCAACCTGCACTACAGCCTAATACAATTTTTAGTCTCACTTTGTTGCACTAGGGCCAACTTAAACAAAATCTTGTCAATAGCACAGACCTGTTAAGTCCATACCTCACTTTGTACAAACCTATTTGTGCCTTTAAGGTATAGAGACGCTATCTGAAATGAATAACTGGTAAAATGAATTTAACTGTCTAAATTTTTAAGAAAAATAAAGTAAATATGTCCAGAAAAGTGAAATATAATAATGTGTAGACCTATTAAAAGAATACACCTGTTAAATTTTTGCCTGGGTTATTGATTACATATTGTCATTGGTTGATAGAATCACCTAAAAGTTATTGAGAAATGTGTGCAGGGACAGCTGTTGGGCCAGAGGGTAGCATGCTCTGTTTCTGTGCCGGCAACTCAGGTTCAGAGATTAGCTCTGGGAGCTGGCTGGGCAACACAAGGATTGGTGGAACACATCACTGCTCGGAGCCTGGGAAGGTATGGTGAAGTGTTCTGTCACATGGTGGACACATTGTGATGGGCTGGAGAGCGCTATCTAACAATTGGTTCACATGCACGTCATGGCCTGATGGTGTTATGCAGTGTGTCAGGGAAAGCAGGTTGACATGAAAAATGAGTTTTGCAATAACTCCTCTATTCCATTTCCAATGGGACCTGTATGAATGAGGATGCAAGTTCATGGAAATTAAATAAATAAATAAATATATATATATATATATATATACACACACACACACACACACACACACACACACACACACAGTATCTCTGTCTCTCTCACCACACACACACACGCATATTTGTATGTATGTATGTTACAGATTGCATATAAACATAAAAGTGATACACAGTGGGAACCTCATGAGTGGTGTAGACAGCACATACAAATATATAGGTGATAGACAGTGGAAACCTCATTAGTGGGATAGATAGCATGCATATAGAAATACCTTATTTATCACATAAGATCCCCTCTGCATATGTCATTTATGCAACAGGCTAGGACCTTAAGGGAGAGACATTTGTTTTGCTTTTTTAGGCATAAAATTATTTTTATAAGTCTGTTATTTTTTGAACTAGTGTTACTGTGCTTTCCACCATCCTGATTGCTATAACCACTTCCATGAAAGTGAAGTCAGGATGACAAGCTGACCCTGTGATGTGGTAGTTTGTTAGTGAAGCAGAACTTCCACAGAAATTACAAACCACTGCCACAGAAGTTCTGCGGCAAATGGTAGTCTTGCCACAGAACTTGGTCCCACTGTGCCGCAGAAAAGTAGGGGCCCAGGCTATAGTCCAAAAGATGATACTACCTGTACTTGACTACGGTACCATAGTGTACTCTATCGCTCCCTCATCCACCCTGGCCAGCCTCGACACCCTCTTCCACTCATTCTGTCGCTTCATCCTCAACTGCCCACAATCCACCCACCACTGCTCACTTTACAGCTCCCTAGCCCGGCCATCCCTCTAAGATCGCAGACTAATCCATTGCACCAGGTTCGCAGCCAAATTCTGGTCCATCGCCCTACCCCCTTAGCTGGCATCTACCCTTGCCCAACAACCTCCCCAGCTTACTCCCTCAGACACACTGACCCCAGGCTACTCCACGTCCCCTTCATGTGCACAACTAAAGGTCAGGCCGCTTTTTCCTACCAGATTCCTCAGATCTGGAAAGCCCTGCCAGCTACCATAAGACACGCACCTAATCCTAGTCATCGCAACCAGCTACTCAGCATGCATTTCTCCTCCAGCTGCACCTGTTTTCAACTACCAATGTACTATACTGTTTATGTTGCAAAGACATTTCTTCTCAAGTTGATTCATGTATCTCAAACATTTCCTCTGCTGTATCTAATTGCCTACCTGTAGCTATTCTGCCGTATGTCTGTAAGGCAGCTAGCCATACCTCTAACTGTTGAATGTCTCAGTCTCAAACACTGTGATTTGTTTTGTATAGGGTCTTGGCCCCCAGATCACATCTGGAATCAAGCATTATTGCTCAGCATGCCTTCCTGGTAAAACTAGTAAATAAATAAATAAGTAAATAAATAACTTTGCCTGGCCAAGTGAGAGCCCATTCCACCATAGCTATGACCACTTCGTGGGCAGATTTCAGAGAATCATCTCCAGCAGATCTATGCAGGGGGGCCACATGGTCATCCATTCCACATTTACAAAATTTTACAATACAGATGTGATGTGCTCTGCAGAGGCGTCCTTTGGCCGCTGAGTGCTTCAAGCGGTGGTGGACCCTTAAGGGCGCTTTACATTCTCCCCACCTGCGATATCTGGGGATGTACTGCTTTCATATGTCCCATGTGTAAGGAAGCCCAGAGACCAGCTTAGGAGAGAGAAATCAAAATTTAAATACCTCTAAATTTTCTTTCTCCGATGGTTGGTCTCCGGGCTTCTGCTTCCCTCCCAGAATGTACATAGTTGGCCATTTGGCCATGTATGCCTTAATTTTCTTGTTTCTGTTTCCAAGTTCATGAGGTATTGCCACATTTTTATTTATTTATTAATGGTGTTGGAATTACAATCATTTGAGTCAGTAACTCTTACAAAGGCTCCTCATCAGAGACAGACACAGGTGCAATAAGCAATAAAAGTCAGTATGGTACAATACATATGCAAAATTTTGCTAGGATAGTACAAATAATAGACAGGACACCATAGTGCAATTTTTTATACAAGCAGAGTTTGAGTGTAGGGAGGCAGGACAGCAGTACATTGTCAAAGGTGGAACAATGTCTGGGAGACATGAAGGTCATGTGGGCAGCGACTAAGGGCAATTACAGTTGTGGGTGGAGTGGAGGTAGCTCTGGAAGGAGGATTTGAAGACCCCAAGTCTATTCTTATTGGAGATGGAGACAGGGAGGGAGTTTATCCATGCTGGTGCATTGTAGACGAAGGACCTCTGGACCATGGCAGTCCTGACCCTGGGCACATGCAACAAAGCTTTAGTGTAGCTGTGGGTGGAGGGTAAAGCAGGGGCAGGGCTGAGTCAACACTGAGAATCCAGGCGGGACCAAACCAAGCATTTTTTTTTTTGGTGAAGATGCAGGACTGGGGCTGGAGCCGCTCATCGAGATCAAGTAGGTTAGAGAGGGTGTAAAGAGTGCATGTGTGGGTAAGCTTGTCACAACCTGTGAGAAGGTGGCAGGCTTTGTTGAGGGAGATTTTTACTCTCTGGAGGGCAGTGCTGGTGGCAGCACTGTAAACAAGGAGCCCATAATCTATGAGAGAGAGGACTGATGAGGTGATATTAAGCCTAAGAGCTTCAGGGGGGAGGCAGTCTGTGTTGCAGTACAGCAAGCCAGTACACAAGTTGACAGAGAAGCAAAGGAGATGGATGTAGTCATGGAAGGATAGTGCCGGGTCAAAAGTTAAGGCAAGGTATTTGAAACTATGAACTTGTTTGATTGGGTGGAGCCTATTAACATTAGATACAATTTGTAGCTGGGAGGCTCGGGCTTTGCTCTGGTTGTGGGCAAAGAGCATGGACTTCGTCTTTTTTTGGTTGGGAACGAGCCTGTGGTCTATGAACCATGATTCTGCCAGGCTGAAGGATTTTTGAAGGATGCCTTGTAGTGTGAGTGGGCCAGGGTGGAAAGCGAAGAGTACCGTGTCATCAGCGTAAAGGAGGACACGCTCAGGGCAGACGGTGGGGAGGGTGTTGAGATACAAACTGAAAAGAAGAGGACCCAAGATTGATCTTTAATGTATGTCAGAGTGAACTGGATGACAGCAAGAGATGGTTTAGTTGATTTTGACACATTGGGAGTGGAGGAAAAGGTAGCTTGTGCACCAGGTGGTGATGCCCCATGGAGAGACCAAGCTGGGCAAGGATGGACAGAAGGAGCAGGTGGCTAACGATGTTGAAGGCTTTTAAGAAGTCAATGAAGACTGCACTAGCCAGGTGTCCCCTGTCGAAGGCAGAGTGAAGGTAGCTGGAGAATTCCAGGAGGGCTAAGGTAGTATTATGGCCTGGGCAGAAACTAAGAGGTTGTGAGAGGAGAGGTATTCCGAGACCTGGTCCGTGACTATTTTTTCCTACGGCTTTGGCAAGAGGGGGGAGGATTGAGATCGGGCAATAGTTCCCTGTGGTTTTGCGATATCCACTCTTGTGTATTGGGGTGATGACCGCTATCTTCCAGGTGAAGGGGAACTGGCCAAGACAGAGAGAGCAGTTAAGGATGTTAGTGAGAGGGGGAGAGCAGTACATCCAGAACCTGGTGGAGCAGTTTGAGATTAGGTGAGTCGTTACTGTGGTTGGGGCCATTAAGGACTTTCAGGAGGTAGGGTTTAGCCTTATGTGCCAAGAGTGCTTGGAAGTAGAATGGTGGACATGCAAGGGGGGCAGGAGGGGGTGTTAGCACAGGGTCAAAGAAGTTGGGGGAGCACAGAGCTAAGGTCAGAGAAGGTAGAGTTGAGGGTGTCAGCGATGCACTGTGGGTCAGAGGAGATGGTGCCATTGATATTTAGCTGGGACGGGGGTGGGGACCTGGATTTGCCATTGAGCTCCTTAATATTGTCACAGAATTTGCAGGTGGAGCCCCATGAGGAGGTAAGGGTGGACTTATAGTAGTTGGCTTTCACCTTGTGAATGGCCCAGGTGCATTTATTATGGGTCTCCAAGTAGAGTTGCCTATCAGAGGGCTTGCCAGAGTTGATGGCCCTGTGCCAGAGGTTGTCCTGCTGGCACATTTAGGGATTGGGAGATCCAGGGGCTGTTGGTGTTTTTGAATATGTGTTTGGTGACTGGAGCAAATAGGTCACAGGCTGTATTAAAGAGTGGATGAAGAAGGTGAGAGCAGCGTCAATATCAGGCGGGTGGTTAATTGGCTACCAGTCCCAGTGAGCAAGATAGGTTTTTAGTTGCTCCAGTTTACCTGGTTTAAGGTGATGCTGAAAGATGGTTTTGGAGGGCAGCTTTTGAGCTATGCCTAACCAGGAGCAGATTACAGGAGAGTTATCACTGAGAGCATTGGGAAGGACATTGGCAAAAGAAATTCTGTGGGAGCGGTTAGTTAGGATGATGTCCAGATGAGAGGAAGACCCATTTGAGGAGCTGATCTGGGTGGGATGGGTGACTAGTTGGGTGAGATCCAGGGCAATGACAGCGTATTTTAGCTGGGAGGCAGAGCTAGAGAGCCAATTAATGTTAATATCCTCCAGCGTAATTTGTTCAGCTTTAGGGGGGAGTTGGGTGAGGTGGTCAAGTAGGGATTGGAGAGCCAGTTTCTGGTTGTGTGGGGGAATGTAGGTGGAGGTAATGAATAGCGTTGCCCTGGAGGAATTCAGAAGGATTTTTACAGTAAGAGCTTTGGTGCCATGGGCAAGTTGAGGGATAAGGAGGGCATGCGTGTGGAGGGAGTCAGCGAGGTAAATGGTGCAACCTCCCCTTCTTTTCCCAACCCTGTTTTCATGAAACAAGGTAAACCCAGGGAGGGCGACAAAGGTGTCGGGGTGGTTTTTGATAGCCATGTCTCAACAATGGCCAGGATGTCAGGTTGGTGTTGTGTGATCCAGCCTTGGAGCCCATCAAGTTTTTTTACAAGACTGCAAATGCTCATAGTAGCAATGCAAAGCCTAGGTGATGGGGGTGTGCATAGGGGGCGGGTTGCAGCGGGTCCAGGTTGGGTTGCATGTTACCTGACAATAGGAGGAGAACTGAAATCATTCTAAGGAGCACCAGGTGAGGCCTGTGGCAGGGTGAGGCAGTGGCAGAGATGCGGGGGCATTCTGGAGGGTGAACCGGTATGGGAAGACAGCGAAGGGTGGGAAAGGCCAGGAACAGGGGGCAGTGAGGAAGCAAGTGGGGGCAGGAGAAAACGATGAGATGGGCAGGGGTGGCTGGGGGAGGGAGGAAGATAGGGGAAGGGTGAAGATAGAGAAGGGGACATGTGGGAAGAGAGCAGGGTGGACAGCAGGTGAGGGCAAGGGGTGGGGACAGGGGTATGGGGGGGAAAAGCAGATAAGGAGAAAGAGGGCCAGAGAGGTGAGGGCGGCATGCAGCTGGGCAGTGCATGGAAAAGACATGGCAGGAGTAGCTAGACAGTAGGGCTGGAATGAGCTACAAGGGAATGCTTAAAGCACCAAGAAATTAGGCAGTCAGGATGGCCCAGAAGTAGGGACCCAGACTACAATGGCAAGGGTACAAGGTTCTGCTTTTGGAAGAACTGATGGAAATAGGAAGTGGAGGGTTGGATGTCCCCAGCTGCAGAGATCAACTTCCTGCCTTCCTATCTGCATCAAGAGGTACAGCCCATGTGTAAAGGAAGCCTGGAGACCAGCCGTCAGAGAAAGAAAATTTACAGGTATGTAAATTTTGATCTATCAGGCAAGCCCATAGTAACGATCGCAAACTATCAGGAAAGGAAAAGTCTGTTAGGATAGTGTTACTCAACCTACAGCATGGTTTCCCAGGTTGAAGTGTGAATCAATTGCTGAAACACAGTTAAGGAGGGAATGATCTGAAGTCCAACTGGATAAACTGTTGCTGACCTGATGGTGTACTGATGGGATACAAAAATATAGTCAATACGAGTGGCCAGTGTTGCCCTATGGTACTGTAGGTGTAACCACCTGAAGGGTGGAGTGCACAAAAGGAATCTACCAGGTGGGACTCTACAAATGACCTGTAAGCATAAGTATAGCCCCCCCACCAAAATTAGGGGGCTTACCTTGAGTGTCTCCCTGGGCTCCTTTAATGCCCACTGCCTGGCAGACATCCAGTAAAAGATGCTGAGTCCATGGTTGATGGTGTGCTGTTGTTGCTCTGTGTGTGTGTGTGCGGTGCCATGCTGCCACGCTATCCCTTTAACTCCAGCCCATGTGTACAGTGTAAATAGCCTGGTCTGGCTCTGAGTGCTTCAGAGTTCGTGACCAGCCAAGCCTCACCCTAATCGGCACCATTCTGCCATTGGTTACAGAGCAGAGGGAGTCCTTCAATAATCTGTAACTATTTGTTGCTAACTCCTTTCTGTTATTAAAATAAATGAGTTGTGGGCCAGCCTGGTGGTGCTGAGGGTTGAGGCACTGGACGCGACACCTCACGCCACTCTGGTGACCCATGTTCAGGAATGAGCATGGGCCACCGGGGGTTGGCAGGGGAGGGAGAGGACTGAGCATCTAGAGGACAGTTCTCCTCTCCCGGGGAGGGAGGATTGGCACTCCCACCAAAAGTCTTCCCCCAGGTGGAGGCCTACGGGTAGCGCAGGACTGTGGGTGCCATGGAAGGGTGAGTGCTGCGGGACTTCCACTGATGCATGCATGCCTCCACATACACATGTCCTGCATGTGCGCCCCAGCAACGGGAAGGGAGACAAAATGGAAGAAAAACACCTCCAGTTGCGGATGAAGACTGACCCCTTGCAGGCTTCACACCCAGCAACTGGGCACGGGTACGTCCCGGTGATACCAGGGTGACGGGTCTGGGGGGGTCAGTTAGAAAGGGGCAGCTGGGGGAAGATATGAAGTATAAACTGTATATAAAAAAATAAAGACATAAATGAGTTGTTTATAATGCCAGTACTGGAGTTTCTGATCGGGAGCCGCCATCCTTGGTCTTGGACTCCCACTTTGAGCCAGTCGGAACCAAGGGGTCCTAAAGGGGTCCTAATTGTAGTGCCTTGTGTGAGAAGCTGTGAACTTTTCAGGTTGGTGCCTAAACTAACCAATGAGGATCTTCGGACTGTGATTGACAGTAAAAGTAGCCAACCTGATTACTGGAATCCTGGACTAAGGCTGGAACTGTTAAACAGAAGTCAGTCAGTTTAGCCAGAGCTATCTTGTGAGAGGAAGGGAGCCATGTAGAGTTAGTTCTTCTCGAATCTCTGAGAAGGTAAATGCCTGTGTGTGGGCTGAGAGAAGCTCCACCAGGAGAGGCCTGCCTTGCCTCCTGTGGACACAGCTCAGTCCCAAATCGAGATGTGATTCAATTCAGGACTGCAACTAAGTAGCATGAAGAGGTTTCTGTAGCCGAGAGCTAGAAATTTAGAAACCGGTTGTTTACCAGAAAGGGAAAGTTTGTTGTTTCTTCTGCCACCAAGACTGTGGCCTCTGCGTGTATGGAGATATTGATCCTGTGACTCCTGTGCCACATTAGGAACCACTCCAGTGCAGGAAAAACTTTTTAACAAAGCCCAGCTGGAGGGTTTGCCAGCACACAGCCTAAACTTTAAAAGACATGTTCTTCAGCAAGGCCTATGCCAACAATGGCCCAGCCAGACTGTTCCTGAACCAAAGCAACCAACATGGTGAGAGACCAGCTTTAAGGATTCAGCCTCTGTGCAATAACAGAATGCAGGTTGCAGCCACCTACAGGGAAAGGCCATGAAGTGGAGGTGAGTCATGTCAGCCCTGGTCCCCACCAACAGCTCAAGCAAACAGGTCTTCCATGTCGCCAGTGCCTTCTTTCTTTCATCTGGGTACAGTGAGTAAAGCCAGGGTAGCTCCCTGCAACAAATCACCAATTGTTTAAATGGTACCCTCTGATTTTGTTTGCCAGTTAATGTGTTTTAAGGTGACTGGGCCATCTGGTCAGGATTAAAAATGGTCTTATTTATTTATTTATTTTGTTTATTGGGTAAACATATGAGCCAAGGTCCTTTTTCATATGCGACCCGAGACCTATTACAAAGAAGATCAAGACGTTACAAAAATTTGAATGACAGTACAACAGAACAACATAAATCAACATCAGATATTAAGAAATTACAAGACTACTCTTCATACAAATATATAACAACATTCAACATACACTAAGCATTAAGAAAAGCAGGAACAATATAATTGATTTAAAAGGTGCTGCTCAACTTTAACCACTTTGCTTTCGATGAAGAGCCCCAACATCAGCTGCAATGCCAGCCAACCCGCGGCACCGCCTTAGGCATGCCTGTTTTCTACTCTGGGTACCCAGTATTTGCAGAGACTGATAAGCCAGGGACTAAATTAATTAATGATCAAATAAGCCTGTCTCAGTACAGTAAAGTAATCATTTGTCTAGATTTTTGATCCCTTCCTTGTTCACGTCCCCTCAATAAACCTGATTTATTGTTTCACTGTTAACCTGGCTTGTGAGCACATCATTACCAGGTCTAAAGTAATTGAAATACTAGCAAAGCCTACTGAAAGTGCATGTTTGTATTATTGAAGCTGTTTTTTACAGGGGGTTGCAGTGTGCATGCCAGGAGACAGAACCCTGCTGGTAAGTGGATTGTACATGAGCATATCATTAATGCTGGTATGAGTCTGTATTCCAAGTGTTAAGTGCTGTAGTTGTAAAATTAAGTGTACAAGGTCACTAGGTGGGATTGTGGGTAGTTATAGCTTCCCAGAGGGCTGTTCCAATCCTGTTAAAAACCCACTTAAGCATTACTCTGGGTAGAGGCACCATAATTGTATGTACACTGAAGGTAGGAAGACCCCAGTAGCAGTTTATTTGCGAACCCAGGCCCCTCAACCTGCAGTTAGGGAAGCAGGTAGGGGTAGTAGCCCTTGGTATAATGGCGCCAGAGTCACATAAGGAATCACAGAACAACTTTGACGTCCGAGCTCCCCTATTACAGAGGAGGAGGTGGCAATTAAAATCCCCTCCTAGGACTATCATCCTGGAGGAACACAAATAAGGTTGTATGGTTTTAAACAATGTGACTATGTCAAATTTAGATTGCGATGCATAGACTGCCATCAGCCTGTATGCCACTTGATTGATTATGCAGTCCAGGAAGAGAGCCCAACCTGGTTGCACTTCTACCACTCTGGCAACTGTGGGAAAAAGATGATTATACAGGATGGCTACCCCCGAACATTTCTCAGGGCCCAGTGAAACATAGGAAATACCAGGTGTCCAAAATCTCCTTGTGGTGGCAATGGCGGCCAAAGATCTTAACCTTGTGTCTTGCAGGAAAAGTATCTCTACCTCACTATCCTGCAGGATTTGCAAAAGTACTTTCCTTTTTATGGAATTCAACAGGCTGTTAACATTCAGCATTGCTACTTTCATATAAAAGGAGTAAAAGGGAAAATGTCTTCATACATCACATACCCAGAACTATGGTGGCTGAGTATGTTTTTTCTTGAATGTAACTTAAGAGCCCGTGAAGATCCTACATTCCTTTTGCCAGTTGCAATCCATCTTGGAATGTCATCGTTGGAATCCTGGGATCTGTTGAAGCCAACTGACATTTAGATGAGGCATCTGAATCTATATCCGCATCGGTGTCTCCCCATGCCCTGGTTGTGGTCAGTGGATGGAATCTGATCTGAAGCGGAAGTGATAAGGATGTCGTTGTTGGTAGGGAGGTGGGTAAAGGTCTGTTCCTGAGTTACTGCCATCTGGGTACCTCTGTAAACGGGGTATGAGGTGGCATGCAAGATGCTTCAGAGGGGTTCAACAGGAGCAATGGCTTCACCACTTCAGATGAGACCTGTGGAGATTTGACTGTAACACTGGAGGTTTCCAGAGAAGGCTCAGGTACTGTAGAAGTAGGGTCCCTGAGTGGGACAGGCTTAGGACATCCCTCAGAGGTGGCTGTGAGCAGAACATCTGTTGCTGGTGTATGTAACAGAAGCTTAAGACTGGGGTTGATGTCAGATTGGATGGAGGTAGAAGGTGTAACAGTGTGTTGGCTTCCAGAAGATGTATTGTGGGCCTCCCATGGGCAATCACAGAAGGAATTACCTTCCACTTGGCAGAGATTACATCTCATTGTATTTTGGCATTGTGCTGCAGTCTGTCTATGTTCCAAGCATAGGCTGTAAAGTTGCTGGTCACAGACGTTGCTGAAATGATTGAGGGAGTCACATTTGAAATGCTTTCAGTTGACCCAAATAGAAACGGATATATTATGTTATAGCGAAACTTGGTATGTTGATGCTTAACATGCCAAGTTTACGGTACCGAAAGGAGTAATCCCGCATGACTTGGATGCCTGACAATACAATGTCAGGCATCCTGCTAAGGAAAACATTGCAATATGGGGGGCTTCATCCTACGTTATCCCCCACACCCCCATGACTAATATAACTAACTCCAAGGGGGAGCAGACCTCGGAGTAAAAATGATATCAGTTACGGGGGCCAAATGTAAAAAACGTCCATAGCCCAGACCAGAACCTAAGCCTCCAGCAGTATGTTGGCCAAACTGCCAGTGCTTTAGTCCTCCACATCACCAGGCAGCTCAGCCAGCTTCCAGATCCAACACTGGTTTCAGAAACATACCAGGGGTAAGGTAACAACCCATCACATCTGCTACCTTACCCTTCCCATAACACCATCGGGCAACAAACCAGTGAGATTTCCACTGTTGGGATGCTACACCTCTCAGGCAGTACTGCCCAGGCATGTGTGTGTTGAGATCGTGAGCCTCGAGATATTGCATGGGTACCATAGAAACACACCCCATGGTCACGGCCCCCCAAAAACATATTTGGAAGATAAGTGAGTCCAGAATATGAAGCACGAAGTTGGACCTTGTATTCCCACCCCCCCCCGTCCATATCCCATATTTGTCCAGAATTTTGTCCAGGCAGCCCAGAACCTCACAACGCTGGTGAAGCCAATATTTGACCTTCCGAATGTTGACACCTTCGTTACAGAACATAACAGTCACCGTTCTTGTGGTTGGTCTGGTGAGAGGAATCACTTGGAATGGCAATTATAGTTCAGATTACCTTAATAAATTGTACTTCATCCAAAATCTATCCAAAGATGAGTGAACCCAAAAGCTGACATCATAAAGCACTGAGCTAGAAACATAGATGATTTCGAAAATGTCATCTGGCACAGAGCGTAGAGATTCCATAAATAGTCTTTCAACTAAAAAGGCACGGTCAGGAGGAAGTTCATCCAGTCCCACATATTTTAGGTGTACAGCATTTTGCCTTGGGGCAGGCATGGGCTGCACAGCAAAAAGGTCTGAAAGTTGAAATGGGGCATCCCGAGTGGAGGTCGGTGGAACAGGCTGAGAAGGGGCATCAGCTAGGGTAGTTGGTGTCATGTCTCCAGTTGCTATTTGATCCGTCAGCCTCATATTGAGTAGGGTATGGGACTGGGAAGGTCTTTTTCAAGTTTCAAGTCGAGACTGGAGTTGACAATGCTATACTGAGGATAACATCATGGAAGTCTGTGGGGGAACCAGGGCAGGGGAATCACATGTATCCACTTGATATACTGGCATAAGGTCCAGGTCTGGAATTCATGAATGATCATCAGGTCTGACATCCAGCCCACTTTCTGCAGAGCCTTCTCTGGTCTCTAGCTGGGAGTAATAGTGATAGGCAGTTCAACTGAGGAACAAGGAGGCATACTCGGGTGCCTTCCTGGTTGTAAAATCAGTGGTTCCTGGTCAATAGGAACCTCCTGTGTCTTTCCTGTCTCCATCTCAGCAGGACCAGTGTGCTGGACTGAGCAATAAAATCTATGTATCCAGCTGTGATAGTGCCACCAGGCCAAGTGAGGACGGAATGGGGGGGCCCAGGAACTGCCAGCACAGGGACTGCGTTAGCTGTAACCTCTGGTGTAAACGTACCTTATGGAAGTGGGAGAGTTCGCTACCTGGGGCTCAGCCGTGAAGGTTAAAACAATCTGTGCAGTTCCATGGGAAGGTCAGATGAGAGCAGATTCTGCTGCAGCAGTGGGTAACTGACCTGCTGTCTGTGAAAAACAATGGGGCCTGGTGTGGTTGCAGGGTCTGCGCTATGTGCTCCCTGTCGGGCTTAATAGCTGGGTCATACCCACTGGGGTTTCCTCTGAAGTAAACACAAAGTACAGCAGAGTCACTTGCCGAAAATCCCATCCAGAATTGTCCCCCTGCACAGAAAGTTGTATTGGCAGAACTAAATCATCAGGTAAGCTTACCAGAGCTGTGGTATTAGGATCTCTCACCACGTTGTCCTGTGCTAGCTGTGGAAGGTGTTGCTGGTCCTAACTTGACTAATTCATGGTCAAGGATAATGTCCCAAGTTCTGGGTTCCACCGGGTGGGACAGCCCGATAGTCCCTGTGTCAGCAGTCGGGTGGGCTGACTGGCAGGCAAAAAGCTGGTCTGAGTCAAAGTTGGACTGTCAGTGTCCATAGGCAAGGATGCCTCTGATGCATCCATCATTTGCAATAAACGTTCACTTTGTACCTGGATTCCGAGAACCAATATCAGGTTGTCTATGTGTGTACACATCCATAGGTTTGGAGGCTCGCTCTGTGTCTGTACTTGAGGGCAGCTGCAATCCTGCATGATCAGCACTGCTTCATCGGTGAGCTGCGGTGGAAATCAGTGCAACGGGACTGAAGAGACTTCCAATAAATCTGGTGAAATATTCCCTGTCAATGGGATGGTCAGTTGCAGCACTCTGTCCTTCACTCCGGCGCCAGATTTAACCATCTTGGTAGATGGTCAAGAGGTTCCCTCTACTGGCAGAGATGGGGAGATTCCCTAGTGTTATGGCCAACATTCCCCTGTCAAATAAAACAGGTCCCTGTTACAACCCCCCCCCCCGATGCACCTGGAAGCAAGCTATCACAGTGTAGTGTGCCTTTCCTGGTCAAAAATTGGCCAAAGGCTGAAGGTTCATATGATGGTCACCTCCTAGTGCAATTGCTAAAGAAATGGGCTCCTATGCGTCTGCCATCAACGGAATACTAAATAACTCCCACCTTGCTCAAGTCATCTCTCTACCGACCAGAATGAACCATATATCAGGAAGGCATTCTATAATTGACTGGGTCCTGGCTTCAACCCCCAGTAATGTAAAAATGGCTGGCACCTTGGCCGATGCCTTGAGCGACCACTAGCCGATATTTGCCATCTGGAAGAACTGTGCTAATAAAGTCCTGCCTAGGATTATTACTACTAGGGACTACTCTAACTTCCATCCTGACCAATTCAATGGGTACTTAAATGGCATTGACTGGAGACATATAAGACTCCTACCTAACCTAGAGGAGGCTGTTAAATTTTTCCAGACATCCCTCACCAGAATTATTGACCTTTTAGCTCCTATGAAAACCCACAGAGTAAAGGGAAGCTGCTATAAGTGGATCTTGCCTTCACTAAAAGCTCTGATGTCCACCCGTGACAAAGCCTGGAAAAAGTACAGGAAATCAATGCTACCGGCGGACTTAGCCAGCTACAGGGCCCTTAGAAACCAATGCAAAAAGGCCACAAAGATAGCTAAAAAAGTCTACATCACCAACCTTCAAAAAACTAACCTAGGCAATCCCAGGCTTTTCTGGTCGCGCATTAATGAACTCCTCAAAAGAAACAAAAAAACTACACCCAGCCCAATCATGGCTAATGGACAATTAATTGATGAGGGATCACTCATCACTGAGACCCTTAACAGCTACTTCACGAACCTGGATGCATACAAGACGGGACCCCCTGACAACAGGAGTAAGCCGAACGCACATCGGCCCCCAGACCTTGACCGCCCTTTGTTTCACCTGATGCTGGTCAGGGAAAAGGAGGTTTTGATCATCCTTAAATCCCTACACTCAAGAGGATCTGGGGGCCCTGACGGGATCCAAACCAGAATTCTCAAGGAGGGGGCTCCAGCTCTAGCTAAGCCCCTAACCTGGCTAATAAACCGGTCTATTATGGAGGGGTCTGTACCTGAGCTTTGGAAACAGGCTCTAGTGATTCCAATACACAAGGGAGGGTCAATAGAGCCTATAGAGAACTACAGACCTATCTCCTTGCTGTGTGCCATTGCAAAAGTACAGGAGAAGCTAGTTTACTCCCAACTCCGAGAATACCTGGAAATCCACCGGGCAATCTCACCATCACAACACGGCTTCAGAGCCAAGCATGGGACAGATACTGCACTAACTAAATTCTCGGCAGAAGTACTGAGCAATAATGACTCAGGGGTCAGCACAGAGGAGGTCTTTATTGACCTATCTAAAGCATTCGACTTGGTAAACCACAACCTCCTACTACAAAAAATGTGCTCACTTGGCCTTGACACCCATGCACTGGGATGGTTCAAGAGTTATCTCTCTGGACACACCCAGACGGTCAAGTGGAAGGATAAAGTCTCCAAGCTAGCACCACTCAAAGAAGCGTACCTCAAGGGTCAATACTGCCCCTTCTCTCACGCTGTTCATAAATGATCTGCACACACTGCAGCAGCAGTGTTATCCAGTATGCAGATGATGCAGTCATTTACAGAGCTTCCCCTAATTTACCAGAGCTGGAGACAGCCCTCCAAGAAGACATCCTTCAGGTGGAGGACTGGCTCACTCTGAATAAAATGGTTTTAAACACCAACAAAATGAAGGTGATGCTGTTTGGACCTAGATCCCTGGGATCTGAGAGGTCACTGCTCCTACAACTTCAGTCCAGGGGGGGTGAAAAACTTGAGGTGATCACCTCCACCAAATACCTTGGCCTTACCCTGGACCAAGGCTTCACACTAAAAAATCACGTAGGCCAAATCACCAAAGCCATCCATGGGAAACTCGGAATCCTCTACAGACTGTAGGACCAGATTATCCCTGAAGCTAGGGTAGCCATTGCCTCTAGCATACTCCTCCCAAAGCTCACCTATGCGGCCCTGGTTCTCCAGGGTGTGGCCGCGACGGAGTTAGGGAGGCTGCAGACCTTGTACAACAAGATAGTCTGCTTTGCCACTCTGTCACACCCGAGGATTCACCACTGCGAGGCCCAATCTAGGCTCAGGTGGCCGTCTCTCGAAGCTCGCCTCATCTACCCAACCCTCTGCATTACATTCAAGTTACTGGGTCCTACACCTCCCCCTAGCCTGAATGGTCTCATTAGGGTGAAAACTAACCCACGGAGCCTACGCTCTTCAGGCCAAACTCTCCTCATGGTTCCCAAGACTAGGACTAAAGCCGGGTCCAGGTCCTTTGCGTACACCGCCCCTTCCAGCTGAAACAACCTCCCCTTGGAAGTACGGGAGGCAGTATCCGTCACCAGCTTCCGGACAAAGCTCAAGGACACCTGCTCGACAGGAGCACATGCCTTTGTTACAGGACCTGACCACGCACAGCCATCCTGGTAGCTCAATGGACTTGACCATACATAGCCATCCTGGTAGCACAACGGACCTCCCTCAAAGGATGGGGAGCACTTATGTCCCAATATATCCCCCTTCCACTATGCCCTTAAAGAAGGTACCCAGGTCTTTAGCTACTGCTTACCTTTACCAGAGCACTCTCAATCTAATCACAAACTTGATATGTAAAATGTTCTCATTATGTGTAACTTCTATGTCCTATCGCCTGTATGTCTTCCACTACCAACCGCTTGTAATCCTACTGTCTAAAACATTACAATCACCTGACTGTACTGATCTGTTACCTGTATGTAATTGTTATACCCGGGTCGCCCCTGAAAAAGGGACCTCCGGGGCCCAGTGGGCCTACCCGGTCATCAAAATTCAATAAATAAATAAGCCTAATTCATCACAGCTCATTATGCACAATGGCCATCCCCCCCGCTCCCCCACCCCCATCCAGGGAAATACCTACAATGACTACACCGACCTATATAGCCTACCCAGCATATGTAACCTGCTGAAATGCTACTATGTATTACCTCATGTGATGTTTTGATGTGTCTTATGTAATGTACTTTTGCTGTATACAATCCCATGTAAAATTTCCATGTAATCCCCGGGTCGCCCCTGAAAAAGGGACCTTCGGGGCCCAGTGGGCTTACCCAGTTATCAAAATTTAATAAATAAATAAAATATTTATTAGTGTAACCCCCAAGGGCACTATCCCAAGGGCTACCACCCCACACCTGTCTCAGCCGTGACAGAGTAAGGGGCCCAGATCCGTTGACGGGTGCCTCCACCAAGAGTTTTTTTTTTTTTTGTTGCTTAATCAGGTATAGCACACTAAGCTGAAAGCTTTTTTACAGGAGCAACCTGGGAGCACAAGGAGGTTAAGTGACTTGCTCAGGGTCACACAGTATGCAAGTGGAAGCTGTGGGATTCAAACCCAGGTCTGGTCTGCTGGATGTCACCAGATTTGCAGCTCAGAGCCTTAGACCACTGCGCTATACTGCCTTGGGGTTGGGGTTAGGACAGTCTAGGTTGACTCGGTCACAGCCCTCTGGGTTGTTGCAACCCCCCCCCCTTCTTCCCACTAGTGGCTCAAACAGAGTAATTACAATGCTTTCCACCGGAACACTTACCCCCAGGCCCGAACTGCTCAGCTCGCTCCGGGGAGTCCCTGGAAAGTAAGGTACAATTATCAAACATTCACTGTGCAGTATGTCCTCAGCAAGACACAACCAGCCTGGGTACAGTTGCAAACAAACAATCTGATTTATTAGAAGGGGGATAACAAGGGCTGGGGGAAATCAGGGTGATTAGCTTATCACTATTACCTATATTTAACTACCTATGGCTCTGTGCACAGGCCTGAACCTATCAGTCATTGTCCATGGGTACCCAAGCCCTAATGGCTAGTCTCATGTGGCAGCTGGTTGGGGCCCTGACACAAAGGAGCATTCACTCTCTGTAGCAGATCAGAATGAGCAGAAGATCTATTAGTGCAGTTAACAGTACAGCAAAAATTACATTTGGCTACTGCTTGTAAGCTTAACAGGGAGCTGCCCTGATCCAGTACTCATGACTCCAGCAGACACCCTTCCTTCACCCCTTGCAGGGCTGAGCCTGAACTTCAGAAGCCTCCTCACACATTTATATGGTGAACAACAGAGGGGTATCATACCAGGCAGCGGCTTTCAGGACCTGACTGAATTCACAGCCACTTCAAACGTCCAGATGGACCGAGCGCGATTCAGCAGATTCTCCAGTCCCCTTCAGGTGAAGCCTGGTAGGTAGCTGTGTCCATACACAGCCTCCTCTGACCGCACACTGGCAGATTTAGTCTTAAGCCTGACCAGGCAAAAGACGGCCGCCTCAGGCCTTTCACGCGCTTCCCGTGTGAACAGTCAAACGGCGCAGAAGCTCAGAGCTCCCTTGTCCTTCACAACCACAATGAATCTTCCCCAGCAGCATGGGGTACTCCTCACAGTTCGGGCGCTACCTGTTCCTATTGGCTGGCGTCACATGCCAGTCAATTACTCTGGCCCTCAGTGGTGCGAAAAAAGTGCCATAGCCTATAATGCCTTTCTAAACTTACAAGCAGTACCTCTATAGGTCCTCTGGCTCCACCGAGAGTCCCGGTCCTAATTGGACCACTGCGACAGTTCAGGAACGATATGGAAGAGATGATCACCACAGTCCTTGCTGCAAACAAAAGCAGGTTAGAACAACCACAATATTGTTATTGCTCTAAGTTAATTTCCAGCACTGAGTCACATCTTTTAACAGCGCCCCCTCTGCATAACATAGCGAGGGCAGAACGGGGCATTTACTGAGCAGCCCGGGTGGGACTCGGGCATAAAACCACACAGCCCCCCCATTTCAGCCCACCAGGATTACAAACAGGCAGCCCTAAAAGAGACAATACACGGACGCTCTAAGAGCACTCACTGGCAACAACATTTAATCGGCTTTACGCCAGACACCAGCCAGGCATGGAGCATTTAAACAAGCTCCAAGGAAGGCCTTCAGGAACCCCCATTTATAGGGGAGTTACACCCTCTCTGGCCTGGAAAAACTTGGCGTCCGCGCCAAGTAGTTACCCCTAAACCATTGTAAGGCAACAGTTTACTTAACATTATATCACACATGGAATTACACGCACAAAGAATGTATTTACAGTTTAATACGGTTTATGCAACATCATACACACATAACTCTTGTTCCCCTTTTAAATTAGGTCATTAGTCTCTGCCTACGACACCTGGAAAAAGTGGGGCCCTTCCCCATCATCTACCGGGGCTAACCGGGGTTGGGGTACCAGACTCATAGGGTTATACTAACAGGCTAGAGTTATCCCCCAAGGCCAACTTAGGCAAGGAGCTCGGGGACACATACACCCCTTTATGTACCACATTCAAGGACAGATCCACAAGCTGACCCAGAGACTCATAACTCAACTTTATTACCGGCCGTACTTTCCGGCTGGAGCATCTAGGGGTCTCGGAAAACCCTACTGCGGGCCCCGATTCTGATTCAGCCGTATCAAGATGAATAGGGGAAACCTTCATAGGGGAAAAGGACCCAGTGCTCGTAGTATTTTCGGGGGCAGGACCCTCTACATCAGGACCCACACTACTTGGCTCAGCTGGGGACTGTTCAGGCACTAGTAAAGAACCATCAGGGCATTCAAAATATTCTTCGGGTTCTGGTATATCACTGGATTGTTCCCCCACGTCACTTTCTTCTTCTGAAAAATCAGATAGTTCAGCCAGGCCAGACAGTTTAGCCAAGCTCAAGGACTCCATCTCTTCAGCCTAGGGGCCATTCACTGCATCTCCTGGGAGCATTGGTTCCAGGGACAAAGTTGGGGGCTCAGACAGTCCAGAAAGCCCAACTTCATCTCCAGCGTTAACGAGGGGATTGCCCCGAAACAGTTGGCTCAGTTCGTAAGAGGGATACTATTCAATATTATTTTCATTGTCTTTAGACAAAGACTGATGATCAGCTTCTTCAGAAGAGTTTAGACAAGGCTCTTTTATTTGGCTTGCAGAAGAATTAAATGGTCTGGGTTTTTTCTTGGCAGCAGATCTAGTCATAGGCCCGGAGGGAGGGGCACTGAGAGGTTCAGCTTCAATCAAGATTTGACCGATTGGCAGCAGATGATTTCTGTGTATAGTTTTCACATCATTTGAATTGTTTTAAGGCCACACTTTATATACAGGTAAATCTGACAGTTTTCCCACAACAATATGAGGGAGATGATGCCATCTGTCAGCAATCTTATGTTTACCATGCAATCCCAGATTCTTCAATAACACTCTGTCCCCTTCTCTGTCTCATTGTTTTCACTTTCTTGTCATACCTCTCCTTGTTGGCCAGGTTTCGTTTAGCAGCCACAGTCTGGGCCAGTTGGTAGGCATGGTTCAATTGGGCCTTCAACTTCTGTACATACTGTAAATGATTTTCTGCTTGCACCCCATCAGGAGAAACTCCGAAACACACATCCACTGGCAATCTAGCCTTTCTCCCAAACATCAGCCTGTACGGGGAAAATCCAGTGGCATCACTTATGGTGCAATTATAAGTATGAACCAGGGTGCTAATCTGCTGGCTCCATCTCGGCTTGTCCTTGGGTTGCAATGTGCCCAACATAACAAGCAAGGTACAGTTAAATTTTTCAGGTTGGGGATCTCCCTTGGGGTGGTATGAGGTAGTTCTTGATTTTCGTACTCCCCACAAAGATAACATTTCTTTGATTAACCGGCCCTCAAAGTCCCACCCCTGGTCAGAGTGGATCCTCTGTGGGGCCCCATAGTGGACAAAGAAGTTCTCCACGAGTACTTTAGCCACCATGGTTGCTTTCTGATCTTTAGTAGGAAAAGCCTGTGCATACTGGGTAAAATGATCCGTGACCACCAAGATGTTACTAATGTTTTTCAGATCTGGTTCTAAACTTAGAAAATCAATGCAGACCAGTTCCATAGGGGCACTAGTGGTGATGTTAACCATGGGTGCAGCTCTCTGAGGTAGGGCTTTTCTTTGCAAACAACGGCCACAGGTCTTGACATACTGCTCCACATCCGTACTCATCTTTGGCCAGTAGAATCGGGTCCGTACCAGGTCGAGAGTTTGGTCTATGCCAAGGTGCCCCATGTGATTATGTAAGGATCTCAGGACTAGTTCTCTAAAAGCTGAGGGCAGCACCAGTTGTTGTTTGCTTACCCGGCCCTCCTTATCCACAGTCTCTCTGTATAGTAGTTGGTTAAATCAGCTTTATTTTGGGCCCTTTTTTATATAACAAGGCAGTTCTCAGGTCAGTGGAAGGTAATTTGGACACGTCCCTCCCGGCCTGCAAAGCCTCCACAGCCATTTTTATCATAGAGTCACAGGATTGAGCCCATTGGAGACTATCATTGTTGAATTGGGGCAGTGAACTAATGTCTAATGCAGAGAAATGACAGTAGGCAGCAGGTATGCAGTTTTCGGATGGCCCAAGCAATCCACCATACAGTCCACAGCATCAGGAGACACCTGTTCCTCCTTGTCAAATTTCTGGCAGAGGGCTCTTATGTCAGGTTCTGACAACCTGACCCAATCAGTTCATGGCATGGGCCTCTGGGAGAGAACATCCACATCTATATGGTTTGGGCCCGCTCGGTACTCAACAGCATAGTAGTAGGTGGCCAAGGCAGAGAGCCACCTATGGCCAGTGGCATCCAACTTGGCTGAGGTCTGCACATAGGTCAGAGGATTGTTATCTGTCTTCACCAATATCTTGGCACCATACAAATAATCATGAAACTGATCAACAATGGCCCACTTCAGAGCCAGAAACTCTAGTTTGTGCACTGGATAATTTTTTTCTGAAGGAGTCAGACTTCTGCTGGCAAAAGCTACAGGTCTCAGACCATTCAAGTGTTCCTGATATAACACAGCCCCCAATCCTTGTAGACTGGCATCAGTATGGAGAACGTATAGCTTGGCCGGGTCAGCATAGGCCAGCAATGGGGCATGGGTGAGTTGATATATGATGTCACAGAAAGCTTCCTCACACTCAGTAGTCCAGCGATCCCCGAACACATCATTTGGCTGAAAATACTGCTTCTCCATCTCAGAGCGCACAACTTTCTTATACTTTATGTGCATGGGAGGGTACCCCTGAGTAAGGTTGAGGAGGGGGCGAATCACTCGAGAATAATCTTTGACAAACCGCCTACAATATCCACAAAACCCCAGAAACCGCTGCAGTTCTTTCAAATTTCTGGGCTGAGGCCAAGTGGTCAAAGCCTCCACTTTGCTAGGGTCAGTCTCTGTGCCTTCAGTGGATACTATGTGGCCCACATATTTCACAGAAGTTTGGAAGAATTGACACTTGTCTATAGACAGCTTTAGGCTGAAATCCTCCAGCCGATCCAGGACCTTGAACAATCATTACTCATGTTCTTCCAATGAGAGGCCAAACACTATGACATCATCCAAGGAAACCAAACACTCAAGCAAATTCATGTCGCCCACAGCACGTTCTATCAGGCGCTGAAAAGTGGCTGGGGCATCTGAAATCCCTTGAGGCATCCGAATGAACTCATAAAAACCTAGGGGGCAAATAAATGCGGTCTTCTCTCGGTCCGCTGGGGCCATCGGAATCTGGTAGTATCCACTGCGGAGGTCCAGCACAGAGAACCACTTACTGCCATTTAAACAATCCAAGGCGTCCTGTATACGCAGTATGGTATACTGGTCTGGGATGGTCCGCCGATTTAAAGTGGGATAGTCTACACACATCCAAACCGCCCCATTCTTTTTTCTTACCACTACAATGGGGGAGGCATAGAGGCTCCTGGACTCTTGTATCACCCCAGCAGCCAACATCTCTTGCAGATGCTGCCTCACATCATCTATGTCAGCCGGGGCCAGGCGCTGGGATCTCTCTCGGAAAGGCCTTTCGTCATGCAGCCAAATGTGATGCTCAGCCCCTTGCACACATCCCACATCCCATTCTTTCAGGGAGAAAACCTGGTCCCTCTTGGCAAGCCTCTCACTGATCCTCCTTTTCCATTCAGCCGGCAATGGAGAGTCACCGAAATCAAACAAGTCAGGAGTAACTCTGTCAGCTGTCCTGGAGCCTTTGCTGTTCGGCAGCACTGCAGTATCTGCACAATGTACACTTGCCAAGGTGCACCCTTTTCTTATTCGAATCTCTTTGTCAGACACATTATGCACTTGAACCATCACCCTCTTAACATAAGCATGAGCTCTAGCTGGCAAGATACTGGGTTTGATCAACAGTCCCTCAGGTAATCTTCCCTCCTCAGGCGCATCCAACATCAACTACTTATTCTTAACATCTGTTTTTAGTTGTACTTCTCCATGCAGGACACATTGGTCATTCGGGGCAAGTATCACTGGGGCCGGATCCTTCTTCCACACCACACCCACTGGGCCTTCAGGTTCCTCCTGGCTAACCTTCTTCTGAGTTGCAACTGCCTCTTGGATCACAGTGGGTATCCTTAAGGCTCGCCTGGTCTTGAATGCTTGCTTCTCTGAACACAACTGGGCCAATCGTCCAAACATATGAGCATTCGTCCCAATCAACAGGGGGTACCCCATCATACAGTCCAGTAGGGGGGCAAACTAAAGCTGAGGTTTCCACCTGCTCGTCCACTCCAGTCACAGAAGTAGAGAAGGACAACTAGACCCGGATATACCCCAAATACGGATAAGCCTTGTCGCTCAACCCCCCCACATGTAGGCCATCCAACGGTTGTAGGGGCACCTCAGGTAAGTGTGTCTGATACCAGTCCTGAAACGTGATGGTCACCTGAGAGCCATTGTCTAATACAGCTCGGGTGGGAATCCCATTTACTCGCACTGGGGTCTCCATCGAGGGCCCGACCACGTCAGACCATTCGAGGGGCACAGCATTGACAGTTGGTGGAGCATGGGCCCGGATCACAAAGCTTTTCCTGGGGGGTCGGGGTGTGGACCCTGCGATGCCAAGTGATCAGTCTGCTGTTGACTTTCCTTAAATTCTTCAGCATCTGGCACTCAGGCTGAAAATGCCCATCCTTCCCACAATGATAACAGAACTTGGGGTCCCGGGAATCTCTATTGGGCGGTGGACACCTTTTCTGTTGGGGACCCTGAGGGGGATGAGGGGGTTCCCCTGGGCCAGGGTTCTGGTTTCTGGATAACTCAGGCTCCCCAGACCTAACAGGGTACATGGTAGTTTGCTTCTTCCCGTAAATTTCTGACCTCGGCCCTCAACTCACTCTCTACGTGGGGGTCGTAGGAAATAGCTTGCATTCCCACATCACCTGGAAAATCTGGGAATCCATCAGGCCTTCCTGACAGGCGGGTCTCTTGAGGGTGCTAGGCTCAGGGGTCCCACTAGGGTTCACCGCCCCACATAGGGTTCCCACCCCTCTTCATCAGTCTCCACCTCTCTAATTTCCCTCATCGATTGACAATATTCTGGTGGGGTAGTCTGCCGATCATGTAACTTAAGTTTTAACAGTATTACACTAGAGAATCTAGCAGACTTTAAAACATGTTCCAATCTGACCTGATTCAGGGCCTTGGCTGTGATTCCCCCCTTTCTATAGGCCTTTTGCAAAGCCCGTTCCACCCTAGTGACAAAGGCGGAGAGCTTCTCATTTCTCCACTGCTTGGCAGACCTGAATTTCCATAGTAAATCTTCCCCAGTCTCAGTACTCCCAAACACCCCCTTTAGAGCAGAAAGGTACTCTGTGGCAGTGGCTTCCGCGTTGGTGGGCTGCAAAAACCTAATGGCTTCTAAAGCAGAGCCCCGCAGACTCTTCATCAATCTCTTCCTCTTCTCCCCCTCAGAGCATTGCCACTCCTGAACTAAGGGGGTGGCATAGTCCATCCAAGCTTCCAGGTCATCCTCCCCGGTAGGCACTGGCCAGAAAAAAGTTTCAGCCTACTGTACGAATCGAGCTGTATAGGGGGGACTACTAGGGGTGGTGGAGCCAAAATAGAACTCTTGGGGGGACAGGGGGTGGTACCTGGGGAACCCTGGGGGTAGCATCACTAGACAAAGCCAATGCTTTCAGCAGTTCCTGGGTAGTCCTCCCCTCCACAGCCAACAATTTAAGCAGTTTATCTTTAAAACTATTAGTCTGGGGGGACCCTCCAGGTGTGACTGACCCACTCCGAATATGAACTAGCCTCCATCCCTGTGAGGCACCCTCTGGGTAAATCACTGGAGGTACCTTCACAGGGTCAATGGCCACACTGCACAAAAAAAAGTAGCACCTGCAGCGTCTGGTCGAGCAGGTCAGCCATACACCCCTTCACCTACACTTTGCCTAAACATTTAACACGCTCTGCTGTGGAAACGATGTCAGCTTTGGGAGCTCCCAGAGGCACATCTAACAGTAACACAATTTTCTGGGAGTCCAGCTCTTCAGCTTCTCCCCACCCCATCAGTTTGTGTACCAGGGTCTTAATAGGACCCAACTTAATTTTTGCCAACATATCCCCTTCCAGTGTTTCCATCTTTTATGCACTTTACTCACTTGGCCACTAGGGGACACTGATCCCAGCAGTGCCTCCAATTTGTAACCCCCAAGGGCACTATCCCAAGGGCTACCGCCCCCTGCCTGTCTCAGTCGTGACAGGGTAAGGGGCCCAGATCCGTTGACGGGTTCCTCCACCCAGAGGTTGGGGTTAGGACAGTCTAGGTTGACTCAGTCACAGCTCCCTGGGTTGCAGCAACCCCCCCTTCTTTCCACTAGTGGCTCAAACACAGTAATTACAATGCTTTCCACCGGAACACTGACCCCCAGGCCCGAACCACTCAGCTCACTCCGGGGAGTCCCTGGAAAGTAATGTACAATTATCAAACATTCACTGTGCAGTATGTCCTCAGTAAGATACAACCAGCCTGGGTACAGTTGCAAATGAACAATCTGATTTATTAGAAGGGGGATAACAAGGGCTGGGGGAAATCAGGGTGATTAGCTTATCACTATTACCTATATTTAACTACCTATGGCTCTGTGCACAGGCCTGAACCTATCAGTCATTGTCCATGGGTACCCAAGCCCTAATGGCTAGTCCCATGTGGCAGCTGGTTGGGGCCCTGACACAAAGGAGCATTCACTCTCCATAGCAGATCAGAATGAGCAGAAGATCTATTAGTGCAGTTAACAGTACAGCAAAAATTACATTTGGCTACTGTTTGTAAGCTTAACAGGGAGCTGCCTGATCAAGTACTCACAACTTCAGCAGACACCCTTCCTTCACCCCTTGCAGGGCTGAGCCTGAACTTCAGAAGCCTCCTCACACATTTATATGGTGAACAACAGAGGGGTATCATACCAGGCAGCGGCTTTCAGGACCCGACTGAATTCACAGCCACTTCAAACGTCCAGATGGACCGAGCGCGATTCAGCAGATTCTCCAGTCCCTTTCAGGTGAAGCCTGGTAGGTAGCTGTGTCCCTACACAGCCTCCTCTGACCGCACACCGGTGGATTTAGTCCTAAGCCTGACCAGGCAAAAAATGGCCGCCTCAGGCCTTTCATGCGCTTCCCGCGTGAACACTCAAACGGCGCAGAAGCTCAGAGCTCCCTTCTCCTTCACAACCACAGTGAATCTGCCCCTAGCAGCATGGGGCACTCCTCACAGTTCAGGCACTACCCGGTCCTATTGGCTGGCGTCACATGCCAGTCAATTACTCTGGCCTTCACTGGTGCAAAAAAAGCGCCATAGCCCATAATGCCTTTCCAAACTTACAAGCAGTTCCTCTATTGGTCCTCTGGCTCCACCAAGAGTCCCGGTCCTAATTGGTCTACTGCGACAGTTCAGGACCGATATGGAGGAGATGATCACCACAGTCCTTGCTGCAAACAAAAGCAGGTTAGAACAACCACAATATCGTTATTGCTCTAAGTTAGTTTCCAGCACTGAGTCACATCTTTTAACAGAGCCCCCTCTGCATAACATAGCGAGGGCAGAACGGGGCACTTACTGAGCAGCCCGGGTGGGACTCGGGCATAAAACTACACAGCTCCCCCCATTTCAGCCCACCAGGACTACAAACAGGCAGCCCTTAAAGAGACAATACATGGAGGCTCTAAAAGCACTCACTGGCAACAACATTTAATCGGCTTTACGCCGGACACCAACCAGGCATGAAGCATTTAAACAGGCTCTGGGGAAGGCCTTCAGGAACCTCCATTTATAGGGGAGTTACACCAGCTTGTCACTGATTATGTATTACTATTCTATTTATATTTCATAATTACTTACTGTACACTTGTGTGGTTGCTAAGTGTGTGTTCCACTAATTTTCTTGGCCTTTGAACTGATGCTATAAAAGACGTCACCAGAGGCAGCCACTACACTTTGAAAAAGTGCTTGATGTAGCAAGAAACATTGGTGGATGGTGAAGTGACTTGCTGTGCTGCAACTTTCAACAATTTCTAACATGAATAAAAATGTATTTATCAACATATTCAGCAGTGAGTCTTTTTGTCTGTGGATACAAGGGTGCCCAGCTTCCACTGGCATCCTAACATACTACAACGTCAACAGATTAGGCTCTTTGGTCTATCGAGTCTGCTCGATGGTCAGTGCCTTCCCAGGGTACCGTTAGTAGCCCCTCTCCCTACAAGGACCCCCATTTCCCAGCGGGGCTCTGGGATGCACCCTTCCTCTATACCTATCCCAGCCTTTCTTGAACCCCTCCACAGTAGTAGCAGCCTCCAACTCCCTGGGCAGTGCATTCCAGGGCTCCACCACCCTCTCAGTAAAGTAGTACCTCCTTGTTTCCCCCCTCAGTCTGCCCCGTCCTGCTTAATTGAGTGTCCCCTGGTGGCCCCCACCTCCATCAGCTGGAAGACCCCCTCAAGGCTTACCCTATTCATTCCTTTGAGATATGTGAAGACCTCGATCATTTCCCCTCTGTTTCTTCTCTCCTTCAGTGAGTACAGGTTGAGCTCCTCCAGTCTCTCCCCATAGGGCTTTTTCCCTAGCCCTAGTATCATCCTAGACACCCTCCCCTGGACCATCTCCAGAACAGCAATGTCCCTCTTTAAGTAAGGATGCCAAAACTGCATGCAGTATTCAAGGTGTGGTCTAACCAGGCAATTGTACAGCGGAAGGAGCACCTCTCGACTCCTTGAGAATATCCCCCTGGCTATGCACCCCAGCATTTTATTTGCTTGGGCCGTAGCCCTTCTACACTGCTCTGAGTTATTCATTTTGGCATCCACCACCACCCGAGGTCCTTCTCCCCTAGAAACCTGCAGTGCCTCCCCAAAGGTGTATACATGGGCGGGTTTTGGCCTCAGGCATAGAGACCTGCATTTCCCAGCATTAAACTTTAGCTTCCGAAGCTAGCATGCTCTAACCTTTGCATTGCTCACAAAATATAATTCAGTTTTCTACCGAGGGGTGCTACTGTTTGTGGCATGTAACAGACAAACAGCATACAGTGGATAATCCCCTCCCCCCCAAACACAGTACATATTAAAAATTAAACATTTTAACTGCCTGAATTGGCAGTTAAAATGTTTAATTTCTAATATGTGCCATGTTGTTTTGGGGGGGATTGTGCACTGGATTCTGTTTGTTTGTCTGTTACATGTGACAAACCAGTAGCACCCCTCAGTAAAAATGTGAATTATATTTTGTGAGCAATGCAAAGTTTAGAGCATGCCAGTTTTGATGTGTTTAGAGTTTGGGGAGTTGTGGTACTCCTTTTAGCATGCTCCCTTTGACCACCTGTGAAATTTCCTGGGTGGAAGCACTTTATTAAAAGGAACCAATTAGGCAGTGCACTCTGTATTTAAGAGTAGCCACTTCAGGCATTTTAAAGCTGGGAAGCTAGTGTAGGGACCAAACCGTGGGTCCCACCTTGACGATGTGGTGGTTTGGCTTGCTCACACTGGAATTACAATCTGACAACTATAAGGACCCCTTTTTTCATGGAGTTTAAAGTAAGAAAAGCCAATTCAGGCAGTTAAAATGTTTAATTTCTAATATGTGCCATGATTGGGGGATTGTACACTGGATTCTGTTTGTTTCTTTTTAAACTTTAGCTTCCAGGCTCGTAACCATCTCCCCAGGTTCTCCAGGTCCTCCTGGAGATCCAGTTTTCCCTACTCCCCATCCACCACCGCCCACAGCTTTGAGTCATCCACAAAGAGGCTCATCCTGCTCCTGATACCACTTCTGATGTCTGAGATATAGGCGTTAAGCAGGAGTGGGCTCAGTACCAACCCCTGTGGGACTCCGCTAGTGACTATCCTGGAGGATGAGACATCCCCCCCCACCCTCTGTATTTGCCCCGTTAGCCAGTTTCCTATCCACCTGACCATCTGCCCTCCTCACCCCCATATCCTCCAGCTTCTCCAGTAGCCCAGGATGTAGCACCGAGTCAAATGCCCTGCTGAAGTCCAGAAAGAGGACATCCACTGGCCTGTCCTGATCCAGCGCACTTGTCACCTCTTCATAGAACTCCACCAGATTGGTCTGGCATGATCTGCCCTTAACAAAGCCATGCTGGTGATCATCTAGGTGACCCCGTGCCTTCAGAACCCACTCCATCCTCTCCTTTAAGATGACCTCCATCACTTTGCCCAATACTGACATCAGGCTAACCAGCCTGTAGTTACCTGGCTTCTCCTGCGAGCTACCCTTGTGTATAGGCACGATATGGGCCATCCTCCAGTCATGAGGCACCCACTCCGACTGCAGGGAGGAATTAAAACGGTCCATCAGGGGTGCGGCCAGGGTATCTGCCAGCTCCTTAAGCACCCTGGGATGGATCCCATCTGGGCCTGGTGCCTTATCCCCTCTTAGGACCTTGAGGGCTTCTCACACCCTCTCTCTGGGTATTTCAACATCCATTTCCCCCACTTCTTCTGCTGGTCCCCCTACCCCCTCTCCTAGCCATGCCAACCGCCCCATCCTCTTTGATAAAGACCGAGGCAAAAAAGTCATTTAGTACCTCTGCCTTCTCCCCCGCGTCCTCCACCCACCTACTCCTTATCCTAAGCTGACTAATCTGCCCCTTCCCTTTTCTTCTTTCCCTGATATACCTGAAGAACCCTTTCTCCCCCCTTCTAATCCCCTGTGCCAATCTCAACTCCACCCCCGCCTTGGCCAACCTCACCATCCTGGTGACCCTCTTGGCTGCCTTGTCATACTCTCCCTTCGATATAGCCCCTCAAGGACATTTGTATCAGCTATAAGCAGCCTTCCCCCCACCGCATCCTGGACCTCCCTTGTCCACCAGTTTGGCCTCCTGGCTTTGCCCCACTGGCATCTCTCCCTTGTGAAGACCTTGGTAGCCTCCAGGAGCCATTTTTTTTATAATTTCCCACCAGGCCTCCGTGCCCATGCTTGGTCTGATCCCCTCTAGGTAGCCCCTAAGGATCCACTCCATCCCCCCAAAGTCTGCACCTCTAAAATCAACCACTGTCATTCTTGTGTGTTCTATCCCACCCCCTAGTTCAAGGGAGAACCAAACCATGGCGCGGTCACTTCCCGCCAGTGGGTCCCCAACAACTAGATCCCTGATGAGCTCTCTGTCTGACAGGACCACATCCAGAATGCGCCCTTCCCTCATCGGCTCAGTCACCAGCTGGGTAAGGAACACATCCTGGAAGACATCCAACAGGCGCTGCTCCGTGCTTGATGAGGACACCATAATTCTCCAGTCTGCTCCTGGCATATTCAGGTCTCCCAGCACCACATTATTGTCCTGTCCCCTACCACAGTGTTCCCTAAGGTTAGCCACCAGGCCTTCCTCTTGTTCCTCCTCCTGCCCGGGTGGTCTATATACACTACCCCCATGTTCACCTGTTTTCCCCTGGAGCCTGCAGGGTGACCCAAAGAGCCTCTACCTGATCCCCTGCTTCCTCAACCTTGCTTATCCCTATGCTATCCCTAATGATAAAAGCTACCCCCCTTCCCTTCCCTCCACCCTATCCCTTCTGCATGTGGTGTACCCTAGTAGGTTTAGGTCCCAATCATGTCTGGAAGTAACCCAAGTCTCTGTGACTGACGCCACATCCACACCCCTCCACTAACAGCGTCTGAAGCTCTGCCATCTTGTTTTCCATGCTCCTGGTGTTTATCAGGACCACCTTCAAACTTGCTCCATTGCCCCCACTCCCCTGCCCTGAGGTCACCTTGTCCTCTGCCTACAAGGACCACCTCATGCTCTATAGGGTGCTCCTGCCCTGTGCCCCCTACCACTCACCTGCTGGAGAAGGCCAGGGCCTCCCTGGCCTGGCCTACCAGGGAGCCTTTTCCCTCCCCCCTCACAAGTTTAAACCCCACCTGGAGTGGATGAACTCTGCCTTTCTAAGCTCAGGACCTCTTTTCCCTCTGAGCTAAGGTGGAGCCTGTCCCTTGCATACAATTCCTTGTCCTCCCAGGTTGCACCCCAGTTCCCCATGCACCCATACCCCCAGCCTCGCACCATTTACAGAGCTATACATTTATATCCCTTATTTTTTGCTTATTCTCCATACTGGCCTTAGGCACCGATAGTATCTACGAAAAGGAGGCCGAGCACCCCACGTCCTGACAGACCCTGGCCAGCTCCCTAAACCTAGCTTGTATCTCCAGCTCACTGTTCTCCTCTATATTGTTAGTACACAGGTGCACTAATATGTCAGGGGTCCCACTACACTCCTGCACTAGAGAATAGATCAAATGTTTTGCCTGATACATCGTCAAGCCAGATATACTCCTGGATTTAACACCACAGGAAGTCCCCCCTCTCTCTCCACCTGAACCCCCTAATCATGGAGTCCCCCAGGAGAAGCACTCCTACTGCCTCCTTTTCCCTAGATCTCGCTATCCCAGTTCCCCCTTCCCCCGCATTACCATGCACTTCCCCTTCCCTCCATCTCATGCCATAATCCAACCCGTTCCTCCCATTCTAATCCATATTTCTCTTTGACCTGACCTCTTTGGCCTCTTTCCTTCCTGATTCAGCACTGTGATCCATTTCAGTTTGTCTCCCAGGAGCAAAAACCCCACCCCCAGTCTACCTCGTCACTGATCTGTCCGCCTCAGCCACTTTTCTTTACCCGGCTATGTCCGGAACCAACCCCTTATCTCCCCCAGGAGCAAGGGCCCCCCCCCCGGCCCATGCTCTTTTCCCACTCAGTCCTGTCCCCACCACCTCTCCCCCTCCTCCTACTGCTCCCAGACCCAACTCAGTATTTCCCTTGGAACATGGGCCCCCTCCGCCCCCAGGTAATGCACTGCCCCTTCCATCTCTCCTCTGCACCTGTCCCTCTCCCTCCCTGCAAACCTCATCCCCCCGTATTATACCCACTTCCTTTCTAGGCCCTCCCCCCGGGCCTCCTCACTCTGCGTTTCCTCTTCCTTGCCATCTCCTCCCTTCCCTCCATGCCCCGACTCCCATTTCTCCTGCCAATCCTATTGTGATTAATTTACACAGTGGAGCACCGTGGTGGACTCTGATCAGCCTCTTTGCTCTGTCTAGAAGCCTTGATGGTAGGCCTGGATACATTTCTGGTTATCATGGTAATCAACAGGTATGTGCATAACAGAGTGGGTTTGGAATACCTATGAATTAGTACATGGTTTGCAAAGCATATGCTTTTTCACCCCTGCTTATGAAGCAGGGGGGATACACATGATAAACCTAGTGTCCCTTCTGACCTTACATTGTTGTGTTACTATGTTTGTAGAACACAACTCCATCTCCCCCCAACCCCGGCAGGGTCACCACATTAGCTATCTTGGAAGGAGTGAAAGCAATAGAAAGGACATCCACCTTGGCTTTTAGAAGGTCGAAATCAAAGGTCCCAGTTCGGGGGGGGGGGGTGTTTCACCAGATGTTGCTACCTCACTCTTCTCCTCTTTCCCCACCTACCGTGTCTGTTCAGGTACTGGTTTGTGTGACCTCCCTTCAGCTACAGTCTGAAAGTCATATGTAGTCTGGATACAGTCACCAGATACAGTTTCTTAACTTGCCACATACCAGCGCTAGACCACAGGCACCAACAATCACTCCTTACTGCGTCCGGTTGACTTTTGCTTCAGCTCCGTGGTCACCTCGCCCTTAACCATGGGAGTGGGAGCCAGTATGCCCTGACCTCCAGCATTTCTTTAGTGGGTTCAAGGTCCTACCAATGCAATTGGCAACTCTCATGATTCATGACAGGGGTCATAAGCCCATATAGCTCTCAACGGGGCACACCGGCAGTCCACAATCGCTGCATCCCATCAGTTCCTAATTTCAGGTCAACAATGATCTTTCTCTAACTCTCCACTGGCTGTCTGCATCCTTGCGCTGCAAACCAATCTTTGTTTCACTTTCATTGGCTTTTCTGCTGCAAATTGCTATTCTTTTTTCTCTCTGAATGATTTTTTTTTTATTTTATTTATTCTAGGATTACAAGTACCTTTGAGCCAAGGCTCTTTTATAAAGGTTCCACGTCAGAAATAACAAACAACAAGGAAGCAACAGTGAAATAACAGTAAACAATTCATGTACAACAGTACTATTGAAAGGGGTCAATTATATGAAGAGTAAGGTGTAGAGGAGGAGGAGAAGTGCAGGTAGTTAACAGAGGCAGCTATAGTAAAATGGTGAACGCAGCTAGGACGCCCACAGCCATTTTGGCTGCAATCATTGGCTCACTCTCTCTCTGATTCTAGCACATGGAGTTGTTTACTGCTGCAGCTTGGCACATGTTTGAACCAGAGTGAGTCCATGCAAAACCCCTCCCCCTGGACTCTCCATCTGGAAGTCAGGTAATAGAACAGGGGATGCAGATTCATGACTCCTTGTTGTGTATGCAAGTATGCTAATTCACAAGCTTCATAGTAAGCACTACGCAGCAACAGATTGTTTAAGGCCCAGGACCAAACCAAAAAATGTTTTGGGCAAATTTTACTTTACAACTCAAACAGAATTATGCCACCCCACATCAGTCAGTCAGTGGACCCCCAATCCCAGTTGTGCCTCCACTTTGTAACCTGGTGAAATTGGGAGGCTACTCCTAATAGTCAGGGTTCCTGCCTGTGCCCTTAGTTTCAATGAATAGTTTGGGGACATGGAAGCTGGGCACCAGTAAACACACTGAGAGTCAAGGAAGCCATGTCCAGTCCAAAACGGTTATTGATAGCAGACGTTTTTTACGATAACAGGCACAGCACAGGAAGTCACTTTTAGCCACAGATGCAATTGATACATTATGAGCTTGCAGACCCTAATCATCTCCTTCTCAGTTGTAGCCCAGGGGCTTCTGAAAACGGCAGTTCCTCTAAGTAACTCTCATTCATACCCTCAACTTGAAGGCAAAGGTACCCTCTGCAGGTCAACTTGAGCAATGACTCAACCTTATCAGCCCAGATGCTGGTGTGAAGCTACCTGGTGTCTCAGAACAGCACCCAAGCCTGTAGGCTTTCTTACAACACAAAGGCCTTCTGGCCTGTATTCTTGGGCCATAGGCCATCTGCAGATTTCTGCCCGCTCTGGTGTCCGCTGCCCAGAGGCTTTTGTGTGACTTCCATGCACCTTAAGTCCCCAGCCTGGAAAGCTTATAAAGACTACATGATCCTCTCATGTGGAAGACCAAAATTACTTCCCTCTGTTGCACTATTGTGGAGACACTGGTTCCCACAGGACCACGCCGGTGATTGCACCACCTCATCCCCTACCTCACTGTAGACATAACACACCGCAGATGTCTGTGGAGTGTATGTTCAAATGAGCAGTTTCTGGACTAACAGACCCTCTTCTGACACTTTATTTAGGGCTTCTGCTGGTTCTGCACCTCTGCACACATCACAATTCAGGCCCAATGACCTTCAAGACACTCCCCTTGATGAGGGACCTACTTCAGTCCACTCTTCACTGCTTCATCCTGTAGATTGAAATCTGATGGCAAAATGACTCCTCCACTTTTATACACAGGTCCCTAACATGAGGCCAGGTAGCTCTCTGCAAGAACTATTAACCCCACAGGTGGGGGTTTTGAGCAAACCACCTCTAACACCCCACAAGAAACAAATGGAGAACTGTTTCTAGGGATTGCTTTGTGTGGAACCACACCCCAAACTAGTCTGGGGGGAGTACATTTACAATAAGAACAGCATGAAAGTCCCTCTCTAGACAGACAACAAAGCAACAATTTTCACTGGATGTGTTTCTGAATACAAGTAAAAAAACCTGTCTGATCATCCATTACTATTACTTAAGGATGCTAGGCAGACCCCCTTATGTGTGTCAGAGCTGGCAGTGCTACTGCTGTTAATGGGTATAACTGAGCTGTCTACATTTCAGATAGCTCCTATCTTGGATTGGGAGGCATTGGAGGGGACTTACAACTGGGCCGTTGGACCTGGGAGTTGTGTTAAGGAGGTGTGGGCCCATATTAAGACAAGGTTAGGTGGGGGAGAAGAACTGGCTGGACAAACAGGTAAAATGTATTAAATATGCACATTGGGCACTTAAAAAATAACATTTTTGCTGTCCCCCATCATGACTGAAAAGGTGGAGACAATATTAAAGACAGCTGTTACCATGGTTTACTATCAGACTGGAGGGGTTAAAGTAGGGATGGTTATAGAGTATTGAACCATAGAATGTGTAAGCAGAAAAGAACCAGCAAGCCTATCTTGTCCACCCTTCTTTCCCTGCCTGTTACTACACGTTGACCCCATTTGGTCACAGGTGCCCCTCCCTCCTCCCTTTCCTCTAACTATTATGCCCCTGTGCCTATCCTATGCCTCTGTGCCTAAGTTCCCCACTGTCTTCACCTCCACCACCTCTTCTGGCAGGCTGTTCCAGGCATCCACCACCCTTTCTGTGAAAAAGTCTTTCCTTACATCCCTCTTAAACTCCTCCTCCTCCTCCTCTGAAAGGGACTACTCTTCTGCACCTTGTTCACCTCTGTGAGGTACTTATAGGTCTCAGTCATGTCTCCCTTTCTTTCTCCTCGCTTCCAGGGAGTACATGTTGAGCTCCTGCAGCCTCTCCTTGTACGGTTTCTTATGCAACCCCTGTAACATTTTGGTAGCCCTCTTCTGGACCTCTTCCACCCTGTCAGTGTCCTGGTGGAGGTGCAGCCTCCAGATCTGGACACAGGGTACCAGGTCAATACATAGCATGAATAATGCTGCACACAAAACTGCTCAGCATAAACTGCGTACATTACAACAGCTACAGAGGACATAACAGCGTTTGTAAGAAATAGTGGGTATGTTCATGGAAACAGAGTACAAACTTAGAGATTAACTTCTCCAGCCTATAACTGGCACAACAAGTGCTTATCAGCACAAATTTGTATATTGGGTTGTTGCTGATACTGTGCAGAGATAAAATGAAAATCCTAGCACAACAGCTTTTTTTGTTATTGAGATGTAATATCCAAAAGGCTTCATGTATTTCTAGGCTGAAATGTGATATTAAAACCCATGACATTTGTACTGTACTTACTCCTGTGAATAATCAGTACTGAAATCCAAGGTGTCTTGTGTTTTATTTTATTTATTTTTGTTTATACACTGATAGTGTTCACAGGGATATTAATATTTTGCAACCAAACTCTCTGTGGCATTTGTACTGACGGTGTCCACAAGGTCAGGCATGGTTCTGATTCAGTTTGCAGCTGTTTGCTCTAAAATTGAATTTTTTTCAATCCTCTCCTTCCTCCCCCCTCACATACTATGTAAACACCCTCCCTGTTGCTTTAAGATCTCAACCCCCAACTCCTCCCGAATGACCTTTGACACACTCTGACCATGGTGTCCAGCTCTTGCAGGCATACATACGCCACAGTCGGGAGTTGGGAACTGGCTTCGGTAGCGTATGGAAGCCTCACAGTGATGTGGTAAGGAGCAATGTTCCCTCTAATTTTTAGTCTCTGTGGGTGGGCAACTGATATGTGTGTGTGGCACTTTGTGCAAAAAAATTGATTCACGTGCGCAAATTGGGTGGCCCAAACAAGTGATATATTTTATTGCCAATAAACAGTAGAAAACATAACCAAACACTCAAATACTCAATGCAAAGTATAAATATACATTCTGATAGTCCGAAGCTTGGATGTGCATTGTGCACCATAACAGTATGAACTGGAAACCTGTGTAAACTATGTACATTTTAAAGAGTCTTGCATGCATCTAAAAGGGGTGCTGCTGATGATGCATTGCTAAGAAATCATCATTTACTATTTTTTCTCTCCTGTCTTTCCCAGTCTTCCAGTGGAGGTATATTTTATTAAGATCCATTTTTCCATCAGATGCAAAAAACAATTTTGTTTGCATCAGAATAACTAAATGGCTTTCTTCCAAGTGGTTTCTTTGCTTGCTCTTAATGCAGTTCATGAGGCTGAAGCTCTTCACAGTCAGCACTAGAAGCTTGGAATGTAGTAGTAGTAGTACAATTTATTGTTCAGCATAAAGCAGTTACAATATACTAAAATCAGGACAGAATACATAGTAAATATAAATAGACAATAAATAAATCAACAAGGAACTTAAATATCTTTACAGTGCAATTCAATTTAACAGTGTCCCTTGAGTACCTTTTCACATAAAAACCTCACAGGACTTCAGGTCCCCTAATAAACTTTACAAATGAGCTGAAATTAAAAATCTTGCAAAGATCTCTACAATGTTCTTCTCTTCATAGTAAACAAATATTCCAAAAGATCCTCCAGGGGAGGCTGAGATACCCTAACAATCCACCCAGCAGTTTTTTCCTAGTTGATTCGTACCTAGGACACAAGAGTACCACGTGTTTGAGATCATCTATAGTCCCCACTCCACATTTACAATATGGAGAAAGTGTCCCTCTCTTTTTTGTCTGAAATGAATGCATTAAGCATTATAGTTTTCAGTTCTGAATTTTGTATAGCTTCTCCTTTGTTTAGGACAGGTTAAAAAAGAGAGATAAGGCTCATATCCCCATGAAATCTTTACTTTTTTATAAAACCCATATAGCTTAAGCTTGGAGAGTTGAACATAGCAAGAATGTATGTCTAAGTCAATAAGCCTCAATTTGACATCTTGCCTAATCTCCTCAAATGGTCTAGTGTAAATTTTATATAAGAGGTGGCCCAATCCGGCCAGCATTATTGTTTTCTTAATAAGTTGGATAAAGGGATGTACATATCCTATGCTGGCCAATTTGATGGCTTCCTCTACACACATTCTGGGATATCTTTGTTGGGGCAAAAGAAAAAGTTTCAACAGAAAGAGATAATGTTGTTCGCAGATGAGAGAAGTCAAGGAACGGAATACAGCTTGGAGTTCCATTTAACAACATTAAGATCTATCTATAGAGTTTATTCAGAATTATTTCTAATTCTCTAACCTTAGTATAACCCCAGATTTCAGAGGCATATAACATGCTCATTCTTATTTTGGCATTAACAACTCTTAATACCCCTCTGACCAATGACTTCCCCATCTTGCTGTTAAATATTTTTGGGCATTTACTGAAGATCCCATTTTAAATCGAATAGCCTCCAAATGTTTGGTCCAAGATACGCTAGAGGCAAAACAGGCACCTAAATAGTCATAACACTTAACGGTGTCTATATGGTTACCGTTTAGCCTAAAGCCTATCATATTCTTGGTTTGAGAGCCAAAAACTACAATGTCGATTTTGCTGAGATTAACTTTTAGTTTCCTTTGAGAACAGAGAGATTCAAAGTGAGCCAATTTTCTTTTAAGACCTAGTACTGAAGTGAGAGCAAGATTAAATTGTCTGCATATGCTAAACATTCAATCCTTTGATCATTAATTTTTGGAGTATGAAAATCTGGGTTACCAAGCTGATCCAAGACTGTATTAATGTAAATGTTAAAGAGAGTGGGGGCCAAAATACACCCCTGTCTGACCCACACGTTTGTCTCAGATCTGTCAGATGGATGACCATACTGATTATACTGGACCCTTGCCCACTTATTTTCATAGAGTCTAATAACATCAAGAAGTGAGGCCTCCAACTTCAGATCCCTTAATGTAGTCCAAAGGATTGTTGTACTAATGCTGTTGAAGGCCGAGCAGAAGTCCACAAAACAGCAATATAATCTGTTTTTTCTCACTTTAGTATACTTCCAGATCAGGTGCTGAATCACATAACAGCGTTGTACTGTAGAACGGTCCTTCTGGAAACCGTTCTGTGCCTCATTCAATACTGAGTTCTCCTTGACCCACGACAGCAATCTGCCCAAAATTATCCTAGAGAAAATCTTCTGTGAAACGTATATCAAACTAATAGGCCTATACATCCTTGGGTCATTCGGATCCTCTTTTTTTTTAAATTAGGAAGATGACACTACCTGCCCAACCGGCAGGGCAAGAGTACCCCTGAACCAGGCCATTAAATAGCAAAAGAAGAAAAGGAATCCACCAGTTGGGAAAAACCTTATAGTGATCACCTAGGACCCCATCCAGCCCTGGTGCTTTATTTGCCTTAAGCCCAATCAGTGCCATCCAGATTTTGTCCTCTGTGATCAAGATAGGTCTTGGAAAAATGTCATCCTCCTGTATTTTGAAAGAATCAGGTGTCTCCTGCTCTTCATGAGAATAATAGAGCTTGGAGAAATGAGATGCCCAAACTTCAGATGTAATATAGGCTTCAATCCTAACAACAATATTCCAAAATCGCCTTCCATCCCTATCCAAAACAGCCTGCCTCAGTTTTTCCCAAAGTCCCTGAGTATGTTTATGTCTCTTCCATTACAGAATTTTCCTGTATCTTTCTCTTTCAGTCTTTTGCAATTTAAAATCTGATGCAGACTTATTTCTTTTCTTCTTATGCTGTCTTAGTTTTCCTCCAAACTCTTTCTTTGTCTGTAGGCATGCTGAATTAAACTAAGACTTTTTATAAAGGGACCTAGGATGGTACATTGTTTTACATCTAGGTCCAAGTAACGAATGAATAGTTTCCCAATTCTCCAAAATATTAAAGGCCTTACTTTTGTCCAGGACCAACTCGTGAATATCACCTAAGACTCCTGTACTAAGAATTTCTGTGAAACTAGCTTGATGAATTGGCCCCCATCTAATCCTTCTCTTGTTTATGACTTCCAGACTCTCTTCCTGTTGTGCCTCACTCCTTAAAGTCCCAAAAGGGCATTTGATGTTAATTACAATAGCACAGTGTGCTGATTCCAATCTATCCATGACCTCTAACTTTTGAATCAGCTTTACTGTTTCCAAATTGGTCCAAACCTGATCAGGGTTGAAGAGCAGAGGTGCTCTATACGTTAAGGATCCAACTATATCTCCCTGAGTTCTCCCATTTAAAATACAGAAATTTCTACTGGCCAAACCTCAGCAATTCCCTACCTCTGAGGTTAGATTTTAGATCCTGAGCAGTCCTAGTATATGAGATATTTGGATAATTATTGATATTGTATGGATTGTATCTAAATAAACATCCTCCAAGAAACAAGAAGGAATTCTGGCATTAAAGTCTCCTAAAATAATTATTGGACAAGATGTACTCTTATCTAACAATTCGTCAAGTGCCAGTTTCAGATCCTGTATGAAAAGGTCAGCAGGATCAGTAGCTCTATTGCAAGGGGGAAAGTATATGTTGCAGAGAATGATCTTCTCTTGTCCCTTGCTAATCACTAGATCCAAAATACCCTCTGACTTAGTAGAAATATTAGTGATCTGAAAATTTAGTAAAGTTTTGGTAAAATAGGAAATGCCCCCTTTAAACCTTCCAAACTTTTTATCTTTAGTTGCTGGCAGAGTAGAGACAGAATATCCAGCCAATTTGGGAGTTACATTTTCTGTACATCATGTTTCTTGTAGTCCAATAATATCAAAATTATCCAGAAATCTCATTACTTCAGAGTCAATTATTTTAAGATGGATGCCCTCAGTATTCCATTAAAGTATAGAAAGGGCGCCACATCTCGATCCCCAGCTCCTGTATCCAAATCTAGCCGCATTCAGAGTTCGTTGATATTATCTACAGGCTGCATTTGTCAGGCTTAATCAATAACTGTCAGTGGCAAGTAGGTATTAGGGTCAGTTAGGTTTCCAAGTCAATCAGGGGTTATCTGCCTCTAAGATTGATTCTGGACTATCTTTAGTCTGTGTCAACCTGGAAAAGACTTTGCCCAAGTCTAATGTGTTAACTAAATGTATTCCCAAAACCCAGCTTGCTGGCCAGAGAAAGCAAGCTGCAGCTGTATGAGGATTTTTAAATGTAATATCAATCTGTGTTGTGGGCTCAGGATCTCATATCACTTTATGGACTCCACCATGTTTCTGGAGATATAAATCCTAATGCTCTTTCCAAGAGCAGCAACAAATCTTCCCTAACTGTCCTATGAGAATCCTTGAGTGAAACCTTCCACCCAAAGATAGTTATGGTCCTACTCAGCCATACTTCTCTCTGCTTCAGTACATGATCCTCTATCACTCCCAAGATTTTTCTCTGTGCTATCGTATCCTTCTCACTCTGCACCTCCCTATGGAGACTCTCTTCTGGGGAAGGATAAGACTGTGTAGGAACCTTTTTACATGATAGCTTCATGTTTAGCTTAGAATGTAGCACATACATCAGTAAGTTTAGCCACCATGCTGTACTGCACAGTAGTCAAAGCAAAGTGGATCATGTCAGTAAAGGATTTTAATACTCCCTTTATTTTTTCAGCACCTATAACTCTGAAGTCATTGTACTGGCTAACAATTTCTGCTTGGTCCACTGATGAAAATAGTCCTGATAATTGCTGTACAGTCTCTCAATATTGGATAAGCCAAACTCAAAGCTGCAGTGCGGCATTGCTGCAAAATCAAAGGCAGATCAGTCAGAAAGTTCACCTGCAGGAAATCGGCTATCCAGAGGGTCACATAACAGACAATGAATTGCAAAATTGCTGTTGTGCTTACTTCAGCTGTGCAGTTAGCCAAAAGCAGTTTTACGGGTTGGCTCCAGTAGACAGTTTCACTCAGGTACTGGCTTCTGATCTTTTTTATTTTTGCCCTAGCAATCTGTACAGCTTCAACTGTTGTCAGACCACTTTTCTGAAACATCTTAGACAACTCTGCCAACTCCAAAAGTACATCATTTAATACTGTTATGGCAATGTGGTATTCAGGGTTGGACAGCTTCTTAAAGCAGTATTTAGCAATGGGATCTTTGATGGATGCATGCATAATTGTATGTGATGTCATTTACCCTAGGTATGGTTTACAGCTAGTATGCTGGGTATTGTCAAGCTCAGTGGGAGTTTTAAAATGTATTTTTACAATGTAGTGAGTGAGTCAGTGTGATATGAGAGAGGAGATGCATTTAGGAGACTGTATTTCTCTTCCATTCCTGATCCATACTAAGCACAGTCTAAATTTATGAAATTAAATGAAAAGGACATTTTTTGCACTTACATTTCTTGCTGTCCACTTTAAAATTACTATCCCCATGTAGCCAACATGGGCAACCTTTTACAAGCACTGATTCATTGAATCTCAAATACGTATATAATATGAGACTCCGTTTTTAAAGAGAAGTGCAATCTCATCTCTCTAGACATATGTACAGTCAATGTCTCAGCCTGCTAGTTGAGAAGGTTATACCTGTTCCGGCCCCCAACAAATACATAAAAAAATTACATAGAAATAGACAGTAGGTTGCTTTGATGCTTTTATTGTAAATAAAAACTATAGTTTTCCATTTTCTTATATTGAAAAAAATGACCATGCTTACAACGTGAGGCTTTAAGTCCATTATAAACACATTTTATATGTGAGACGGTGCTTTGGGAGGAGGCAGATTACACCGATGTTAAGCAACTTTAAAACTGAAATAATATAATATACACCCTCTCGCATTGCTTTGTTAGAGCATCTACTGCTTGGGGAGAAGGCAGATTACACTGAAGTTATGCAACTTTAAAACTGAAATAATATAATATACTCCCTATGTCAGAGAATCTCTCGCATTGCTTTGTTGGGGGGCATCTACCAAACAAATAAAACATGCCATTTCTGTGAACAGCAGGAGAATACTGTTCATTATCAAGTACTGTCTTACTGAAAAGAGGTGTCAAGCTGAAAATATTGCTGTAACTGCAAAGCCAATTGGTTGGAATTTTGCCGATTGATTCCTTTGTTCAGTAACTGGAGCGAGAGTGAGATGTCTGGCTTGTTGACTGCTGGCATGTTAAAATTAAAGGGTTGTGGCCTCGGGGGTGGGCATACAATGTTTCTTTCCCATTCACTTTCATGTCCTGCTGCCTGAGTCTTAAATCTGAGTGATGACTGTTGTCACTACTTCATGAACATGAGGATCCCTGTCAACTGCTTTGTGCGCTACTACTGAAGCAGTGTGCGGGTTACTTCTGACTGCTGTGCGGGCGCACATGCGCACACCTTAGGGGGAACATAGGTAAGGAGTGCTCGGAACACTGCTTAAAAGGTTCTACTCCAGAGTTCTTAGCCCTTCTTGCCACCGGACTATCGTGCCGAAAGAGCTTAGTGTCCACCACCAGCATCCACCGAGCAAACGCCACAATCTTGCCTTTAGCATACAAATGCCACATGTTTTGGTTGCTTCTCAATTGTACTGCTGGACTGGAGGACATATCCTCAGTTGTCTTAGTTGAGTACATTGCTGTGGAATTGATCGCTTTTGAGCAGCACCACCTGCCTTGTGCTAGCCCTTATTTGGAGAACTACATTGCTCACAAGTTTTGCATGGACAGATCTGCTTCTGTATGGAGCTTAAATTACATTTTCTTAAGCAGAGTCCTCAGTGCAAACATTTTTTTTGTTTGCTTTTCTGGTAAATTCATGGGGTTGACCACCTGAACAGAAAATCCATTGCAGTGAGGTCTTTGTGATGGTGGTGGTGATGCTGCTGGTGGTTGGAGGGGTTTGGCTGCACTGGTAATTGTAAGTAATGCTGATTATGGATGTTACCAGCATGATGACTGACCGTTCATGGCCATGCATACCTGGACATATTATATCATTTAAAATGCAGTCTTTGTCCAGGTGTGCTTGCTAAGAGACGCTCAGCCATCTTGTGCACCATGCAGCCTTGGCTTGCTTGGTGGGGGGGGGCTGCAGATTATACTGTTTGCTTCTGTTTTGTTGTTGAAATAGTTATTTTGATGTACTTGCCATCACTGATGTCCAACCATTGCTGGGCAAGCACACCTGGACAAAGTAATTTAAAAGTGCAGCCTGCAAATTCTGGTTCAGGTGTGTTTGCTCAGAGGCACTCGGGCCATCTTTGCACCATGCGGTCTTTGCTTGTGGATGAGGGGCTGGAGGTACTGGATCGTACTGTTTGCCTCTTGTGCATTGGTGAAATGTTTATTTTGACATGTTGATTGCCAGCATGATGTCTGACTGTAGCTGGGCAAGCACACCAGGACAACAAAAAAGAAAAAAATCATGGTCCTGCCACTGTTTGTCTAGGTGCGCTTGCCCAGAGACACTTGGCCATTTCCTGCACCATGCGGTCTTGGCTTGTTGGGGGAGGGGGGTGGATTGTACTGCTTGCCCTTGTTTTTTTGATGAAACGTTGATTTTTGATGTAACTTGCCATGATGATGTCCGACCGTTGCTAGGCGAGCACACCTGGACAAACTGTTTTAAAGTGCAGCATGCAAATTCTGGTTGTTTGTTCAGGTGTGTTTGCTCAGAGATGCTCGGCCATTTTGTGCACCATGCAGCTTGGCTTGTGGGGGTGGGGTGCTGGATTGTACTGTTTGCCTCTTGTTTTTTTGCATAAATGTTTATTTCTAAATGTTTGGTGTCCATGTACATACACCACGGTGTCCACGTACATACCCCATAGTGTCTGCTGTACACACACCATGGTGAGCAGTCTTGTTACCAGGCATCTTTAAGTCAGTTATCTTACCACATGCCCACTTCTAACCAGTTTTATCATGGTATCTTAAAACACATTGAAATGTCTTATTACTAATAACATTTGTTTTCAATTACAGCAGCCGATTGGAGTTTGTGTATATGCGTCACAGTCATTTTGTGTCCACGCATATACACCACGGTGTCCACGTACATACACCACGGTGAGTTGTCTTGTTCACAGGAACCATTAAGGCAGTTATCTCACCACATGGACAGTTTTTACTTGTTTGATAATGGTATCTCAAAATGCATTTAAAACTTGATATATTATGAATTTAAAAAGTTGACCCTCATGTCACACTTTGGTACACCATTTTCATCAACATACCCAGTGAGGAATGGTAGTGCTACCCCTGTAGCTGTTGGGTGGGAGGTAGTGTTACACAGGATAAGTCCTCTGCTGGCCAGTAATCTTTTGAGCAACTGCTGTGACTCAGAGGATAGAGTCACCAGCAGTGGAGGGCATTTGAGTATCTGTGGACTGGGGTTCTATTCCCAGTCCCAGTGTGTTTTATTTTTTATTTTGTGTTAGGTGTCATAATTCAACCCCAACCCATGTTTCTTCCCATCCTGGAGTTGCCCCCCCCCCGGAGGTGATTATTTTAGTTTGGGGGGTTGGGGGCACAGCCCCCCATAACAGGGGTGAGGGGGTCAGAGCCCCCTATAAAAGCAATATTTTTCCTGTGGTCATCGTCAGCATTATTGGCATTCAATGTTTTACCCGAGCGCTGTAGCTAGTGTTGCTGTCTTAATAGCGTGGTATGTTGCTGCGCTGTTTTTGTCAGTGACATACTGACCATGTGCCAGACACAGTACTCCAGGTGGGGTCACACTAGTAAGTGGTACATTGGGAGCACCACTTCTCTGCTCCTGCTTGAAAACCTCCTGCCTATGCACCCTTGCATCTGGTTAGCCTTTTCTACAGCCTTGTTGCACTGTCCTGCCACCTTGAGATCATCAGATATGGACTACCCTAAGGTCCCTCTCTTGCTTGGTGACTATAATTACCTCTCCCCCAACTTATACACAGCCCAGTGGCTTCTCTCCCCCAGGTGCATGACTTTGCACTTTCTGGCATTGAAACCCAGTTGCTGTACACTAGACCACTCCTCTAGTTTCCCCAGATCTCTTTGCATTCTCTCTACCCCCTCCTGGGTGTCCACCCTGTTGCAGATGTTTGTGTCACTCACAAAGAGACATGCTTTCTCCCAGTTCCTCAGCAGTGTCACTTATGAAGAGATTAAAGAGGACAGGACCCAGTACCGATCCCAGTGGAACTCCAGCCGTCACTCTCCCATCCCACAAGTGACTTCTGTTTACCACTATCCTCTGCCTCTTACCCTACAACCAATTTTAAACCCAGCTTAACACCTTTTCCTCAGCCCCCAAGTTGTTAAGTTTCTTAATCAGTCTCCTGTGCAGTATTGTGTCAAAGGCCTTACTGAAGTGCAGATAGGCCACATCCATTGCCCTTCCCTCATCCACCTTCCTAGTTACCCAGTCAAAGAAATCGACGAGATTTGTTTGACATGACCACCCCCTCTGCAACTGTGCTGCCAGTAGTCCTGCAGCGCATTTGCCTGCAGGATCACCAGCAGGGGCTAGCAAGAAGCCAGATATATTTCACTTTGTTTTATGACTGATTTATCTAGGATAGCCCAGCTGAGATGTTACATCTCATTTCCAGTGGGATCCTGATTCTACCTATTTCTACAGGAGGGTGGACTGGATCACTGAGAGGTTAACTCAAGGTCACAGAGTGAGTATTTGGCTTTAGTGGAGTAGGAACCAGTAATCTACTGGTTCCCATTCTGGTGCTCTAACCACTATGCCACATTGCCTTCTAAGTCTTAAATACTGTATGTAAACATTTTTTTAACCTCTGTTTTATTATTTAGTTAGTTAGTTGGTTAGTTAGTTAGCTTTTGTTGACCAGGATGGGAGGCCTAAGCAATTCTGCCTATTTTCAGCCTTGTCCAGGTGGTCAGGGGTGGGGTATTGAGGAGATACAGATGGAAACCATCTGAAATTGAGCCAGTTAAGCTGTTGGTGGTATTTTTAATGAATGGGGGAATTTGACTAAGACACTGGGGAAATTCCCTTACTCTTTTTAAGGAGTGGTGTGGGATCTTTCTGAACAATCCCCAGTACTGGCAGACATCAGTTTAATGTCTCATCCTGAAGATGGTATCTCAGGAATGCAGCACCCCCCCCCCCATGCTAGAACCTACAACCTTCTGATGTTCTGGCTTCAGAGGTGAGTGTGCAACCTGCTGAGCCACTGACACTAGATGCCTTCCAATTTTCCATTTAGTGTCTATCCAGTATGCTGATATGTTAAAATAAACTAATATTTTGCCTTTGTAGTTACCCTGAATCCCTCTCTCCTCAGCAGTTTGACACTGCCTGAACATGCTGTGATATCAGTAACACCATTCCTGACCATAAGGATCAGCAGCATAGAGTGGTGCAAGGGATGTCGGGGAATGTCTTAGAAATATGAACAACAAGGGAAGTAGCTGCTGAGGTGAGGGGAATGCTGTGTAGATTTGAGGGCACCCCACAGCAAAATTATTTATTAAAAATTGGTCAGAGCATATCAGAAGACATGGAAAGATAAGTGGGAGGGCAGTTAATTATATAAAAATAATTATCTGTTATCTTTAATATTGTACAGGAGAATGAGGGAGGGGCTGGGGTGGGTGATTAATGAGGGAGAGAGGTAGACATGGAACTAGAACTGGACATCTGTGGGAGGAAAAAAGGTTTTTATTTGTGTTATGTAACTTTTTACAGGTGCAATCTGAATGCAAACAACCAGAACAGAGCATGATATTCATTATGTTGATCCAAATAACAAATTCCTTATTCTTCATGATGTGCAGTCATTCATATTTGCTATTTGCATAGCTGTATGATATAGCAGAGGCAACTACATTTTGCATTTCTTCCCCACACTGCCCCCCGATTTTACCATACATGTTCCCGAGATGGAGCACATTTTGTAGCTGACAGGGTCATTTTCATTTCTTGCCTTTTTCAACTGGACCTCTCATGTGAAACTGCCAATAAGGGTGCCAGCTGGTGCCAACTGTGACAGCAGATTTGTAATTTGGTCATCTGTCCTTTAGGAACTGAACTGTCAGCTGACCAACACAACTCACTTTGCAGTGGCGAGGGAGCAGGAAGCCGTGACTTCTGACCACTATCCAGCTGGACTAGATGCAGACCAGTAATCTACTCTGCAGGTAAAAAGATTTTAATTCTCAGGGAATACACAAAGCTATCCAGCCAGCTTTCTTTCTTTCTTTCTTTCTTTCTTTCTTTCTTTCTTTCTTTCTTTCTTTCTTTTCTCTCTCTCTTTCCATTGCTACCTTTCCACTGCTAGTCTTAGAATCTGCCTGTCCTGATTCAGCAGCAAAAAGGTTAAGAAAAGAGACATACTTTGGGACATGTGAAATGTCAGTGAGGGTGCCAGTCTGTAGAGCAGTGCTGTACTTTGCTTTCGGAAACTCTTTGCATATTAACAATATTTGCAGTTACTTAAGCTGTAATTCCCGATTTGAGAGGGTGTGCCATGGCATTGAGCAGTGTGTGTTTTAATACCTCTGCTTGCCCTGTCTTTAATGTACATCTCTGCAGTCATTAGATAAACATTACATGCAGTATCTAGGATTGTTTTCCCTACTCCTTTTGCAGTGGACACTGAGTTTATTCACTAGCCCTATAACTGAAGTGAAAGGATTAGGCTAAGCTAGCTCCCTGTAGCTGTACCTCTCTCATGTGATGGGGTTGGGGTGGGGGTTGTGGAGGAGGGGTGCAAAGCTAAGCACATCTTTGGTTGCCAGGTCTCTGCTGACACCCAACCCTCCTAACCATTTGCAGCATGCTGTATGTGTGATGAGTACATAACCACAAGAGCCTCATTACGTTATCACAACATCCCGTGAGAAAAGAAAGAGATTAGTCATATCTCTAAACAGAGGCAATGACATCACCCTCTCTCTGTTTTTTTCTGAACTTCATTAAAAAAATGTTAACCCCTAGTGAGTTAAATATGTAGATGTCATCACTTTTGTTTAACCATGAGTAATGCTTTAAGAAGGCTATTTTTAAGAATGAGATCTTGGCTATGTGTTCACTGCTTCCTTTTTTGGAGGTGGGGTGGGTGGAGGTGTGATAGAATGGGGGCTTTCCTCAGAGCTGACATGATGTAACTCCTTGGTCATCCATATCTAGTCCCATAACTCCTTCACCAAGTACTGACAGTCACCAACATTGAATCAAACTGCTTACTGGAAACACATTATCCTAAAGATAATTTATGATGTTGCTATCAGGTAAATAGTTTAGTATTTTATAAACTAGTGCACAGCACAGGGCTTTGGCTTCATTGGGGACTGGGGGTCCACCTGGAGAGATGAAGGTCTATACTGGCATGATGGTCTGCATCTGTCTAGGAAGGGATACAAGCTCCTAGGTGACAGGTTTAAAGGCTTCTTTGGCAAGATTTTAAACTAGCCAAGGGGGGAGGTGCTGATAGGAAACAGGAAAGTTCAAGCCTCCCCCCACAAAACATGGCAGGTAGTAGGGTAAACACTGAGGTACAGAGCTTGACAGAGGGCAGGACAGGGGTAAATGGAAAAATAGACAAGGGCAATAAGAGCAGGGATGGGGTAAAAAAGGATAAAGCCAACATTAAATGTTTCTATATCAGATGACCTAAAGGTGGGCAAGCAATGTGAGAAGGCAGTAAGGAAGGCTGGGGGGATACTGGGATGCATAGGAAGAGGCATAAATAGTAGAAAACAGGAAGTTGTTATCCCTCTGTACAGACAGTTGGTGAGACCCCATCTGGAGTACTGTGTGCAGTTCTAGAGACCCCATCTCCACAAAGACATAGACAGAGTGGAGGCTGTCCAGAGGAGGGCAACCAAAATGGTGCAGGATCTGCACCAGAAGACCTACGAAGAAAGACTAAAGGAGTTTAATATGTATACCCTTGAAGAAAGGAGAAAGAGAGAGGGGACATGATAGAAACGTTCAAGTACCTCAAGGGAATCAACAAAGTCCAAGAGGGTGGCATCTTTCAGAAAAAGAGATGCACAAGAACAAGGGGGCACAATTTGAAGACAGAGGGGGGACGGCTCAGAGGTAATGTGAGGAAGTATTTTTTCACAGAGAGGGTTTTGGATGCATGGAACAGCCTCCCTGAGGAGGTCGTGGAGTCAAGAACACTGGGGGAATTCAAGAATGCATGGGACAGGCATAAGGCAATCCTAGTGGGGGGTAGGAGAAAGTAAGCTGTTGGTTAACTAGGGTCCGCAGCTTATCTGTTAGGTAGGAAAATGGGCAGACCGTGGGCCAAGCGGTCCTTATCTGCCATCATATTCTATGTTTCTATGTTTTTAAATGGAGGGCAATGAGTACCAATGCCTGTAGTCTGGGAAACAAGCTTCCAGAGCTAGAAGCCCTGATGGAAGAGGAACACTTGGATACTGTGGCAGTCACAGAAACATGGTACATGGAGAACCATGACTGGGATGTCAACATACCAGGGTACACAATCTACAGAAGGGACAGGGAGTGTAAAAGAGGAGGTGCAGTAGCTCTCTACGTAAGGGAAGGTATCAAAGCTACAGAACTAAAAAGTAAAGGGGAGGACAAGAGGCACTCTGGGTCACCTTGGAGACAGGGAATGGCATCATAATCTGCACAGGGGTTGTATATAGACCCCCCATCTCAAGGGGAGGAAATGGACAAGAAAATGATAGAGGGCATTCTCAAAATGGCTGAAAAAGGGGAGATACTGTTGCTGAGGAACCTGAATATGCCAGATGTTAACTGTACGACGTGGACTGCAGCCATATCCAAGAGCAGGGTTATTCTCGATGCCCTACATGGGGCATGCCTTAGACAGCTAGTGGTGGAACCCACTCGGGAGGGAGCAATATTAGACCTGGTACTCTCAAATGGAGAGAGGATCACAACTTTAGAAGTCAGTAGACATCTGGGAATAAGCGACCACTGCACAGTGTGCTTCACAATAAACACAACCATGGAGACAAGCCATACAAAAACAAGGATACTGGACTTTAGAAGGGCTGACTTTGGCATAATGGGTGAATACCTGAGGAATGCATTAGCAAATGGCCAGAAAGGAGGGTGGAAGAACAATGGAGAAAATCAAAACTGCCATCATGGAGGCAACAAGCCTTTGTGTGAAACAAATAAAGAAAACAAACCGAATAAAAAACACTATGATTCTCAAAAGAGGTGTCAGGGAAGGTTAAGGAGAAAAGGCTGCATTCAAAAAGTATAAGGAATCACAGAAGGAACGCACAGGAACTGTATCAGTTAAAGCAGAAAGAAGTGGGAAGGCAGTCAGAAAAGCAAAGGCCCAAACCAAGGAAAAGATAGCCAACTCAGTTAAGAAGGGGGATAAACCTTTATAGGTACATTAGGAGAATAGAAAGTTAAGGAAGGATAGTGAATATTAATAAAGGAGAGGGAGGTGAGGGAGACGTGAAAAGGCAGAGATACTGAATGAATGCTTTTGCTCAGTATTCACAAAAGAAGAAGAGGAGGAGTTACCTAAACCAAACAATAGAAGCACTCTAGGTAGTGGGGTTGACGCCAGCCCAGTTACAGAAGAAAGAGTCCTGAAAGAACTCCTAAAACTCAAGGCAGACAAAGCAATGGGGCCTGATGGAATTCACCCTTGAATCCTAAAAGAACTAAGGGAGGACCGAGTGACACCACTGACCACACTTTTTAACAAATCATGGGAGGATGGGGTGGTACCTGAGGACTGGAGGAGGGCAGATGTGATTCCCCTTCACAAAAGTGGGAGAAAGGCAGAAGCAGGAAACTACAGACCTGTTAGTTTAACCTCAGTGGTGGGGAAAATGATGGAATCACTTCTGAAAGAAAGAATTGTTCAGTACCTAGAGGACAGCGGGCATAGGACCCAAAGCAGCATGGATTCACAGCAGGAAGGTCATGTCAGATGAATCTAATCAATTTCTTTGACTGGGTGACCAAAGTAATAGACCAGGGAGGGGCTGTGGATATGGCCTACCTAGACTTTGGCAAGGCATTTGACACAGTCCCGCACAAAAGATAAATAATCAAGTTAGCGAACCTGGGAGTGGGTCCCAGGGTAGTAGCCTGGGTAGCAAACTAGCTGCACAACAGGACACAGAAGGTAATGTGAATGGAACACATTCTGAAGCAAGGGGGGTTACTAGTGGAGTACCTCAGGGCTCAGTATTGGGTCCAGTTCTCTTTAATGTCTTTATAGGTGACGTTGCAGAGGGTCTGGAAGGAAAGGTATGTCTCTTTGCAGATGACACAAAGATCTGTAACAGAGTTGATACACAAGGGGGGGGTAGAAAGGATGAGAAGGGACTTGGTAAGGTTGGAGGAATGGTCAGACATATGGCAACTTAGATTTAATGCAAAGAAGTGCGAAGTAATGCACCTGGGAAATAAAAATCCAGGAGAAGAGTACACAATAGCAGGGGAGGTACTAACAACAACAATAATGGAAAGGGATCTGGGTGTAGTCATATCAGATGACCTAAAGGTGGGTAAGCAATGTGAGAAGAAAGTAAGGAGAGCCAGGGGGATACTGGGATGCATTGGGAAGAGCATCACAAGTAGAAAAAAGGAAGTGGTTATCCCTCTGTACAGACAGTTGGTGAGACCCAATCTGGAGTACTGCGTGCAGTTTTGGAGACCTCATCTACGCAAGGACATAGACAGGATGGAAGCAGTCCAGAGGAGGGCAACTAAAATGGTGCAGGGTCTACAGCAGAAACCATATGAAGAGAGACTGAGAGAGCTTAATATGTATACCCTTGATGAAAGGAGGGACAGGAGGGACATGATAGAAAAGTTCAAGTACCTCAAGGGAATCAACAAAGTCCAGGAGGGTAGCATCTTTCAGAAAAAGAGATGTGTAAGAACAAGGGAGCACAATTTAAAGTTAGAGGGGGAACAGCTCAGGGGTAATGTGAGGAAATTATTTTTCACGGAGAGAGTGGTGGATGCATGGAGCTGCCTTCCTGGAGAGGTTGTGTGGTCTAAAAACCGTGGGGGAATTCAAACATCCATGAGACAGACATAAGGCAATTATAGTGGGGGGTTGCAGGAAGTAGGCTGTTGGTTAACTAGAATCTGCAGCTTATCCAATAGGTAGGGAAATGGGCAGACTGGGTGGGCCAAGTGGTCCTTGTTTGCTGTCAAAATCTATGTTTCTATGTTAATCAATTCAGTTGGAACTTTTTTTTTATTTTAAAAGTGCTCCTTGTCCCCCACAGACATGTGCTGCACATTTGACGGACAGCACAAGCAGGAGCAAAAGAAACACTTTCTCCTTTACTGTAAGGAAACCTTATATGTGTGCATGCATTTGATATCCACTGGACTTAGAGTTTCGGTCTATTCATTTAGGCTCTGCTCCTCCTTTCCATGGCTCAATAACTGCTGTTTCACTTCTGCCTAATAAAACGTGATGTGTGCTGTATGTGTATGTTTGGAAAAAGACAGGGTATGAAGCTTACCACAGGATCAGAATGTGGGAGGGGGAACCTCAGTACTGGAGATGTTACTCACTGGACTCTCACTTGATATGCCATCCTTTGATCAGGGAGAGAAATGCTAATCGTATTTATTTATTTTATTTGAAAAAGTTTTACCAGAAAAGGCATAGTTCGCCAACAAATAGCTCATTTCCAGATGCGTTGTGAGGGAAAGGGGAGATGGGACACAATATGCATTGCAAGATACAAAATACAACGAGTTGAGAATAAAACAAAATCATATAAGATACAAAACTGAAACAGTATGGTAAGTTCCAGGTCCAACTTTGAGTTCAGAACATCATTTCTATATTAAGGGAAGGGAAGGGAAGGGAACATTATTTAACCAGGAGTAGCACACTAAGCCAAAGCTTGTTTCCAGCTGCAGTCTGGGGGGAACACAAGAAAGTTAAGTGACTTGCTCAAGATCACACAGTATGCACCTAGGTGGCTCTGGGATTCAAACTCAGGTCTCCAGTTCTGCCGCTTAGAGCCATAACCTACTGTGCTATATTGCCTCCATGTTGGCAATGCATGGTAATGCATGATGACAATAGGCAATATCTTGCGATAAAGACTACCTGTGAAGACACAAGTGTGCACGGGTAATGAACAAAGTGAGGGCCAGTGGCATTTGCTGAAGGTCATTGTTTCAGGAGAATCCTTAGTGAGGGATGCAACTATTACCATTACTAAAGTTTCACATACCCCATATTGGCAGACTTGGTGCACCCTCAGTCTCTGTCTGCTGTCAGATTCTGTGTTTCTGTGTTAGAAGGGTTTGCAGCAAGGAATACTATAGTGGATGACATTAATGAGCGCCAATACACAAGAGTTAGTTTACTATTTAGTAAATCATCTTACAGTTCCTTATTTGTGCAATAAACTTTGTCCTGCATTTTCTCAGATGTATACTTAAAGAAGGCTCCTCTTGGACATCAGTTCTACTTTAAGCTTACTTGACATATTAACTCCTTTCCTTTTGCTGCCACTTGTTCTTGGAATACTTTGAATCCTGGCATCAGGATCACTGCCAGCCTAGATCTCCCAGGCGTTACAACACTATATGCTGCAGAATCAACCAGTTTGTTCTTGCTTTTAAATAATGTAATGGTACTTGTAAACTTTTTTTATACATTTGTCTTTGTGTCTTGTAATTGTTAAGGGCATCCCATAAACGAGACTTGCTTCTCATGGAATCTGTCCTTTACGTTGCCAAATGTATTAACTCTTCTTATACAATGGCAAGAAAGAATGCTGTGCTCTGACTGGTCAGTGCCCACTTTCACCAGTGAGGTTATCTCAGTATAACCTCACTGTATGAAGATCAGGCTCAAATGACCACACCAAACTTAAACATATCAGTCCGCACACTGTCTGCAATGCCTTTACTGTCTCACTCTGGTGTTCAAGCACTATGGCCGCAAGACACCTCATAACCCCTGCACCCCCAACAGTACCATTTTCCAGATCCTTGCCACACTACCAAAAGCAACACACCAACTCTAAGTTTTTTTCTTTATTTCTATGATCACTTTTCTCACATTCCAGCTGAAATGGCGGCTACGTGCACCCTCACTTCACTGTGACTAACAATCATGCGTTCAGCTGTTCCAGAGAAAGCCGCATGCAGTGGCTGTGAGAAACATTAACAAATAAACCAGAATTGAGCCCCTTATCTAGTACACATGTTCCATCTCATCTGGTTTGTCAAGTGAGCAGAAAAACACAAACCTCCACACCCTCTGTGCTCCATGAATGCATTTTCATCTTGTCTCACAATCGTGGTCACATTTCAAAATTACAGATCTTCACTGCACTTACCCAAGACATGGAAGCCCTCCTGCTTTTCTAAAATCCTCAGGCAGACAAAAAAAATTGCACCTATACTGAATAACAGACCATGGTGACCATGGGGGCACACTAAAACCAAGAAGAACAGTGTCTCAATGGGAGATCAATACATAGCAACAGCACCATCTTCTGGACACAAAGAAATATGTGGACTCTTTTTTTTTTTTTTAATTAATACACCTCCATAAGCAAAATATCAACTGAAAATATTTAAAAAAATAATCTTCATATTTGTTTTCTATTTTTACAAGTGAGCCATTGTATAATAGCAATAATGCACTGCAGGGTGTGGGTAGTGCTGGTATAACCTCACTTCTCGGTTGTTGGACACACTTGGCCTGAGGCCTCGTGCCCAACCACCCAGGGCTTGAGGTTATCCCAGCATGACCCACACCCTGTTGTGCATTTTTGCTTAAATAAATAATCAATAAAAAGCCCCAGCATGCTTGCAAAGATGTTTGTGAGTGAACAGCCATTGCTGCAGAAGAGGGGGGTGTCATTCATATGTATCACAGTGGCTGCAGAGAGCACCAAAAAGTAAAGGATCAGAATTGCCAAGGCCAGGATGAAGTTATGCAACACCTCAGCCCAAGAAACTTTCTTTCTCTTCTTTACAATTTTTGGCAAGGAAAGATACACTAAGCTGCGGCTTGTTTTTAGGTGTGTCCTGGGAGCATAGGAAAGTTAAGTGACTTGCTCATGGTCACACAGTATGTAAGTGGTGGCAGTGGGGTTCAAACCCAGTTCTCTAGGTTTGCAGTTAAGTGCTCTTAACCACTATGCTATACTGCCTCCACTTGGCAAACAAGCACCTATTAAAATATACTGTATTTTAGTCAACCTACCTGGCTTTTTAAAATTCTGAATAATGCACACATTTTCATGAACAAGCCATGCTTTTTTCACAGAAATGGATTGATTATTTGTGCCAAAGCAGAAAAGGACGTGCAACTTGTATACAACTTTGAGAGAATAGAGGAAGCCCAATTACATGTGCATTGCAATCCACTCAATAGTAAGGCAAAAATAAATATTTTTTTTTCAAACATATAGAAACATAGAATTTGATGGCAGATAAGGACCGCTGGGCCTACCTAGTCTACCCACTTCCCTACCTAATGGATAAGCTGCAGATCCTAGTTAACCAACAGCCTACTTCCTCCTACCCCCTACTAGAACTGCCTTATGTCTGTCCCATGCATTCTTGAATTTTCCCACTGTTTTAGACTCTATAACCTCCTCAGGAAGGCTGTTCCATGCATCTGCAACCCTCTCTGTGAAGAAATACTTCCTTACATTACCTCTGAGCCGTCCCCCCTTATCTTCAAATTGTGCCCCCTTGTTCTTCCATGTCTTTTTCTGAAAGATGCTACCCTCTTGGACTTTGTTGATTCCCTTGAGGTATTTGAAAATTTCTATCATGTCTCCCCTCCTCCTCTCCCTCCTTTCCTCGAGGCTATACATCGTAAGCTCCTTTAGTCTTTCTTCATATGTCTTCTTGTGCAGACCCTGCACCATTTTGGTTGCCCTCCTCTGGACAACCTCCACCTTGTTTATGTCTTTGCGGAGATGGGGTCTCCAGAACTGTACACAGTACTCCAGATGTGGTCTTACCAACTGTTTGTACAGAGGGCCAACAACTTCCTGTTTTCTACTGGTATAATTTGTATTGACTGGGTTCTCTCTGCAGTTGGAGTACAAGAATCCTGTCTGCTGTCCTCAGAGAATTTCTACAAGCCTAGTTTCATTAAATTAATGTTGCAGTAATGATTGAAATATGTGGGCTCAAAAATCATCAACTGACCCCACAGATAAAAGTGAGAGTCCACTGAGCCCCTAACCACCACTGACTCTGCCATCTGTGATGGCCCCTATGCGCAGAGTGGTACAACCCTCTACCCTTCTGAGCATGAGTGAGTAGCCAGACATAAGGAGTACAAGGGACATACTTTTCCCCTTTGTGGTCTCCACCAAACATCAGGGAAGGAGTCAAGGAGATAGTAAGTGGTGGGGGTGTAGTGAGAAGGACTGCACAGTGGTGGGGGTGTGGTGAGAAGGACAGCACAGGAGGGAGTAAGTTGTGGGCAAAGGACTGGAGGATTGATATGTCAGGCAGGGATTGGAAGTGGTGCAATGTTGGACTCTAGGATCAGGATGGAGGAATTGTTCAACCAGTGCTGGGGGTCTTCTGCTCTTGGGACTGGGTATTGAGAGAGTATACTGTATGTGTGTGACTGTGGTGGGGCAGGGTGGGGAATGACACCATGTGTCAAAGCACTTCACTCATTTACCCATTTAGTGGACCCAACCCCTGCTTTTGACTAAAGGCTTCTGATAGGGCCCCGTCAGGCTGAGGTACAAACCAGCAGGTACAAACTGGCCCTCATTTTGCCTGGGTTCAATCATGCACATATGATGCCCTTCATTTTTAACAGCTGGTAACTCGCATGGACTCAGCTAGTGCCATTTCAGGAAAGAAAATAATCCTATTTGTTTCTTTATTAATGAATGAATGAATAAATAAATGAATTAATTAATTTATTTATGTATTTATTTATATTTGTTTTTTGGTAACCGGATCGGTACACTAAACAACCAAGTGCCTATTTTCAGGTGTGACCCGGGATATTACAAGACACAAGAGAACATCAGTAGCTGTAGTGCCATACAAAAGTAAGGACAAACAATATAGAAGCAGTAGTACAATAATGTCAGGTGGGATACAGTCATACACAACTAACATATTCAGAGTACAAGGCCTAGATTCCAGTTGTCAAGAAAATGGACATACGAGATACATAAGAGCAAGCTGTAGCAAATCCTAGTAATGAGAAACAGTGCTACATTAACAAGCAACAAAGGGCGTGGAAACCTTATTTAGAGCTGGCCTGGTGGCTTGGAGGGCTGATGCATCCTGCCTTACCTCCTGCCATGCCGTCGACCCGTGTTCGTGGTGCAAGCAGGTCACCGGGGGTTGGCTGGGAAGGAGGAGGATCGAGTCTCCCAAGGACCGCTCTCCTTCTCCGGGGAAGGGGGGATCAGTGATTGGTGCTTGCCTGGCCCCTAGCAGAGGCTGGGGGCTGGCACACTGACACTAGATGAAGGAGGGGCTCACAGGTCCCACTCTCTGACCAGCTGGGGCACTGACCAGAACAGTATCCAGTCTTCAGTGGGGGTCTGGGGACCCCACACTGTCCCCGTTGGGGGGGGCAAGTCCTGGGGGAAAATGGTCAGCAAGGCCCAGTGGACATCGGGGGGATGGGACTGGCACATCCTCCAGAATGAGGGCCGTCAGAGAGGGCAGAAATAGAATAGCAAAAAAAAAAAAGAAACCTTATTTTGGGAGCAAGGTTGGGAGGGAAGGAGGCAGATGTTCAGTTGGGGGTAAAATACAGTGACTAATAAGTGAGCATGGTCTGGGGGCTTGGAAGCAGTTGCAGGTCATGGATTGGATGAGGTGCGTTTTAAAGGCACATTTGAAAGAGAAAGTGGAGGTTGAGGTGGCTGGGATCCTCATGAAACCTATACTCGTGGAGTGTGGTGGGGCAGATTAGATAACCAGGTCATGGTTAAAGTCTTTTTTTTTTTAATGTTTGAAATTGCTTCTTTTCAGTGTTAAATTCCTTTGTTTGGATATTTTAAAATGTTGCCTCTCCACACACCCTTATCTTTGAACAGCACTGAAAATCAGGCTATGTATGTTTGATTTGAACCATGTGAGCACCATGCAGAGATCTGCAGATCAAAGTGTCAGTTCCATATTTTATGAGTTAATGACCAGACACGCAAAAATCAGGTACCTAGCACTGGCAATAGTATGGGCATAATAGGAATGAACACACATGAAGCATTTTGACCTTATTGGCCTAAAAGTTGTATTTGGTGGCCAGTGCTTACATTCGGGTGGCAAATGGTTACTTGGCCACTGAGTTTTTTTCTACCCTGTTGGCATTCAGAGTTCTGATACATGCTTCCCCCACCTTGGGAACAGAACACACATATTTTGTTCCTTAAATACCAGTGCATCTGTCTATTTGAAAGCAGTGCAATGGTACATACCATTTATCCTCAACTGATTTCGAATGGTGTCCTCTTTAAGTCTTATAAGGCCCAAGGTACAAAAATAAGTGTTATTACAAGATCAAAGCAGAAAAAATACTGTATCTTACCAATTTAAAAATATGGACAATTGGACTACATTCCTGTGTCACTCCAGTTTCTGAGTTGCTAGATGATTAACAGAAGGAACTGGTCCAGTAGAAGGTCTCTGCTGAACTGATAGGGAGTCAAGACATTTAGTGCTTGGAATCACACATGGTGCCCTTGCAAACAAGACACTGTGTATTTCAATAGAGAAGGGTGGTGTCCTAGCACAAAAGACACAAGGGTTTGCACAACCTGTTATAGTATGACAAAGAGATTGCTGGAGAGAAAATAATGTGCAACCAAAGTCAAATGTATTGAGCTCCCGGCAAGGACCCATTGGGTCACTTCAGCAGGGAGCTCATAGTGGAGCCAAAGTGCTGGGGTGACTGAGAAAGGTCTGGCCTGGTAATGTACCATTTCATTATGTAACTGCACTACACAGCATTTTCGGTTCTTGGCATTAGAGGATAAATTTATATTTGAAGTGTCTTGCTCAGCACGTGCCTGGAGTTAAATACATTTAACTTTGGATACATAGCATTTTGTTTTCTCCGGCATATTTCTTTGTTAGACTGCAAAAGTTCTGCAGACTATTGTGTGTTTTGTGTTTTGGTTTAGGGCAGGTTGCCCAGAGTCTGTACCCACTTTCTGCACCGAGTGTGGTTGCTTGTCTCTGGGACTGTTCGTGTCCTAGCACTGCTGTAACAGACTGACTCTGGAGTCATAACTGGTATTGGTAAATTACTATGGTGAGGATCATAGGTAGTAGTAGCAGTAGTAGTAGATTTTAGTTATCAATGGTGCCTTTCCCTGAAGGCTCAGGGTGCCAGTACAATAAAACAGAGGTAGCAGCTAAAATAATAAATACCAACCAATGTAAAAACAATACAATATAAAAATATATTAAACAACCCCAAATAAAACAAACTCTTAACAACCAAGTCACACTGCATATAGCTTAGATATTTACCCTTAAAGAGCTGCTGACACCTCAAGACAAACTTTGAAAAACATAATATATACTTACAATTCCACTTGTATTCCATATCTACTCTACAGATTTCTCCTCCAAATTATTTATTTCTGAGGAAATGTTCATGCATACATGATATTTATTCCTTATAGTTCATCTGCCTCTATAGCTTACTCCCTGCTTCAAGTAAAAATCATCTGTTGTGACATCACAATTTACTGCCATGGAAGAAACTGTGATGTCATAAGCAATGCATTATGACGTCAGGTAGGGAATACATAACAGGGATAAAGGAAGCCTTAAGGAACCAGTATCCTGTTTGCATACAAATGACCTCAGTAATAAATAATGGAGAGGAGGAATACAGATCTGGGACCCAATATTCAAAACTTTGCCTGCGGGTAGGGTTTGCACTGCCCAGCAGGTAGCACTAGCCCACAACCCAGTGCACGCAATATTCAAAGGATTAGCTCATGGGCAAACACTGCTGAATACAGCATGCAGACGGAGGTGTGTGAAGCATAGCCCAGAGTGCAGTGCAGAGACTGCCTAGCACAGAAGACAGCTCTGCATATAACAAATGGGCAGTGCAAACAGTTCTACATCATGACATCATTGCATTTGCGCAGTGCATTGCTCGATGTGCAAGTGCAAACCATTTAGCACAGCGGGCAAATATTCAACCAGGCTATGCAAATAAACCTCATTGGGCAGTCAGTGGGCAAAACAACACATTAGCATGTCATTATAGCAGGATATGCATACATTTACATGTTGAAATTGCCCATGCTATTTATGACACCTATGCATAATCCTGCACCATGAGTGTCTCTCTATACCTACCATTTTGTGATGTATCTTATGTTATGTATATCCCAGGTCGTCCCTGAAAAAGGGACCTCCGGGGCCCAGTGGGCTTACCCGGTCATCAAAATTTAATAAATAAATAAAGATGACCAGAGGCCCCCCCCATACACACACACAGCACACTGAAACTACAACCAGGACACTGCAGGAGAAAAATGTCTTCACAGGAAACAACATCCACAGTCACAGGTAGGTGCTCTGCATGCCATACATATAATGAAACCTGTTGATGGGGGGAGGGTACATCACAGTGCAGGAACATGGGTTGCCAGTAATGCAGCAGAAAATATATTACAGCAGTGCGGGTTACCTAGCCTAGCATGCTGCTGCTGTCAAAGCATATCCTGCCTCAGCTGTCAGTTGTGTCCCAACAGTGTGCAGCACTCTCACACGGTCTGTCCACATAAACCCATGTGCCAGCGGCACAGAATTCAAATGACAGCACATACATTGCAGGGTATGGATGACAAGGCCCGTGTACATGTATGCAGTTATGTTTGGTGGAGGGGAACCGCATTAACGTCACATGCACTTACGTGGTGCAACCAGCACTCACAGGCACCATGGTGTCAAGTACTGTCCCTGCGTTGGCCTTTTTGTCCATCTTATAACTGCAATGTAGGACATCATCCATGGCAGTGGGCTGCAACCGAACATCAACACCACATGCCTGTATGACACACGTGTTGCCCCCATGTCCGTGAGTGTAGTTTCTGTGCTCCTGGCATGTTCCTGCCTGTCCACTGCATGACGTTGGTTCGATTGTATGTGTCACATACTCACCAACAGTTATGTGTTTCTCCATACTGTCCATGCATGGAACAATAGTGGCCTATGACAGGCTGACAGTGGGTGTTATCTGACCCGATCAACACAGGTACATGGTACACAGCAATGTTGCAGTGGTGGTTCAGATTGAGGAACACATACTCACACACATCCTACTCCCACACTGACCACTGTTAGTTAAACATTTTATTTTTTGACAGGATAGAACATTAGGTCCAAAGAACCTATCTGCAAAGTTGTCCTGTATACGCAATACACAAACATTTAACACTACAAGTCATACATACATTATGAAACTGCTATTTTCAAAATACAATAAATACAGACATGTAAGATTAGCTCAGAAGTAAACACATTCTTGCTGGAAAAAGGCATCAATAGCCGACTTAAAAACAGCCTATATTGATTCCTGATTTGTGGAGATATTTGATTCTACAAAACTGCAGCTTAATATTGGAAAGTCATTTGTCCAAACCTTGTGCATATTTGGGGATTTCTTTGTACATTATATAATTGTGTGTTTGAAATGATCACTTCAAAACAAACCTTGCAATTCGATTGTATACAGCATCTAATTTTCCTAACAGTTTAATCCCTGCAAAGCCATAGACTAGGTTCCCATACTCCAAGACTGTGAGAATCAATTGTGTGATTATTGTTTTATGCATTTGAAAAGACACACTAGATGCCAATCTTCTTAGTGCAGCTATCCTCATGTTAATCTTCTTTGTAATGCAGTTTATGTGTTCTTAAAAAGACAGTTGGTTATCAATAATTACGCCTAAATACTTACAGCTATTTGTGTTTGTTAGTGTCTGTCCATTTTTTGTCAAAATTACTGTTTGAGATGTTACTTGCTTATTGTTTCTGGTATTATGAAAGCACATGACCTGTTTTTTTTGAGGCACTTAACACTGATCTTGAATTGTCAAACCAGTCTTGGAGTATGTCGAAGTCGGCCTGCAGCTTTGCTGCCATCTGATTGTGGGTTTTTGCTGACGCAAATAATACAGTATCATCTGCATAAAGTCTTATCTGGGTATTCAAAATGTTGTCAGGCAAGTCGTTTACATAGACCAAAAACAATAACGGCCCCAGGATAGAACCCTGGGACACTCCTCTAGTCAAAAGACCTGAGGGTGATAGTTGGCGTGCAACTTTCACCTGTTGGGTTCATTGCTCCAAATATGGTTGAAACCACCTTAGTGGACCTGAGGTCAATCCTATCCCTTCCAGTCTCTCATAGAGGATGGAATGATTCACCAAATCAAAGGCCTTGGACAGGTCAATGAACACGGCACCCGTGGACTCCCCAGCAACCATAGCAAGTGCTACTTTGTCGAGGAAGTCCACGAGCATGGTGCCTGTCGAGTGCCCAGCCCTGGACCCGTGTTGGTATGGTGTCAGTTTAGAGTACTTTTCAAGATACCCATACTCATGGTTGTAAGCCAGGTGCTCCATCAGCTTTGAGAGAATGGGAAGGAGAGCGATTGGTTGTAATTTGGGGGGCGTCTGGGTTTCCACCTTTGAAGATGGAAACATTTTTTGCTGACTTCCATATGTCAGGGAATTTATTTTCTATTAAACTTTAGTTAAACAATTTAGTTATTGGTAGGATTATTTGTTTCTGAGCATCTTTTAAAAATCTTGTTTCTATCCCATCCTGGCCATTAATTTTTTTTAGTTCAATTGCTACTTCATTCTCCCTTATTTTCCTAAAATAAAATTTGGGATGGTTAATTTCGAGAAGGCTGTTTTTTGGTTTACTGTCTTTTTTAGGTACTGGGATCTCAATATCTGGTAGAAGGATAAAATAATTGTTCAAAATTTGGGCTGTAGATTCTGGATGCAGGAGAACCCCATTTTCATCCTGCATCTTGATCCCATGCCCAGATCTGACAGGATTTTTTAGTTCCTTTATTAAGTCCCAGTATTGTTTAGGGTGAGAAGCCTTGCCCACTTTTGCTGCAGAATATTTCTGCTGAGCTTACCTGATTAGTTTTTTACATTTATTTCGCTGTGTTTTAAATAATTCCCAAATATCTCAATTTTTAGCCCTTATAGTTTTTTTCCACAATCTATCTTTTATACAGATCATTTTCTTTAAAAATTTCGATACCCATGGCAAGTGATATTTTCTTACCTTATATGCTTTGTGGGGAGCATGCTTATTGCAGATTTATACGAACGTGTTTGTCAAGTCTTCAACCCCAATAATTATGTCAGGAATCAGATCTATTCTATCCTATTTTATCTTCTGTAAGTCTTGCATAAAGGAGCCAGGAAGGAAATTTTTATAATTTCTCTTCTTGATAGTTTTCCCTGCCTCCCTACAATTATATTTATCCATTATAGTACATCGTACTGGATTGAGATCGTCCAAGTTTGGGGGAAGAACTTCTCAGCTTTTAATTTAGAAGGCTCGTGAAAAAAACTTCAAGTCCAGTATGTTTCCTTGGCTTTGTGGGTTGCTCCTCCTAGTTGGTTGGTCTACTGCCTGTTGAATATTTAAGGATTCAAAATATTTTTCTAATTTGTTGCCTCTGGGTTTTCTCCAGGCTGCACTGAAGTCCCCTGTTAAAATGATATATTTGTCATCTGCCAAAGAAGTGATTCTGTGTGCTAGTATTTAAAATTTACTGGCATTTACCCTTAGAACGGGGTAAATTAACCCCACCAAGAGTTTTAGTTGTTTTGATGTTATACACAGACATTCTGTCCCTTCAACTGTCCCAGCGAAAGCAGTTTCAAACTCCCCTAATTTCTGATGCATATATAGTAGAATTCCACCACCCCTCTTACCCCTGTATTGTCTAAAAACATTAAAATCAACTATTAATATTTCCCTGTTATCAATTTGTGATGTTAACCATGTCTCTGACAGACCAATTATCTCTGGAGCATTGTTGTGTACCCAGATCCTTAATGTGTTTTTTTTCATTATGCTTCTCACATTTTCATGTACTATGCTTAAGTCTGGCTTGTTTTTCAGCAGTGGTCCTAGATTGGCCTCAATATTACCTAATGTTAACAAAATTAACTGCAGTGCTGTAATTCCAGCACCCTTAAATGTGTTATTCATTTTACCAGAGCCTCCATCCAAATGCAAACATTTTGTATGGTTAATTAACCTTAAAAGATTAGAGAATGAGTTTCTTCTGAACTTTGGAGAACTCATTAAGCCTGTGGGACAAGTTAACATCCAGAGGGAGGCCCTGGCAAAATGGACCATTTGTCGTTCTTCTAAGCTTTGTGCTTTCACCTGTGCGTTACACTTAACAGTAGTAAACTGAGCAGCAGTGATTACAAGAAACAGTTGAATAGTTAGTCTTAGCATTGTAAAAACTTTCTTAGGCTAAAAGATTTATATGCAAAATGTATTTAGGTGAGAGAATCGCCTGCCACTGGGGATGTCAACCTGTTACGCTAAGGAAAAATTATAGGAAATGTTGGGGGGCCCTTTGAAGTAAACACTCTTCACTCAAGTTATTGTTCTTCAATCTTTCTTTTTATTTCTCATCCCCCTATGTTTTGCTTGACTTGGAGCTTGTTCATGGGGTTTATTCTTTGCTACACATCTGTAAATACATTTATTTTATGTCACTAATCAGCATTTTTTTTAAATGATATTGTTTTATATATGTTACATTTTTAATTCTTCTGTGTATACACATACCATTCAATAAAGATTATTGCTTGTGCACCCTTGTATATATTCTTAATTTTTCACAGGGTTAATTTGTACTTGTTTAGATCTTAAGTTGCATCCTAAAAAGACATACACAGTATGTTAATGAACACAGCGCTGCTAACAACTTGGAATAGGGATTACTGCCCATAATGTAACATATATAAAACAATATAATTTAAAAAAAAATGCTGATTATTGACATAAAATCAATGTATTTACAGATGTGTAACAAAGAATAGACCCTATGAACAAGCTCAGAGTTGAGCGAAACGTAGGAGATGAGAAATAAAAAGAAAGATTGTAGAACAATAACTTGAGCAAAGAGTGTTTACTTCAAAGGCCCCCCCCCAACATTTTCTATATTTTTTCTTGAATTTTAAAGCCTAGATTGGAGGCCGAAGAACCTGGAAAAGAACCATTACCCACTAAACAATATTCACACTTTTACGCTAAAACCCTCTTATTCTTGTTACTCCACAAAGATAAAAAAGGGTAGGAATCATCTGTTTCTGAAACAAGTATAACATTTCCATGACAGATTGATGAATATCAGAGAAATTGACTACACCCATCCATCGTGGAGGCACCTGTTAGTTTTTCTAATTTTGTCTCAGTTGACTTCCTACCCTTATACAAGTGAAATACAGTGACATTACTATATACTGTAAGTACCACCATAAAGCTGGTGTCAATTAATGCTACAAAGTTTTACTTTTTAAGCACATAAGTTTGAAGAAAAGTTGGTTAGTGTTACAAAATACAATAAAATTTCAAATATTTCTAAGGAGTGGATCTCGTGCAACTCATTTTTTTTTAAATTTAAGTTTATTGATTTTAACATATTCAAAACAAACAGACCATAATAATACATGTCCAGTAATCATACATGATATAAATAAGGAAAAAGAAACCCCCCTCACAAATTCCACCCATCCCCTCCTTCCTCCCCTCCAGAACTACCCACCCACCCACCACCTTACCACCCATAGCATATCCACCCCACCCTACAAACACCATTATAGAGTGTGCAAAATGAATGTATAACTAATTCTGTTAACAAGACCATACAGGGTACTAGCCTGTTCATGCAGGCAAATCGGGAGGGCGAGTGGAGGCAAACAAAAAAGAAAGGAAGAAGAAGAGAGAAAGGAGGCTTTGTTGGGCATCTGGGGGGCGTCAAGAGATCACTGATGTAAATATAGAGCATACAATTTGCCCCATCTTTTATGGAACAGATCCATGCGGTTGCGGGAACTGGCCATAAGTCTCTCCATATCGAAGCACATTGAAAGTTCAGTCAGCCATTCAGAATAGGTCAGGATCAGCTGATCAGTCCAATGCTTGAGGACCAACCACTTAACCACTATGGACACCAAGGCCATGTAATATCACCTTTCCAGGCAATCTATACTGGAGTAGTCACCTATAATACAGATATTGGGAGTAAAAAGGTTGGTAAGACCAAGCATCGGATCAAGTTTATCCTGGATAGAGGTCCACAAGGGGGCAACTTTAGGGCACTGCCAGAAGATGTGAAGTGGATTCCTCTCACTATGTGAACACCTAGAGCAGAGAGGGAGAGATAGTTTATTGAAGCAGAATAGTTTACTTGGGGTATAGTACATATTGTTTAGTATATAGTACTGGATGAGCCTAAATCTGTCTTGAGTGTGGTATCTATGTAGGTCTTTCCAAATTCTGGTCCAGTTAGGGATGGATTCTGGGAGTAGGGACGGCCAGATGCGGGAGCCCTCGAGCGGCTCCGGGAATTTATAATCCAGTAGATATGAGTATATTGATGAGACAGAATGAGGTTTAGAGGCAAGAGTGAAGACGTGGGAAAGGAAAGGGCTGACCCTGGAGTCACGAAACTCTGAACCAAATTTAACAGCAATAAGATGTCTTATTTGGTATATTTTGAAGACCTTACAATTGGGAATGTCAAATTTAGTTAATATATTTGGGGATGAAAGAAGGGAGCCTTGGTCATAGTAATGTTCTAGAGTAGTTTCCTTAATTTGTGGTAGCCACTCAGGAGTAATTATAGAGTTGCCTAACTTAATATTGAGATTGAGAGTGAGAGGTTGCACAAGGTCCATTTTAGGGGAGATTTTGAGAAAATACAAACATTGAAAGAGAGACTTGAGAGATGTGGTAATTGTTTGGTCAGACAGCCAGGGTGTAAGTATCGAGGTGGGAGCATAGAAAATTGCTTGGGGATCTATTTTAGTCTCTGAGAAGATCTTTTCTCAATTTGGAGCCAGATCGAGGAGAAGCTCCCGTATGGGTTGAATACCATTTACCCAGCTTGGAAAGATGGGCAGCCCAATGATAGAATATTAGGTTAGGGAGTCTGAGACCACCTTTGTCTTTAGGGAGGGATAATTTGAGGAATGAACGCCTAACAGCTTTCCCGCGCCAAATAAATTTGGAGAAAATTGTATGGAATTGGCGTAAATAGGAGAGTGGTAGCCAAAGGCCTAATAAATTGAGGGGGTAAAAAATACGGGAAGAATATTCATCTTGATAATGTTAATCCTACCCACAGAGAGATGGGGAGGTTAGCCAATCTTTGTAGGTCTAGTTGTATATGGACTTTGAGGTCATCTAGGTTGAGCTTCTTAAGCAAGAGGGGGTCTGAAGCAAAGTGGATGCCTAGATACTTAATCGACTTGGGGGACCATCTCATGCCAAATTTGTCGAGCTCATGTTTATATGTAAGGGGGTTCAGTGGGAAGATTTCGGATTTTGATATATTTAGTTTGTAGTGAGACAGATTGCCGTATTGAGTAATAAGGCGAAGTGCATGTCCTATGGAAGTGGCAGGATGGGTGACATGAAGTAGTATATCATCAGCGTAAGCTGAGAGGACTAATTCCTGTTGACGTATCTGACAACCTTTGATAAATGGGGAGGATTTAAGTTTCAGGAGAAGGGGTTCAAGATATAGATAAAACAGGAAGGGTGAAAGGGGGCAACCTTGTCTGGTGCCAGTGTGGAGATGAAAAAGAGAGGAAAAAACACTGTTACAGTATATCTTGGCCAAAGGGGACTTATATAAAACCTGGATCCATTTGAGGAAGGAGGGCGGAAAGTCCATTTTGGCCAGCGTAGCCCAAAGGAAAGACCAGTTGACTCTGTCAAATACTTTTTCTGCGTCTAGTGAAATCAGGGTCATTGGGTGGGGGGATATTTGGGCAGCCTGAGAGATATGGGAAAGGGTTCTAAGATGGTCTGCTGAGGAGCGAGATTGAACAAATCCAGCTTGTTCCGGGCTGAGGAGATGGATCCAGACTTTTTTGATCCTCTTGGTCAAAATCTTGGAAAGGATCTTCATATCGCAGTTTAGGAGAGAAATGGGTCGGTAGCTTGCCGGGTCCGTAGGGGTTTTATCAGGTTTGAGAATTAGAACAATGGTGGCCTCTAGGAGTGTAGGGTCCAAAGTGTCGGCAGTGACAATATAGTAGTATAGCTTAAGGAGTAAAGGGGCAAGTTCTTTGGAAAATACCTTGAAGAAATTTGAGGGAAAGCCATCTGGGCCTGGTGCTTTGTCCGGGGCCATGGAGGCGATAGCTTCTTCTATTTTGGAGAGAGAAATAGGGGAAGTCAGGATTTCTTTATGTGAGACCAAGAGTTGGGGAATGTTGAGGTTTGCTAAATAGGTTGATATATCTGAGAGTGATGCTGAGGAGGAAGGGTTATTATAGAGGGTTCTGTAAAAATCTTCAAAAATCTGTGTGATTTCTCTGGGAGACATTTTAATGAGACCACCAGGAGCTTGCAGGGCCGAGATTAATCTGGAGCTCTCCAATGTACGTAGTCTTAAAGCCAAAAGTCTACCAGCCTTTTCGCCTTGCTCAATATATTTAGTTTGGGTTTTAAGTATGTTGTATTCAGCTTTTTCTTTGAGAAGGTCCATATATTCATTTTTAGCTGCTAAAAGGGCTTCGAGTGATGACGGGGGGGGGAGAAGGGAAGTAGGAGCTTTCTAGCTCTTTGATTTTTGCCATTAATAAGGAGGCACGGGCTTGCCTAGACTTTTTCCTCGCCGAGGCTATATTGATCAGATCGCCTCTTAGATAACATTTCAGAGAGCTCCAGATAATGTTGAACCGCGGGATAGAGTTAATATTATTCTCGAGGAAACTAGAAATGGAGGTTTTAACGCGCATCACCACTTGGGAGTCCTTTAAGAGCTGAGTGTTAAGTTTCCAGACGGTATCCCATTGAAAATTGGGGTCGGGAGAGATCCTTATCCATACTATAGCATGGTCGGAGAGCACGATCGGTTCAATACCGGCTTGAAAAAGACCAGGGAGGAGAGTTTTGCTGATCAGAATGTAGTCAATTCTTGACCAGGAACCATGAGGTTGAGAAAAGAAGGAGAAGGACCGAAGGGAGGGGTTAGATAAGCGCCAGGGATCGCACAGCCCTAAAATATGTAAAAAGTCTGACAGGGATCTTTGGACCGGAGTAGGTGGGCGATTTGGATCTGGGGCTTTATCCAGGAGGTAAGACAGTGGAATGTTCCAATCCCCCCCTAGTATAAGCTGGGAGGGGAGAGGGGAGCTAATCTTATCTGCCAGGGTCATTAGGAATTCAGAACTACCCCCTACTGGGCCATAAATAGAACCAAGAACAGTAATACAGTTATTAAGGGATCCTTTGACCAGTACGAATCTACCCTCTGGGTCCATTACTGTAGTATCTATCAGGAACGTAACATAATTTTTAATAAGAATAGCTACACCCCTACTAGATCCTGACCCATTCATGGTAAAAACATGTGAAAAGCCAGATCTGAACAGCCATTTAGTCTCAGAACTGAGTAGGTGGGTTTCTTGTTGCAATAGAATGTCAGTTTGAATGAGGTTGCAATAATTAAAGACTTGAGTTCTCTTGACTTTCTCCCTGAGCCCACGTACATTTCACAATGTGACTTTAACAGAATTTATAGCCATTTCAAGAATAGGAGAGTATAGAGGTAGTCAACAGAGCTCATAACTGTAGCCCAATAAAAATAGCACACTCTAGGCCCAAAATCCCAATCCGTTGTAAGCTGCCAAATGTTACATAACAAGTAATGACATACCATAAACAGAAAATGTAAATCAAAACTGCCTTGGGACATATGAAGTCATAGGCAGCCCAACCACCCCGGCCCCATCCCTTTACATAATCCCCTACTAAATCTATCCAACTATGTACACCCTGGTACCAGACAAAATAGCAAGAGTCGGGACAGAAGTCTGGGAACCAGGACCCCATTGTAAACCCAGCATGCAACTTGTTGCTGGCATCCTGCACATCAAAGGGTCTTCGAAGGGCTAAACAGAGCAATATAACAGTAAGCCAGATGAGACGAGACTAATCAGAGAAAACACCACATGCGAGTCTGGGTTTACATACCCCCATCTATAGGTTCGTGAAGCAACTTCATTCGCAGCTATGAATATCCCAGGAGCTTCCCACCCCCACCAGCCTCCATCATAGGTGCTATAGCAGGGATTGCGACTATGAGGGGTGACATCCAACTGTTCATATAGGGAGAAACCCAAAAGTATAACTCACCCCCTTATCAGGGCTCTTGTGGGATTCTGAGAGATGGCAGAGTAAATCGAGAGATGGGAGTATTGCCACTCCATTACAGATAATGTTTTCCTGGGGAGCGGTTATGCAGTGGAACCAAACCAGTCCCACACTAAAATAGCCAGGCATAGCTTGCATCCGCTGTTGTTTAGTTCCGGGTAGTTGCGAGGGCCGGAGACTACGCGGCCTACCCCGACCTACATCTGGGCCGCCGAGAACTCTCCACCCATTGGGATAAATCCGGAACCGGATGACAAGGTAAATACAACATGCAAAACATTGAATTTAGGCTAGAACATCACCTTGGTTAGAAAATTGGGTGCTAAAAGTTCAGGTACTAGCTTTAAAAAGATTAGGAAGTTTAACAGTCAGGTCTTTAAGAGCAGAGTCCGTGGTGTCATGGCTCATGGAGGTGCTTCCAATTGTGACCTTGAGGGTGGCAGGATACGACATCCTGAAAGGGATGCCCGACGCGATAAGCTTCTGGACAATGGAATGAAATGTGGTTCTCTTCATTCTGATCTCCTTAAGCAGATCTTGAGCTACTCGAAGTTTGGCAGATCCCACATAATTGATTGCAGTTCACGAGCCTTGGTAAGAACTGCTGCTTTTCAGATAACTGAGAAATTTCATAATCAGCGGTCACGGAGGAGAATCTGGAGGGGCCTGGGCTCAGGGATCTGTCGCGCTTTTCCAGGAGATAGCGGGATTTAGAGGTGAAGGCCCACTATTTTGACTAAAAATTTTGGAGAAAGGCAATGGGATCAGAACCTCTTCCAGCTCAGGTAAACCCAGGATAAGCAGGTTGTTTCTCCTAAAGCGGCCTTCTAGGTCTTCCGTTTTTAGTTGTAACTTTTTAAGTTGCTGTTTTAATGCCACCAAGTCGGATTCTGCTGTAGATTTCCATTGTTCCAAGGAATGAATTCTAGCTTCTGAGTCGGACACCCTTGTGGCGAGAGAGGAAAGGTCACCTCGTATAGATCTGAGCTCCGTGGTAATATCTTGTAATACTTCGCTCAAAGGTGTTAATTCTTTTAGGAAGTTTTCTTCAGTTAGAAGGTTAGTCGGGGATACTTTGTCGTCCGTTTTCTCGGGGGTGGAGCCGAGTTGATTTCTCACTTTTTAAGGCAGCTTCTCAGGAGTAGCTGGTGGTGTATGCAGGATCGCGGCCTGTTTTTTCTCCGTCTCCATCCTAGTTTTATTAGAAGGATGTGAAATCAAAACACCCTAAGGCCGAAAGGCAGAGTGAAGTAAGTCAAATAGTATGTAAATTATTGGATTCGCACTTCAGGAATCGCCGATAGAAGTTAATAAGGCTGGAGGGAGTCGGGAGCTCCCAGACACTGCTGCTGCTCAGAAGATTAGCATCACGTGATCTCCCCCTCGTGCCACTCATGCTCACGCTGTGTGCAGCTCAAGAATTTATGCTCTGGTGCCCCTCCTCTCGCAGGTGACACTCCCATAAGCTCTTCCCTGCAATCCCATTCTTCTGCTGACTTAACCAGGATGGGTCTCTCATTGCCGAGTGGAGTGGGAGTATTAACAGGTAGTTTCTGGCACAGTTCATTCAGGCAGACAGCAAGTCCATTGCAGCAGTCACAGTTGGATCAAACAGACTGGCTGGAAAACATCATGTATACTGTAGTAGTTCTTTAACACAGGAGGGAATGCAGGTGGGTGAATGAATCAGGCTTCTATTTGCACTGTGTGCTGCTCAAGAATTTATGCACCGGTGTCCCTCCTCTCACAGGTAATGCTCCCATAAGCTCCTCCGTGCAATCCCATTCTTCTGCTGACTTACTAGGATGGGAGCGCTCATTGCAGAGTGGAGCAGGAGTATTAATGGGCAGTTTCTGGCACGGTTCATTCGGGCAGGCAGCAAGTCCATTGCAGTAGTCACAGTTGGATCAAACAGACTGGCTGGAAAACAGCATGTACACTGCAGTAGTTTAACACAGGAGGAAATGCAGGTGGGTGAATGAGTTGGGCTTCTGACTCATAACCTTCTCCAACAGGTGCCTCTGGTCAAGAAGAGAGACTGTGGGCACACAAATTCTCCTGCAAAGGGCTTAAAGTCCTGGCAGAGGTGTACAAAGCCAGGGAGTCCCTGTTGACATGAAGCCATGCCACAGATGCCACTGTCAGGCAAATGTGGGAGATCACTGCAGCAAGCAATGCCATTGGTGGCCGCGGTTGACCACTGGACATGGTGCACAAGTGTTTTAGAGACCTTCAACACCATGTCAAAGAAAATATGGCTGCATGGTGACATGCCCAACATGCAACCAGTGAAGGGCACCATCCATCGGCAGTTGCAAGACCACTTTACCTTGCAGAGGAGGCGGTGGCTTCCATGCTGTGGCCAGTGAAGGTGGCAGGGGTCCCTGAGTGTGGCTTTGAGTCCCAGGTTGTGTTCTTCCAGACATGTTAGTACACTGCTGGGGCACATCAGTATGTGCATGGGCACACATGTAGATCCCACAGGTGTTGAGGCACACTGCAGCCATGGCCATAGCACTCATGTTGTGTGCTTTTTTTTTCAGACTAGTGTGCTCTGTGACATGGGCTTCTGTTGTGTTCACCAGGTGTCCAGCACAGCAGCGTCTGCCACAGACAACCTGACAGGTACTTTCCTGCACACAGATACCCTGGCATTTGTCCATACACATAGGGTGTGTGTCACATCTGCCAAGGTGATTGCCACCTGTGTTGGTGCATGCTGCCACTTGTGCTGTGTGTGCCACTGCGTGTGGGGTTTTGGCATTCTCTGTGGGTGGTGGTGTGCATGTGTGTGGCATGTGTGGGATACATTGTTAGTGGGTACTGTTATGCATGCAAGAACCAACATCCATGGATAGCTGTGTGGCCAGCATAGGTACAGTGTGGTTTGTGCTTTAGTCACCAGTTGCATGATGACCATGGGTGACAGAGACTGGACCACTGAGGCATGCATAAGACATCACTGGGACTTGACTAATGTGTAATGAGTGACACACTGACAGTGCACTCCTATCTCTACAGTGCAGAATACATCATCCGGGGAGGAGGAGTAGGAGGCTGGGCCATCCACTGAGGTGCACCACTCAAAGACAATACCAAAAGAGGAGGAGGAGGAGGAGGACCCACTGAACTTCTTTGTAGAGAAAATGGAGGACAGTGATGAGGACACGTATGTGCCAACACATCAATACCTGGAGGCCATAGTTGCCCTGGGGAGGTGTCTCACCAACCCTGACCCTCCCACTTCCCTGTCCAGCTGGTGGTGCCCTGCAGTACAGACACACCTACTGACAGCCACACCATGGGAAGTGGGATTGTGTTGCCAGGAACAGCAATGACCGAGGGGACAACCACCACCTCTACCACCAACTCCACCACCACCAAAACCACTGAGATGGCCTCCAATCCTTCACCTCCCACACCACCCGCCCTGCACAATGGGTGGATGTGGACAGCCATCAGGATACCCCACCATCCCACGCACACACTGTGCATGTCACCACATCCACTGAGGCCCTGCCACCTTCACCACCCCCCTCCCTGATGTGGTGCATGCACTCCCCACTCAGCACTCATGCCAAACAGCACGTACTTTCCCACAGGTCAGTGTATGAGGAGGCAGGCTCCTTCTGACTCTCAGCAGCTGGTGTAGTCTGCCATAAAGTTGCAGTCAGCTACACAATGTGAGTGGTGGCAATCCCATGGCGTACAACAATCTAACGAAGTGGCAGGTTGGGTCAGGCAGCACACCAGCAACACCGTCATCCATGGGCACTCCCAGAACCCCTTGGTGCAACCTGAACATTCCATCATCCAGCCAGAGACATGCACGGGCCAGGATGATCCCATCCCAATAAACATCACCCTTTGCTCCCCATGGCCCATGACCCCTAAAGACAGGGGTCACGGACGCCAGGCCCCGGGCACCTGTAGTGGACAGGGAGCTTGATTTTGGAGGCCAACCCTGCCTTTCCCACTCATCCCCTGCCCCCTTCTCATGTTCTAGTTTTGTTTTCTCAGGCATCCCCACAACCACTAGCCCTGTCTCTCCTGTTGCACACAAGGGTGGCCTTCTGCCCTCTCTTCCTCCCCAATGGCCTGTTCCATTAGGAACAGCATTTGAGTGCTGAATACAGCCATTTCTGCTCTGGCTGCAGTGTCATTGCCCAACTCTAGGGTTTTCTCAGAGTAATTCACCCCTTTTTATTGGTGGTATTTGTGCCATGCAAGCATGTTGTGCAAACTCACTTTGCGTGGTGCTAACTCACTGAATATAGCATAGCACCTGTATTCTTGTCCACACCCCTCTCTTTGCCCAGAGCATACATTATCTATTTGCCCAGTGCTATTCCATTTTGACCTCACTAATCAGGCTTTTGAATATAGCGCAAGTGTGCATACGGTGTGCAAAGCGCTTGTAACCTGTTTGCCCACTAGGCAAAGTTTTGAATATTGGGCCCCGATGTGAAATACAAGCTCAATTGTGTCTAAATATGTTGTTAAAGTTCTCCTGAAGGCATTGGCTGCTCTTTAACTACTAGAAGAGATCATTAAGCCCTGTAAGCTTGTGAAAATAAATAAGATTTAAGACCACTTTTAAAGGCCGCCACAAAAGAGGTCTCCATCAAAGACCTTGGGTGAGAATTCCACAATAAAGGTCTTGTTACTTCAAAGGATTGGTCCCCGAAGTTTTTAGCCTTGACCTAGGTATCACTAGGAGAACATTCTCAGTGGAGCAGAGGGGGCGCACAGAACTGTAAGAATGCAGGAGTTCACACACATAACCGATACCCAGCCCATGTAGGACCTCATAAGTTAGCAATCCAACTTTATCGGAGATATACCACTTCACCAGCAGCCAGTACAGTTCTTGCAGTGCTGGGAAGATGTAGCTTGACCTCGAAAGACTGGACAACACTCTAGCAGCCACGTTCTGCACTAACTATAGGCACCACAATGTACCTCCGCTGACCTCCAGGTATAAAGCATTACAGTAATCGAGCCACAAGGTCACAAAAGCATGTGCCAATGAAGGCAAGTCCTCTGAGGGGGATAAGGGATCGAATCCACATGATATTCCTAAGATGATAAAAGGCATTCTGGACTACTGCCAACACCTTAGCCTCAATGTCAGCTCTTTGTCCAGAATGACATCCAGATTCTTAACCTTCACAGCAGTCATAAGCATAGAAATTCCAACACAAAGCCCTGTCTCCTTCCTAGCTGCTACCACTCCCCCCATTCAACCTGGCTCAATCACCAGTACTTCAGTTTTGTCTGAGTTGAGTCTCAGCCAAGTTGATGACATCCAGTCATCGATCTCATCCAAGCACTGATTAGGTACATCCACTGTGCCCCTTGTCTCAGGTCCAAAAGACAGAGCTGAGTATTGTCTGCATAACATTGAAACCCAACTGCATACCATCTAATGATCCTACCCAGTATTGCATGTATACAGCAAACAACATGTGCAAAAGGACCGATCCCTGAGGTACACCACAGTCCAGCTCCACGGGTAGCAAGGAAAAACTTCCCATCACAACTCTCTGCGTCCTGCCCATGTGGTAGGACTCAAACCAGCAGGTGGCTTAGTAGGGTGTCCTATGTACTCCCTGAGTGAGTCCAATAAATGCCCATAGTCCACAGTATCAAATGCTGAGGAGAGATTGAGGAGGACAAGAACTGACTGCTCTCCTCTATCTCTCTAGTGCCAATACAGTACAAATTCCAGAAGTATTTTCCGTTGAGCTACTAGGAACACAATACTGATGTTGATGTGATGGAATAACTTTACTTCCATTTCCACTTTTTGAAAGTCAAGATGTATAACTACAGTATTTTTACTGCCCCCCTCCTTCAGAAAAAAGAACACCTAACATTACTTCCATTTTCAGAACTACATATTTCAAGGGTGGCTCACAGAGTAATTCCGTTGGTACTCAAGTTGCCCAAGCTATACATAACCCTGCTCACAAGAGGGATGAGGTAGGAGGGTCCGGTTCCCAGTGCAAACAGGCAAATGAGCCAACCTAGTTCAAGTCACCCAAAAAACTCTGCTAAGTAACAGCAAAGAAACAGAGTAATTCAGCAGATAAGGATCGTTTGGCCCACCCAGTCTGCCCAACGAAAGTGGAGTTACATTATCACTCCATCCTCCCCTTTCTGGCCTAAAGTAATGAGTGCATTTGAAAAGTGTGTTTCTTTTCTTTACACTTTATTTGCCCCAGAGTATCCCTGCTGCAATGCAGCATCCTGTTTCCAGTGGGATAGTTTCTACCCATTTCCACAGCTGGATGAACTGGAACACTGAGAGGTTAAGTGACTCGCCCAAGGTCACGTAGGGAGTAAGTTTGACTTCAGTGGGGTTTGAACCTGTAATTTCACACTTCCTAAGCAGGTGCTCTAGCCACTAGATCACATTGCCATTTTCAGGGATTGATAAACCCATGCTGTGTTTATTATAGCCCCATTTCATTTGAAGCAATAGATTGGGGCTTTGTATGCCCCACCAAAAAGGATAGTCTTTGTGTATAAATAGACTTTGTGTATAAGCTCATTTTTTTCCTAATAGACTGGCTATTGCTAGGCCCAAAGTTCTCTAGCCTCACCCCTCTCTCCTGTCTCTTTCACATAACCTTGTTGTTTCTTTTTTAAAACTATCCCTAGTTTCTGAATGAATTCCGAGTGCTTATCTAATGGTTTAGTGGTCTAAGCTGCGTATAAAGGCCTTCTGTTGGCATGGAGATATCCCAACACTGCCGTATCAGGGCTGTAGTCATGCCATTAATCTCAGCATTGCCTGCTAGTGCAGGTAATTGATGCTCCCATGTCCCATGAAATATCACTGGCAAGGGAAAGGTGCAATCCGTATCAAAAATGGGCTGCTGTCACAAAGCTGTTGTTTATGTAAAACGTGCCTGCAGCTTTTGGAAAATTGGGCCCCATTTATGAAATGAGTGTACTTCCAATAGCAAAATAGACAAAAAGTAACACTGCAAGTTTTACAAGACAGATAGATAAAGGGTAGTGGTTGTTGGTGGTAGGGGGTATTTTGGAAAGGGAAAAAACTGGAGAGAATAATGACATAAAAAGATAAACTTCTAATCCCTGCAGATAAACAGGAGGTGAGAAGAAAGTAAGAAACTCACAGTAGTACTCCCAATACAGTAGAATTCTAATATTTTAGAAGGATAGTTTGTAACACTACTAGAAGTTTGTCTGAAAGTTTATTAAGATGCTAATACATGTGAATGCTAGTGATTATTGGATGACATATCTTTTTAGCATTGCTAGATGACTCCTCCCTGGCTGTGCTGTTGGCAGGAAATTGAATCATACTGTGGTTTTGGTGGGACATAAATGAGATGATGCCATTCATTTGTGGTGAAAAATTTAGTTTTAGTTTTAAGAAAAAAACTTCAGCACAATATGACTTCCTGTGTATCTAATAAACTGGTGTGTGTGTGTGTGTGTGCGTGCACATATTTACTTACTTCATACCTCTGTTTAAAAATACAGTCATAGTTTGAGCTTTTTTATCTGATGCAGATGGAAAGTGTAGCCGCATTGTCACATGATCATCTGTGGAGAATAGATAATTTTTTTTGTTAGAAAATGTCCATTGACAGTACTGTACTAAAGAGATAACTAAAGTGAACCGGTTTTACATACAAACAAATGAAGAAAGGAAGAAAGAAGAAGTCCGTCTTGTCAATTTGATAAGGGCTGAATATGGTCACCAAGCAGTTATTTGTACCCTATTTTAGGACAATTTCCCATGGGTGCTAGAGGTTAATGGCCCTAGTATGTCCACTGTTCTTTCATTTGTATTAAATCCTTTCTGAAATCAGACCCTGGGCAACAGGGTTATATATATATATATTTGGCTCTCCTACCCTGGGGAGGGGGCCGTACAGGGTTTCTAGTGAAAAATTTACCCTAAAAGTGGGCACACAGTTTGGTCCTTTGCGATGCTGAGGTGGCAGCTTCATAATACAAAGTCAGAGACTACAGTGTCCACATCCACATATAGAATTCTCAAACAGGGCTTTTATTCAATACACACGAGTTACGTTTCCTTCTTCAGTACAAGCTGGAAGTTTCCTTTTACCTCTGTAATCAATAATCTACTGTTTCATAACTACTCTGTCCTACCTACCCAAGGCAAGTCAAGACAGAAAGTGTCAACAGGCTGTTGACACATGCAGGTCCCAGTCTCATGCTGTGCCCAAGAGAGCCTGTGCTGGGAGTGCCAGCATTGCTGAACATCTAGAGGAGAGGTACTTAAGGGTGAGGAAACCTCCACTGGGGTATCTAGTGGTTCCAGCTATAACACACAGGGCTCTGGCTATGATGCACCTGCCTCAAACTCCTCCACCTGCTCAGAAGCAGAAGGTGGTGAGCATGGTAGGTACTACTCTAAGGTATGACAACCACACATTGAAACCACGAGAGTGAACACCATCACAGTGACAGGATTTCAGCAAATACCACGGGTCGCTGTCATGGTCTCAGCTGGCACTGGGACTGCATCGCCTGGTGTTTTTCCCCCTTCCCTGAGACAACTCCAACTCAGAGTTGTATCCTTAGAGACCAGGGGTGGCTGAGCCCCCCAGTAGAAACACAGAGACATCCCCAACAGCGCAATGCTGACACTCGGCATTGTGGCTGTCGCTGTTGGGGAGGCGGATGTCACCTCGCTGTAGTAAAACCCTGCTCTAACAGGGCTCAGTGGCTCACTCTACAATAAACTATAATTCTGGGCATAGGTTTGCAAGCTTATCTCGATGCATCCAGAATTACGTCATTTGGGGTACTTCAAGGATTACTTTTCTCTGGGCTTCTTCTCTGGTATTGGTGGGGACAGGTCAATGAGGTCCTCCTGATTTCTCTCTCTCTCTCTCTGACCTGGGTCTCCAGGGCTTGCAGCTGCATTGGAGTGGCATCTTCAGCCCCAGGAGTGGGCATGGGAGGAACTATTGGAGGCACCCCCCTCAAGTCAGTGACATCTTCTGCTGCCAAGGGCGATGCACTAGCATCATTCAACATTATAGTCCCTTATCTCCACACTGCTCATATCACAGCAGCTGTCTATCCACTATCTCTGCAGTGGGTGGAACTCCAGCACAGCTTTCCATGTCAAAACAGCTTTCCATTGCACAGCCCTCACTGTGTGGGCACCCCAAGCACAGACTCCATGCCAACATGCAGTAACTGCCCATTGTGATTTGCCTTTGCTGCCATCCAACACAAGAGTTGGCCCATCACTACATCTGCAGAACTTCCTCTCCAGCCTGAGCCATTTCACTATTCTTTCTCTTTTCCAAACCTCTTTTTAGGTTCACATGCCAAGCAGAGCTCATAGGTAGTGCATAATGGGCACCAAGGTTGACAGACCAATATCTCACTTCATCAGTACATCCCAGCTGTGTACACCAAGATAGAAAAGTATGGTTTCCAACCCCATTAGGTCCCTATACCCCTGGGTAATTAATCTATCCTTGCTGTCCCACATTCTGTAAATTCAAGGTACATACATTGCTCCACTCAGACTTCGAAGGGAACTGTATCCTCTCTCGGGCACCAGTACTCACTGCAGTTGACAGTTGTAATGACATAGGTTATGCAGACATTGCTCTTAACAGAGTCAGACCCCTCTTTTTATCTTTCTGCACTCCTCTGAGGAGCACTGTGGACTCCTCAGTGTTCTGGGTGCTCCTCATATCTGAAGGAATGCATGCTGTTCATATTTACAAGTCCATCAAGACTCAACCCATCAGCCTATGGCCGAGGATGGGGTGACATCACTGAAATCAACTGACCAAATCCTTGATGCTATGCTAATTCTTGGCTTCAGTCAATCATATCCATGTACAAAGACAGCCATGCACTAAGCAGGGTGCTCAAACATTCTGGGATCCTAATCTTTGTTGGTCTTTTCAACAACATCTGGCTTTGTCTAAAACATTTCCAAATCCTTAACGCACCACTTGAGCAATTCTATACAGCTGGTCCCTATTCAGGAAGCAGTGTGGAAGACAGTCCCAACAGTCAGGTTAAGTAATCCCTCCCACCCTTGGGAGGGGGCTGGGGAAGTTCCTAGTGCCAAAGGAACCCTAAAGGTGGTCACATATTGTGTGGTGCCAAGGAGTGTCAGGGGGCCCATAACAATAAGTCAGTAATCACGTTGCCCATACTGACATATTGAGTTCCCAAGCAGGGTACTTATTCAATACCAAGATACATTTCCTTCTTCCATGCATTTCAGTAGTTCCCCTTTACCAGTGAAATTGATGATCTGGTGTTTCATTGCAGCTGGATTCTACTAAAAGCACATTGAGATAAACAGTGAACAACCAGGGAGTCTACAGGTTCCCTTGCTGACAAAGGACTAGCAGCATAATAGTAGCAAATGAACTGTAGTTGGGGAGGAGATAAAGACAAGGGGGGAAGGGAAAACAATAGTTCAAGGTGTGGCCACCTCAAATAAGTACCTATCCTTGTCCTACCCAGTCAGAATAGCGTTACCTGAACCACGTAGTCAAAACCGTGTGGTCAGGAATGCATCAGGTAGAATAGCGACGGGTGTAGAATAGTGTTCAGCAACTACCGCTACCCCTGTTGCAATTCAGCACAAGCAGGAAGCAACTCAAGAGGAAGAAAAGTACAGGAGCTGGTCATGCTGCCCCACTAGCATAGCGGGTTAATTCAGTAGCAGCTCGGCCCATGCAGAGAAAGAGGCCAGGGTTCAAATCCTGGTCTCTCCACTCAGCAGATTTTTTTTCCTTTTTGTCAAAGGGCCATGGAAACACTAATTCCACGGCCCAACAAATTTCATCTTTGCCTGGTGATCTGCTCCTTCTTGTAGTTGGATCTTTTAGTTGCGGGGGGTGCAGGGAGCAGAATCCCCCACATTGGGGGGAGTGTGAGGGGCGCAGCCCTCCACATAAAACTGCAACCACTTTGGTTAATGCTCATCAATGGTAGTGGTTGTCACTGTGGTGAATGACCACTACAATTGCTGCTGTGTCTTCTGGCAGTATTTTGTCCTGCCGCCGTTGTGGACAATGCTGTCAATACAGCGCTGTTCTGTATGGTGCTATTATTGACAGTGCTGTTCAGACCTAGTGCCAGCCTTGTTAGAGGAGGTCCCTTGGAATCCAACTAGGATGGGGTAGGGGCTTGCAGTTCAGAGAGGGGAATTCTGCTCACTGGGGATTAGCCACAAAAGAGTGGGAGCCCCAAAGGGAGAAGAGAAGGGCCATAGTACTGGGAGACTCCATTGTTGGCGCGTACAGGTGACATAGTATGTTCTACACTGCAAGTTGAGAGCAAGGTTCAATTTTCCCTGGAGCAACAGCAGATAGAAAGTGTTGGCATTCATTAGGAAGAACAGGCTAGTCTGGATCTGATAGTGCAGGTAAGCACAAATGACCTAGGTGGGAAGAATGTAGATGAAGCAAAGAACAGCTTCTACACTTTAGGTAGGCTTCTAAGGAACAGAACAGGGTCAGTGACCTTCTCTGAGATCCTACTACAGCCACACTACATTGTTGGGAACAGTTCAAACTAGACCAGTTATGCGTGGCTAAAGAGCTGGTGTAGAAGGGAGGATTTTCAGTTCTTAGAAGATTGGGGCTACACTTGGTGATGCTGGAGGCTATTCAAAAGGGATGGCCTTCACCCCAATAAGGAGGGCACCAGTGTGCTGGGCATAGGTTCGCACAACACCCAAGGAAGCCTTTAAACTAGGAACGGGGGAGGCAGCACAGTTGAAGATAAGCACATATACACAACTGAGGGGACAAAGAGAGCCTCCCCCAGCATTAGAATAGGCAGAAGTCACAGGTCAAGGAGGGGGTACAGTGGGACCAACTAAACAGAGGAAAACAGACATCCTGCTGAAGCAGGATAGGGTCAGAGAGGAAGGAGCAGTAGAGATGAGCAAGAGCAGGGGGAGCACAGAAGAACAGTAACAGAAGCGATCAGGGACTCAGACATTATCAGACCTGGAGGATAGTGAGGAAGCAGGAGATATCTACAGTGATGTGTACTAATGCCAGGAGTCTGTGGAACAAGACCTGTGACCTTCAGGCAATGATGTCTGAGACACAGCTGAACATGGTAGCTGTAACAGAAACATGGACAACACAGCACCATGTGTAGGAGTTAAGGGTACTGGAGTACATAATGTTCAAGAGGAATAGGGTAAAGTGGAAAGGGTGGCACTAAATATTAGGAAATATTAGGAATGGTAACAAAGCCTCACAAATGCAGGAAGTAGAGTTGTGCAGAGTCTGAAGCAGTTCGGGTACAGGTTATAGCAGGAGGAGGGAGGGGGATTAGAGTTGGACACATACAGGTCCTCCAGCACAGAAGGAAGAAACCAACAGATTTATGTGAAGGGAGCTCAAGAGAGTGGTAGAACTGTGCAAGGTGCTGATACTTGGGGGGGGGGGGTTCAACATGCCAGACATGGAATGAAGTATCCCAATAGCAGAGAACACAAGAAGTCAGACCCTGGTAGATAAATGCAAGACGCATTTCTAATCCAGAAAGTCAAGGGACCCACTAGGGAAAGGGTCATACCTGATCTGATCCTGATGAACAGGGACAGTGTGGGGGAGGTCAGCCACTAGAATTCAGTGACCACAGACAGTGTGAGATGATAGAATGCACTCCACTAGACTTTAGGAAGGCAGGCGCTGAGAGGGAATAAATCAATAGGACCAAATAGGATACACATAACGGTGTTGAGAGGGAAGGAGTAGATCCAAGCAGGACTAACAATGCCAGAAGGTTGAAACGGAAACCCCACTCCAAACAACTTGTAAGAGATATTTAGACATGTGAACAGTTCTATACATCCACTAATTGATGCTCCATCATAGCTCACTCCTCAGCAGGGTCTGTAGGTGCTTCACTAGAGCATCAGCGTTAAAGCAAAGAACCATGCTCCATCGTAGCTCACTCCTCAGCAGGGTCTGTAGGTGCTTCACTAGAGCATCAGCGTTAAAGCAAAGGGCCATGCTCCATCGTAGCTCACTCCTCAGCAGGGTCTGTAGGTGCCATACTAGATCATCAATGTTAAAGCAAAGGGCCATGCTCCATCATAGCCCACTCCTCAGCAGGGTCTGTAAGTGCCACACTAGAGCATCAGCGTTAAAGCAAAGGGCCATGCTCCATCGTAGCTCACTCCTCAGCGGGGTCTGTAGGTGCCACACTAGAGCATCAGCGTTAAAGCAAAGGGCCATGCTCTGTCATAGCTCACTCCTCAGCAGGGTCTGTAGGTGCCACACTAGAGCATCAATGTTAAAGCAAAGGGCCATGCTCCATCATAGCTCACTCCTCAGCAGGGTCTGTAGGTGCCACACTAGAGCATCAGCGTTAAAGCAAAAGGCCATGGCAAATGGGAGTAGTAACCTGTAGGTGTTGCTAATCATACTGTTATCATTCAAACTGCCAAATAGTGCTGTTTTCCATGAAACAAATCCTTTTATTTCGATGCTCTGCTTAATCTGCATAACCCGTCCATTTTTCTCAGTGCTGCAATACCCAACTGTCACATCAAACCAGGGAAACAGAATTATTAAAGGGACAGTGTCAGTATTTAGTTTTAGATAGACAAATCAACCATGTACTGTAACTACAATGCCTCACTATGTAATATGGTATGCAGGCTATTATATTTCTGTGCTCACTGCAGAAATAGGAGACAGCATCTCTCAGTATAGAAGTCTTGTAGCTAGATACACTATCCACAATTTATTATGAGAACATAAACATACAAAGCTTATATTGTTGACACCACTACAGAAATATGGGACAGCATCTCACAGTAAGGAAATTGGAAAACAGGTTCTTATTTTACCCACGATGCATTGCTATGGATATTTGCATATTAGTGATCACCACTATCAACACACAGGACTGTACTTCTGAGTAAGGTACATTTAAGTCAACATTATAACTACACTCATCATATTGAAGAACTTCTGAAAAAACTTCGTCAGAGGCTCGGCCTATTCTTCAGAATTAAACATTTTCTAACCAGAGACTCAAGGCTGAGACTAATCCAGGCCTCATTTATCTCACTTATCGACTATGCAGACTTCCTTTATGGTCACTGTCCTATTTCCTACTTAAGCAAATTGGATACCTTGTATCACAGAGCACTACGGTTTATTACAGATCTTCCATTCAACACTCATCATTGCTCTCTATGCTGCAGTTGGTTGGACATCCCTACACCTCAGAAGGAACAGAAATGCTGCACTATGGATATACAAAGCCTTGTCTAATAAACTTCCATCCTATATTTTAGACTGCTTTACACTGGCAACAGCTAGGTCCTATGCCCTAAGAAGCAACAACTTCATCACGCTTGAGTTACCCAAAGCCTACACCCAGCGTGGGAGGTCTGCAATCAGCTACTCTCTAGCATTGGCATGGAATTCTCTACAGAAGACCCTAAAGTTGACCAACTTTATACCTCTAGCATCCTTTAAAAAGCTCTACGTAAGTCTCTTCCCAGAGAAATGCAACTGCTATCACAAGGCCTAGTCCAGTCACATTCACAACCCTCCCCCTTTCAGTCAGCAATTATTATTGACAGCTCTTCCATAAATCTTCCCCTTAGTTTTTCCCTCCCTCGCAGACCCCTTTTTTTGTATCTCAGCCCCCTTTCATACCTTTTTACAGCTTAGCTTCACCTGACTAAGACCTCCACACCAATTCCTGGCACTTACTTCTACCCCAACCACTCCTCCATACCTCCTACTACAGTAGCCTTAGCCCCTCTCTGAATCTCCCACCAGCACCTCCATGTCATTCGTCAGAGGCTGCTTATCATCATTTTTGCAGTCATAAATCATTACATCTGTTTGTCTGCGTTAGTTTGCCCTGGAGCCTGTAACCACCTGTTACCATGTAGTGCGTGCTTGCTTTGGCTCCTCTATTGGATCTTGGACATTCTGGTTTCTTCTAGGGTACTTCCCCATGTATCCTACCTTGTCCTGTTAGGTTGAATCATCCTTATCCTTCATTTGTATTATGTTTATATTACTGTATCTGTTTAAATATAAGTGTTCTGTATATGTCTGCTATTGTACCTTCAATTTGATCCTTGACCTATCAGGTCCATCTTGTAAATGAGCTTTGCTCAATGATGTCCGCCTGAATAAATAAAGATTTGATTGATTGATTGATTGATAAATTACCCAGAATTCCTTGTTGCTGTATGTAAATCATTGACAGCTCCCTGGTATGACATCATTTTGGGGGTGGGGCCACACACAGAAAACTGGAGGACAAAACACTGATAAAACATTAAAATAAATGACTAGGACAGATTTTTTTTACAAAACAAATTGCAGCTTCAACATCTGAAGTATGTCTGGCAATGACATGAGTAAAAGGCATTTGGGGACTCTTGCAACTTTATTTTAAGCTATAGAAGTAAATGTATTGAGTACTTTGTTAAATGGAAAATATGCTTTTGCTGTATGACACTTTGGAAACGTACAAACTTCTTGTGGGTGTATGGAATGATTTAGAAGTGTGGGAGTATAAACTCCAGAACCTGCCGTTCTAAGGAATCAACCTTCATGGTTGTGAAACACTGAATGATTACAGGTCTGGATAATATGTCTCTGCTTTGTTGGATAAAAAGTTAGATAGAAAGATAGAAAGATGGATGGATGGATAGATAGATAGATAGATAGATAGATAGATAGATAGATAGATAGATAGATAGAATGAATGAAGTCTATATATCTCTTAGAAGCTGGATGGAGTGGGTTTTTGGATTCAGTCTTGTGGTATCTGAATAGGTAGAGCAGCAGATCAGTCCAGTCTTTAAAGCTACATAGAAGATGGAATCTTGCTTTGTATTACTTCATCTGGCGACACTAAAGTGGGGCATGTCAGCAAAGTGTATCTTGTAGGTTTGTACAGAATTTGAACTGTTATGGAGTTCTCAAAGGTGTAGTAGCTAGGTACTGCCAACCTAAATAATTTGCATAGACTGCAGTACCAGTGGTACATATGGTATGAGTCAAGGTCTGCATATGTAGGAGGCAGCACAAGGTACAGTTTTGAACATTATATGAGTAAGCCAGTGCAAATTAATCATACAGGTATCTGTTTAGTAGATACTCCAATGTCTTGAAAGCAGCTTTCCCAGTAGTGCAATGACATTACCATAGTCAGTGAGTGGGATAATTAGCTGGTTGATTAGCTTTCATCTTTCTAAGAGGCTAAAGCTATATCTGAAGTGGTACAACTGTGCTGCGCATGTGTGCATATGAGTGCACATTTTTGGAAATGGAAATAATTTACTGGGAGACCCATCACCTTTGATGCAGGATTGAACAGGAGTCTAGGAAAAAAATTCTCATTTACAATAATCAAGAAATAGGAAGGGCTGGAACAACTGTTGGCATTAAAATTTGGGAGAAGTAGTGGGCCTGATGAGTTGTCTCCAAAACCGTTGAAAACTTATGCCCCTCAAATTGTGAAACCTTTGATCTTGTTGAACTGGTCTCTGGCCAGCGGGGAAGTACCATGGAGATGGAAACTGGCCAGGGTTGTCCTGATTTGTAAGGGTGGGCCAACCCTGGCAAGATGACAAACTATAGACCAATTTCTTTTGTCTGTGGTTTCCAAGATCTTTGAGGAAATTGTGTTTAAGCAACTTCAGGGCTACTTGGAACTTTGCAATCACTATTATTTATTTATGTAGTTGTTTGTTTGTTTACTGGATAGGTGCGCTAATCCAATGGACCGTTTTCAGGCACAACCCAGGCCATAAAGATGGTACATACAGTAGGCGATACGTACAGTACAATTACATTAAATGAGAGTGGTGCAGGAAGTAACAAAAAAGTATACATAGAATGCGCCAAATACAAATAAAGTACAAGACTACAGTTGAACGCAATAGGATACAATATATAGAATAGAATATGATACATACAATAGATACAAATAAAGTGTAGGTGCACTATATATGAGGACAGGCAAGCTGTGGGGGAAGCCTGACATCTTTTCACAGCAATATTTTCCTAACTCCTTAAGTGTAAGTGTTGTACGCCTCCTCCGGTTGCCAGCAGTACTTTTTCTGTCCAAATCTAGTTTATAAATAAAAAAATATAGCCCTCAGAAGTTTTCATTGTGTTTGTCCTCCATTTTTTGGGAATTGTTGCTGGAGGATGATGTCATCAGAGCAACAGATAGTGGTGTCCCACTAAATGTAGTTCCACTAGTAAACTGTACCCACAATGTTCGGCTCCCCCTGAGTACTGGGAGAACCTTTTAAGTGTCACACACATCTTGAAGTACAGTTCCAACAGCAATTCAGACCGTGACAGTGTGAGGCAGCACTGATTTGACATGTATATATTAATATAAGGAAGTGCATGTATTTGATATGCTTTTTGTTTTTGCAAAAAAAGTCTTACTCAATAAATGAATCTGGGTGCAACAAGAGAGTTTGGAGCGTCATCATAAAAATGTTGTATTATTTTGTATTTGTGTTAGCATTCTGTGCTTTGACTGACAACAGTAGTGAGAGAAAATCTTGTAAATATGCCCCCTTCCCTTGGTAACTAGGCAGTCAGTGATCAATTGGCTGCTGTGAGGCACTAAAGAGTTCAGCTAAACAAGGAATTGGTCACCAGGGAAGCATCAGCTTCAGCATATGGAGGCAGGATGATCTAGTGGTTAAAGTACAAGTATGGGAACCAGGAGACTCGGGTTCAAATCCTACTAGAGTCCATTACTGTGTAACCCTTAACAATGTTCCTAACCTCCTTGGGAACTGTGGTGGCCCCCCAGGTCCAGGCTTTTAAAAGTGCATCCATTCCCAATATAAATCATTTGCAGTGATGTGAGAGCTACTGCACTTCACTTTGAAGGTACTGGGCACAAGCTTTGGCAAGCCCCCACCTTGTAATGCCAGCATTTGAAGTAGGACGTCCCCCAAAAATCAGATGCTACATCTCAGCTGTCGTGGGTAAAGAAACTAAATTAAAAGGAATAATGCTGCTGTCACCAGTGGAGGCAGTGACTGACAGCCTCAGGGAATCTTGGCATTACATACATGCATACAAATTTGCCAGCAGAAGAAGGCCATAATGGTCTATCTAGTCTGCTTGAGTGCACAGTTCATTTAATTCTTTGGAGCTGTCCCCCCCCCCTCCTCCTGGAGTCCTCCACCTCCCTTCCATTCCCCCTTCTCCTTCCCAGTACTTCCTCCTCCTGTCCTAATTTTGGTCTTTACCTCTCCCACCCCAAACTGGCTACCATCTTTGCTTGCACTGTTTCCTCAGCAACTCATTCCACCCTTTCCCCACCCTTTCAGGGAAAAGGTGCTTCCTCAATACCTTCTTGAATCTTTTACCCACCAGTTTCAGGCTATGCCCCCTAGTTGTACCCTCCTTTCTTAAGATAAAGATGCCCTCAGTACAAACCCTGTTTATGCTCTTAATGTACTTGAAGGTTTCTATCATATCCCGCCCCCCCCCCATCCTCCAGGGAGTTAAGCTCCCTCAGTCTTTCCTCATATGTTCTGCCCCCATGCCCAGGATCATTTTGGTTGCCCTCCACTGGACTCCCTCTAGTAATTTGATGTCCTTCTTCAGGTAAGGGTACAGAACTGCACACAGTATTCTAGGTGTGGTCTCACCAGTGACCTGTACAGTGGCATAATAACTTCCTCCCTCCTAGAGGTGATTCCCCTGGCAATGCAGCCCAGCATTTTATTTGCTCTGACTGCTGCCTTCCAGCATTGTGCTAAGTGTTTCATATCACCCCTGACCATCACCTCCAGGTCCTTCTCCTCCGCGATGCCGTCACCTGTACTCCCCGCCAGTATCAGGATCTTGGATTCCTGGCTCCCAGGTGCATGACCTTGTATTTCTTAGCGCTGAAACCTAATTGCCAGCTGCCCCACCATTTCTCCGGCCTAGCCTAATCCTCACTTAAGTCCTGTCTCCTATCTGCTATGCCCAACCTCCCACAGAGCTTAGTATCACCCGCAAAAAGGCAGATCTTACTTTTAACCCACTCTGCTATGTCACTAATAAAGATGTTGAACAGCACTGGTCTGAGTACTGAACCTTGAGGGACCCCACTGGTTACAGGTCTAAGTTGGGACAGTTTCCCCCCCTACCACCACCTTCTGGCTCCTGTCCCAGCTCTCAATCCACCCCAGCATTTTATCCCCTACTCCCTGGTTCCCCAGCTTGCTAATCAGCCTCCCATGTGGCACTGGGTCAGACTCCTTACTGAAGTCCAGGTATAGGACATCCACTACCTGCCCCCTGTCCAATGACCTTGTAACCCAGTCGCAGAAGTCTATCATGTTGGTTTGGCAAGTTCGCCCCCTGACAAACCCATACTGCCTGCCATCTTGGAAATTATTCACTTCAAGGAAGGACACCAGCCTTTGCTTTAGAATGGTCTCCATTAACTTTCCCACTATGAAGGTTAGGCTAACCTGTCTATTGTTTCCTGGCTTTCCTCTGAGACCACTCTTATGTAGAGGTACCACATGAGCTGTCCTCCAGTCCTTTGGCACACACCCTTCCTCCAGCGAGGTGTTACAGATCTGACAGCAGGGCTGCTAGTACCTCTGCCAGCTCCCTCAGTACTTCCAGGTGTATGCCATCTGGAGCAGGTACCTTGTCCACCCTCAGTTCCCTTAGTCCCCTTAAGAACCTGTCTACCCCAGTCTCCCCCTCATATTCCTTCTCCGCCTCACGTTCCTCCCCCATCTTCCCCCATGACATAGGCCTGTCTATTTCCCTAGTAAAGACTGAGCAAAGTATTCATTTAATGCCACTGCTTGGTCTTCCCCTTTTCTGCCCATCCTCCCTCCTCTAGTTCTTGTTTTCCTTCCCCATGCAGATAAAAAAACCACGCCATGCAGTGGTCACTACCTGCAAGGGGTTCTCTCACTTCAATTTCCTGTACCTGCTCCCCATCCAATAGCACAAGGTCTAGTATGGCCCCCTTCCTTGTTGGCTCCATGACTTCCTGTATCAGGAAACACTCCTGCATAGCATCCAGGAGGACCTGTTGTCTGCTACAGGAGGTAGCTGGGGTGCTCCAGACTACTTCAGGTAGAGTGAAGTCCCCTAGTATTACTAAGCTTCCTCTCCCCCCCACCACCTTCCTGATCTGTTCGCCCAGCTCTCTATCCAACTCTATTCCCTGTGAAGGTGGTCTATACACCACCCCCCTCCGAATCCTTCTCCTAGCGGTGTTCTGGAGCACTACCCATAGGGCTTTGGCCGTGCCCTCCTCTCGCTCCTCCCTGGTGCACATTATCCTTTCCCTTAAGTACAGTGCCACTTCACTCCTCCTTCTCTTTGCTCTGTCCTTCCTATGCAATTGGTACCCTGGGATCTTGAGGTCCCAGTCATGGTACTTAGTTGCCATGTTTCTGTGATGGCTTCAATGTCCACATACCCCTTCCACCATCAGCACCTGTAGGTTAGCTGCCTTGTTTGCCAGGCTCCTTGTATTCAAGGACACCACCTTCCAGTGTGACTTCTGTCCTTCTTTGCTCCTGATCCTTTTGTGTCCCCCCTCCCCCCATCCCTGCTATCCCTTTCCCTTGTCCTTCCCCTATCTTTTTCTGCCCTACTGGGGGGGGGCCCGGTGCCCCCCCATACCTGGTGCTGAGTGCCCTACCCTCTGCTGCCCTCCCCCCAGTTTAAATTCAGCTCATCCTCCAAAGATCACTCCAGGTTTCCTTTCAGGACCCTTGTGCCCTCCCTACTTAGATGCAGCCTGTCTGGTGCATATAGGTCTTTGTCTTCCCATGTCCTACCCCACTCTCCCACCAATCCATACACGTTTGCTGCACACTATCCCCTCAGCCATGAGCTGAATTCCTCAATCCATAACTTTCTGACAGTACTGGCCATCAGGACTGGCAGTACTTCTGAGAAAGCTACTGACCTTCCCACCTCTCTGCAGATCTTTCCTAGCTCTGTGAACCTTCCTGCACCTCCTTCACTTTGCATCCTGCCAGATCATTGGTGCCCAAATGAACCACAATGTAAGACTTCCCCTGATTCTGCCCCACACGTTTTGGTATAATTTCCCTCACCCCCCCCGCCATCATGCCTAGCATGCACTCCACCCTCCTGTTGCTCTTCCTTGTGTGCTTGTTGCCCCATCGTACTCCCTTCAGAATAGAGTCCCCTACTATCAAAACTGTCTCCCCTTCCTCCTGCCTCTCGCTGCCATAGTGCCTTCTATGTTGCCCTTCCTTTACATATTTCCCTCCATTATTGCTACCACCAGTGCACAATCTTCTTCCTCTATCCCAGGTTCCCCCTTCCCCATGCTTACCCGCTGCTTTTCATCCCCTTTTTGTCCAGCACTTCCCCCCTATGGACTTCTCTCCTGAAGATGCCCTTTCCTTGTCCATGTCTCCATACTCCCCCGCCCACTTTTGTCTCTCTCTCTCTCCCCTCCACCTGCCTCCGTATCCCCACCTCCTTTTTTGTCATCTGTCTCACTCCTTCCCCCTGCTGTCCTTTACTCGGTACATCTTCTGTTGCCCTCTCCTTCCTGAACTCTCCTCCTTCCCCCTGGTCATCCAGCTTCTGCAATACTGTGAACCTATTTGAGGTCTTTTTCTCCTTATCAGCAATGCCCTCTGCTACTTTCCCCTTTCCCCCATCTTACCTCTCTGACCTGACCCCTGACCACCATCCATTCCTCCCCTTCATTCCCCCTGGTCCCTGTGGTACTGGTGTTCCATGTCCATGAAGTGTCCTCCTAGAATACAGACTTGGCCCACTCCCTGTGCATCCCTGTGCAGCCTATCTGTACCCCCACTTGTCCCTCCTCTCCTGCTCGGCCACCCAACTGCCCCCATCCTCCTTCCCAGTTCCCATTTCAGCCTCTGTATTTCCTCCCTAAGCTGTCCAAGCTGCCTACATACTACACATCCCCCTGCTCTCCACATTATCCCAGAAAGATAGCTGCTCCACACCCATTACATCTAACCATCCTCACATTTCCCCCCTGTATTCTCATCCACTCTCCCCACCCCACCAACCTTCCTTCATGCAGTTTCCCTACTCCCTCCAGCTTTTTGTGTGCCACATCCTCCCCATATCTATTCTGCACTAAATACCCCTCCCTTCCCTCCTTTTATTCTCTCCCCCTTGCTGCCCTGTCCCAGCATAGCCTGTGGCCTGCAGTCCTACCTGTGGATGCCTTTCAGATGCCACCTAGTCAGTCACTGCTCTCCTGCTTTGTGGCACTCACACTTTGGGGTCGCTCACATGAGGGGTCGCTTAGCCCCCTGGGAAATATATACTGACTCTGGCCTCCCTATTTGCCCGGCTGGGTCACGTGACCGTCTGTCTTCCTCTGATTCAGTCCCTCCCTTTCCAGCCTACCTCACTCCTCCTGAACCCCTGTTTGCAGCAAAATACAACTTTTTCACATCAATCCACACTTTTACCCTTATAGCAGTCCTATGCACAAAATATCATGAAAAATCACCTCCCTCCCTCATTTTTCTCTGCTCAAAATGCTTTCTGCATAACACTGAATGAACTAGTAAGATGGCCCCCTTTCTATTGGCCTGGCTGGGTCACGTGACTGTCTGTCTTCCTCCGATTCAGTCCCTACCTCTCAGGCCTACCTTCCTCTTCCTGAACCCCGTTTGCAGCAAAAAACGACTTTTTTTCACATCAGTCCACACTTTTGCCCTTATAGCAGTCCTATGCACACAATATCAAGAAAAATCACCTCCCTCCCTCATTTTGCTCTGCTCCAAAGGCCTCCTGCGTAGCACTGAATTAACTACTAAGATGGCCCCCTTTATATCTCACAGACCCCAGCTTCCCTATTGGCCTGGCTGGGTCATGTGTCTGTCTGTCTTCCTCAGATTTAGTCCCTCCCTCACTGGCCTACCTCATTCTTCCCAAACCCCCGTTTGCAGCAAAAAAAAAAACCTTTTTCACATCAATCCACGCATTTGCCCTTATAGCAGTCCTATGTACACAGTATCAAGCAAAATCACTTCCCTCGTTTTGCTCCATTCCAAACGCCTCCTGCACATCCACTCCAAGGAGATGGCACTGTTTGACAGATGTGACTGCAAGATGAAGGACTGCTGTGTAAATTAATGGAAAAGGATGTTGGAAGTCTAAAACTAAACCAGAGTAGTTTTAGCTTTCTATTTTACACTCTGGAAGTGCTGCGGTTACACAAGATCCCATAATCACATTGTGACATTATTCCTCAGTACTTCATTTTGGCTACTCAACTGTCCAGTCCCCCTAGGTCAGGGGTTCTCAAATGGTGAGGCTAGCCTCCCTTGGGAGGCTAGCCTCCCCGTGGAGGCCCCAACCTGTTCCAGGGGAGGCTCAAGCAAGTCTGAAAAAGTACTGTATTTAAATTTGGGGTTTTATATATTTTGTGTGAAGAGATGAAGCAAACTGAAAGGATAATAACAGTAGGTGAATTGTATGTATTTATTTACTAATAGGTGACAAGGGAAGGTGAATGAGCCAAAGCTCATTTCAGGTGTACCCGGGGAAGGGCAGGGAGTGAATACATTTCAAAAGGTAACTGCAAAATAATCAAGAAATATGCAATGAACAATAGTGCAAACAAATCTGAACAACAAACTAATAATGAGTGGTGGTAATTGATCAATTTGTAGCCTGATGGCAGAACAGCCCAAATACCAGGGCTGAGCATAGAAGTGCTAAGAGCAATAGCAGGAAGGAGCAAAGTAATCCCAGAGAAGTTTCTTAGGAGCAGGGAAGGAGGGGAGAGGTAAAGTATGTAGGAATGTTATTTCATATAGAGAGGAAACAGAGAAAGTAGTCTGACCCGTGAAGGTACTGCAACAAGGGGTAACAATGGTTCAAGAATTAAAATAGCAGAGTACGTAGGTTGGCGTGTGTGGGGGGGGTTACAATAAGCTGAATAATAATGTTTGTTTATTTTATTTATTTGTTATTCAGATAACACCTTTGAGCACACAAGCACTTTTTCAAAGGTTCCATGTCAGTATAAGACAAAGAACTGAATGTGAGCCATGTACTCAAAGGGGTTTCAATTTATTCATGGTGTACCGCACAAAGTACAGTATGTTATTTTTCTTTGGGGAGGCCCAAGACTATTTCAATTTTTGGGGGAGGCTCAAAATCTTATCTATGGATTTGGGGAGGCTCACTGTGGCAAAGTCTGAGAACTGCTGCCTTAGGTTACCCCCACCCAATAAGGATCTCATAGACATAATTTCTATAAATATGTATATTTGCAACATTCATAATTATGTTCCTTTGATGTACTTTATTGCTGTGTATGACTATTATTTTTGTAATGCTGTTAATTACTATTTCATTTTTTCCTATTTTACTATCCTCCATACCCTTCCCCAGGACACATCTGGAAATTAATTGCTTCTAGATCGCTGCATACCCTGTAAAGAACATACCACAGTTCTTTTGCAATGCACAATTGTGAGTGCAGTTACTCTGCAAACCTTGTGTCACATTTCTGTGATTGTTCTCTGTTATATGCCCACCTTGGTTACATCAACACACTTGGCTCTGCCTCCTGCCTCAGTGCATACCCAGCAAAAAACATACTTTGGCTTGTTCAGCATGTACAAATGAGACTGCACTTATTCTGCAAGCATGAATCTCACTTTGTGTGATCGGCCTCTGATATATGCTAACCTGTGTTAATGAACACACTCAGCTCTACTTTGTGCCTCAGTGTCTATCCAGATAACTACATACCTTTGCTTGATCACTATGTACAATTTTGAGTGTAGTTATTCTGAAAATCTTCCGTTACTTTATGTGATCGGCCTCGGAGACTTATAACGTATGTCATAAGTCTCTGAACAATTGTCATAAGTCTCCAAGGAAGGACTTGGTTGGTCCAAAAGCTTTAACATTGTTTTCTTTTTGTAAAATCTATGTTGGTCCAATAAAAGGTATCAAACCATTTGCTTCTGGATCTGCACTTATTTTGTAAATCTTGTCTCACTTTGTGTGATCGGCATTTGATATACTATCATCTAGGTTACGTGAGCACACTTGGCTCTGCCTTATGCCTCAATGTCCACCAAGGTATGTTTTCTCCATCACAGTGTACAACTGTGTCTGCAGTTCTTCCAAAAACCTTCTCTTACTTTCTGTAATTGGCATCTGATATATGCCCACCTGGGTTACATGAACTCACTTGTCTCTGCCTCATGCCTCATTGGACACACTGGTAAGTGCATACCATGGCTCCATCACAGTGTTCAATTGTGAGTGCAATTATTCTGCAAACCTTGTGTTACTTTTGTGTGATTAGCCTATGCTATAATCTCACCTCAGTTACATGAAGACACTTGGCCCTGCCTCATGCCTCACTGCATACCCAAGAAAGAGCATACCATGATTCAATCACTGTGTACAAATCTGACTACACATATGTTACAAATCTTGTCTCATTTTCTGTGAATGGCCTCAGATATACTATGCTGTAGGGGTTTCAATGAGGTGAACTAGCCTTGGATTATTTGGCGGCATGTTTTAAAACTTTTTAAAATAAAGCCTTGTAATGAACAGCTGAAGAGTGCGGTGGTTTGCTTAGAGGAGGTATCACCTAGGTTGCATGAACACATTTGGCTCTGTCTTCCATGGCTCCATCACGATGTACAAATGTGACTTCACTTATTCTGAAAACTATGTCTCACTTTGTGTAATTGGCCTCTGATATAAGATACCCTGTGTTAAATGAATGCACTCGGCTCTGCCTCGTGCCTCAATGTCTACCTAGGCAACTGCATGCCACTGCTTGATCACTATGTACAATTGTGAGTGCACTTATTCTGAAAACCTTCTGTCACTTTGTGTGCTCTGCCTTTGATATAGCTCACCTGGGTTATGTGAAGACACTTTGCTCTGCCTTGTGTCCCACTACATATCCTTGTAAGCGCATACCATGGCTCCTTCACCATGTACATTACATTTGTGAGTGGAGTTATTCTGCAAACCTTGTGTTACTTGGTGTGATAGCCTCTCATATACATTCACCTTGGTTACATGAACACATTGGGCTCTGCGTTGTGCCTCATTGCCTACCCAGGTAACTGCAAACCTTTACTCAATCACTACGTACAATTTTTAGTAAAGTTATTCTGCAAACCTTGTGTCAGCTTTGCATAACTGAACTGATATACGCTCACCTTTGTTACGTTAACACACTTGGCTCTGCCTCATGCCTCATTGTATACTCTGGTAAGCACATAATATGACTTGATCCATGTGCAACAGGGTATACCCAGGTATATGAATATCACATCACCAGTACACTATGCTAGTCTTGGAATACGTACTATAATGATTACATTGATTGTGATGTGAAGCTAAACATATGTGTTTTGCACCGTAGTAATGTACTGATGAGTTAGTAAAGAATGACACCCAGAGACACAACAGAGAAGTCTTAGTGTTTGCAGAGCTCAGTATTTGCTTACCTCATGTCTCCCATGTCATATTCATTCCTTGTCTTGGTATTTCCAGTCAGCAACTGGGGTTTAAGGAGTATTTGAAATGTAAAAAAAAAAAAATACACTTTTTAAACTAAGTGATCTAGCTCTCCATTTTCCAGCTGTTGAAAGGAGGATGTGTATCATTTGTGCAAAGGAGGCATTCAGTCTGCTCCATCCCCTCAACATGTTACATCCGTCTTACAGTGAAAAATGAGCAGTATAAAGCAACACATTTTTTTCTTGTGAATGAAATAATTTTAGATGTATTATTGCAATGCAGAAATAAAGGCTACTAGTACTATACATTGTGTGAGTTGCAAGACAGAACTGTCTTAAGCTGTTGCAAGCTTAAAATAAAATAAGGATAGAAAGCACTGAAAACCTTATGTTTTCTTCTAAGTTGTTGCTGCAGTGATATCAAAGAATGGGAGGAGTTGTATTACAAGTGCCGCATTTGCATATAAATGGAGGCTTGTTTGAAACGTTACAACCTTGTGTCAGAGTCTCAGATGCTAGATAAGTATTACAACAGAAAAAAACAAATTCTGGTCAGATCCACCATGGCTGCATAATGAAGTTAGTGAAGTTGTGTGGAATTGTTAAGAAGATATGGAGAAACAACACAATGATTTGTAAGTAGTAAGATTTGTTTTACTTTCTGTTCTAAGGAAGGCATACACATTATTAGAAAAATACATGGAGGTGTACATTTTAATGGAAGGAATAGGAAGCTTACACAAGAACCCCAGATCAAATGCCACTGATGTATGTGTTATCCCGGATGATATCAGCCAGACAGCCAAATTTTAAAGAAAACAAAATTGCACATACAGAATCCCAATAATGCAAAGCATCAAGGAAAATATATGCAAATCCCCATGATGGTACAGAAGGTGGCAGTACATGAAAAAGTAATGGCTGGCATATGTTCAGCCTTGGGATTATTTACAGAGCTTTTTTTTTTTTTTTTTAAAGAGAAACAGGGTTGTTGTCCATGAGGTAATGTAAGTTATATTTAAGCAGTGTGTTGAAGTCAGGTGTAATGATGATGGACTGTTAGAGAAAATGTGATATTAACCTTCAGTGGGGGATGCTTTTGATAAGGGCAAGGTAGTTATGCTTGTAATAATGGGAATATTAGGAAAGTATGAGGTCCACACAGAAGTGGAGTACAAATATGCACAGTTTCATAAGTATGTGCTCAGAGTGTAGGCAAATGTGATATGCAGGTTTATTTTAGAAATAAGTAAAAATAGCGATACATGCAATTAATAGAAATATAGATAATTACATAGACATATAAATACAGTAGATAGAGAGAGAGACACAGACAGGCTGAATAGGAATGGCAGTGAAGTATTGAAGTGACACCAACCCCACCCCCACACCGAAGATATGGACAGGCATTGGGGTGTGCCTTTGGGTCATTTCCTGTAACGCTCATGCCATTTCACCTCACCCTACCCTGCAGACACAGACAAGAGTCGAGGTGTGCCTTGGGGTTTTCAAACTTTACACTCACCCCATTCCATAAGGAAATATGCTGAAATGGGTACAGTATAAGAGAATGGAGTGAACTTTGGGACTGAAGAGTCAAAGGCACACCTCGACACCTTGATACCTGTCACTGGCTGCAGGGTGGGGATAGGGGTGGAATGGCATGAGCATTATGTTGACAATCCCAAGTCACACCCCTGATGCCTGTTTGTCCCTACAGTGCAAGGTGTTATGGTCAGAAACCCTAATGCCCTGGGTGTTTCTTGGTATTTTCACTCCAAGTTTTCAGCATGGGCTTTTTGTGACCCCACTGCATGAACAGTGACACTATCAGTTCATTAGCCTAAAGGAGATTTTGCACAGTGACTGTGCTGTTTGGCACCACAGGTGCAAAAGCACATTTTGAACAGGATGTAAAAAATGACAGCTGTGCATTTCTTGCTTCAGTAACTGCTCAGCACATCTGTTGCATGACCTGCTTATTGTCATTTTATATCTGCTATGCAATGTACTGCTGCTATGGCTGTATGGCTGAGAGGGACCTGGGGATGGTGGTGGATGTCAAAATGAACAATTCGGAGACTTGTAGGAGGGCAGTGGCCAAAGCCAACATGATGCTGGGATGCATCGCTAGGGGGATCACTCCAGAAGGAGGGAAGTGATACTTCCTCTGTATAACTGCTTGGTGAGGCTGCACCTCGAGTACTGCATGCAGTTTTGGAGGCCACACTTAAAGAAGTACATTGAACTCCTGGAGAGGGTCCAGAGGAAGGCAACCAAGATGACCTGGGGCTTGGGGGAAAGACCTATTGGGAGAGGCTTGAAGAGTTAAATATGTACACATTGGAAGAGAGAAGGGATGGGGGACATGATAGAGGTCTTCAAGTACATGAAGGGGGTAAATAGGGGAGGTGCAGTCACAGTGCTCCAAAGAAAGGAGGGGGCAACTAGAGGGCATGGGTGGAAGCTGGAGGGGTGAGACTCAGGGGAGAAAGGAGGAGATGCAACTTCACTGAGAGGGTGGTAGACCATGGAATGTGCTGCCTGGGGGCTGGTGGAGGCAGAGACTGTGGAGGGATTCAAGAGGGGGTGGGACAGGTACAGGGGAAGGGTTGTGGAAGCAAAGTCCAATGAAGTGGGAATACCCTGGACTGGGAAGGGAGAAGCCCGAGAGGGTGAGGGGCAGCAAGGTCAGTTCCCAGGGTGGGGACTGACCAAACGAGCAGACACGAAAGCCCGCTAGGCCTATTCTGCTTGCATTTTTGTATGTTAGTATGTTGGCATGCTTACTACATCAACATCATGAACCATAAAACAGATGACTGCCATAACTAGGGAGGCAGTATAGCACAGTGGTTTAAGGCTCTTAACTACAAATCTGGAGATCTGGGTTTGAATCCCATAGCCTCCACTTGCATACTGGGTGACCCTGAGCAAGTCACTTAACTTCCATGTGCTCCCAGGTTTCCCCTGTAAAGAAGCTTTCAGCTTAGTGTGCCACTCCTGGTTAAACAATTGGAAAAAAAAACACAATATATTATTTTTCTTGCTTTATTTTGCTACTACAAGCTTTGACTAATACATCCATCATTATTTATAGCTTATGTGTCTGTGACCTAGGCAAAACTACACCTAAAATCTCACACATAAATAACTAAAATATCAGAAGAGCATTTATTTTAGTTGTATCTCCTTCCTTTTCAGGTGCCCATTACACTATGTATATATATTTATATATTTAACTTCAAAGCACTAAACCTATTCAAATGCAAAAAACATAAGGCTTTATTCTCTTCACACAATAGTGTTAAATTTTAGATCCCAGAATGGCCAAGAAACAATTTAGACTTCACTCTTGCATGCCACTGTCATGCCCACTTCTCATGCAAACAACAATCAATTACAGAAACCCTTTCATTTCTATGCTATGCACTCTTACATCAGAGAGACATGAATCTTACAGAACTGCTAAAAAACAAATTTATCAAGACTGGATTTCTGAATTAAAACCTGTAGTTTACAGTACCTATGTAAATAATAGTTTAAAACAATGCTACAGACATGACATTAACACAATTTCTGTTTTACATGGAAAACATCCATATAATGAACTTGTCATACATGATTTGTGACCTTCTGTCTGCATCTATCTGACAAAGGAAAAGGCACCTGCTTGATCCTTTTTTTTCTATTTTATTTTTATGCCCAACGTGCCCATACTGTAACAGCCAAATATTGACATGCTTAGAGTAAAAAAAAATAATGATGTCTATGTGAGTGCTTTTTTGGGGGGGGGAGATGCCTAGATGCAGTTTCAGGCACTCCTTAATTACTTCCCCAGGCAGCTCTGATAGTCAGTTGTTCCAGCATGATAGATCCACCTCATGCCCCCCCCACAAAAATGAAAGCATAATGCATGTAACAGACCTTAGAAACATCACATTTTTTAATGTCAGCTCTGATCTGTTCAGTCTTACTTTTTTCAAGCTCAATTTATAATATCAGTGAAAAGAAAGTAGAAAAAAAATGCCCAGCCTTTTGCTTCTACGAGTAGTTGTTAATTGCAGCTGGTATATTTTAACATGTGCAAGGCAACTCCACCCACAACTTCCCTAACACAGACAAATGGCATCAGTGCTTTTAAAATCACCAATTGTTTTCTTGTTCAATGTTTTCTTCTCATACTTCTCAAACTTAAAAGAAAAAATACACTTTATGATCAAAGTACTGTATTTACCAAGTACTGTGCCCATGATTAAAATAATTTAAATCACAGTTTAATAAAAGGCAAAACAGATCACCCTTTTAATCAGTGTTCCAATTATCTGATAAGCAGCAGGAATGCACTTCATTTTTAAATTTTTAGCACCAGTTGAAACATGTTCAAACCCACAGAACTACTTAAGAAATCAGAAAGAGAGACACATTTTATACCAAAAATACATTTTTTAGACTTGATGGAAATCTGAAAATGAAAGCATAGGGCATGCAGCAGACCTTAGGAACATCACCTTTTTTAGTGTCAGCTCCGATCTGCTCAGCCTTACTTTTTTCCTGGCTCAGTTTATAATATCAGTGAAAAGAAAGTAGAAAAAAAAAACACCCAGCCTTTTGCTTCTACAAGTAGTTGTTAATTGCAGCTGGTATATTTTAACATGTGCAAGGCAACTCCACCCACAACTTCCCTAACACAGACAAATGGCATCAGTGCTCACTGATGTGTTAACATCCTGTTTCTAGTGTCCCTGATAAAATAAAATAAAAAATACAGTTGACATTTGTTTAATGTCACCTCTGATCAGAATAGCTTTTAAAATCACCAATTGTTTTCTTGTTCAATGTTTTCTTCTCTCCTTTTACTGATAGTATGAAATGAGCCATAGTTATTTCTTCCAACAATACGTAAAAGAAAACCCCTATGATATATATATCACTGTTTCATAAAATGTATCCCTTACAATTTTTTTCTTATTTGCAAGACAGCATATATTTATCCTAACAAATCTGTCCTACTGCCACATTCAAAACACTATCCCCTACGTACTTACCACATATAAACTCAATTATATAAAAACAAAATTCTAGGCAATTAACCATTATTCATTCCCCAGTCCCATTTACAACACTGGTACATTTACATATAATACATACTTCTCAAACTTAAAAGAAAAAAGTACACTTTATCATCAAAAGACTGTGTTTACCAAGTACTGTGCCCATGATTAAAATAATCTGAACCCCCTCCCCAAAAAAGTGTCCTCACATGAAACTGCATGTTTAACTGTAAAGACAATTAAAAATGTATTTCTAAATGCATTACTAACACCAATGCTTTCAAAGTTTTGAAACTACTAAAAAGACAAACTATAATATATATACATATATGTGTGTGTGTATAGCTAAATATATATATATATATATATATATATATATATATATATATGTAATAGATAAACCACTCTGAGGTGTGCGGTCACGCTTAAATATACGCACGCTTGTGTGCGTTGTTATGCATGAGGAGGCAGGTCGAGTGCATCAACCACCCAAGGCGTGCGTATATCAGAGCGCGACTGCACACCTCAGAGTGGTTTATCTTTCTTATAAAATGTCAAAATTGTTTTAGAGGGGGTAAAAGTGCATGTGTGCAGTCGCGCTCTGATATGCGCACGGTCATGTGATACTGTTCAGCCAATAATATTGCTGTAATTTCCCTACCCATTTTATAAACATATATACATATATATATATATATATTGAATATGGTAAACAAATATTGTCAATCCCAAAAGCTGAACTTTATGTTTTTAGTATATAAATGTTTAAGAAAAACCTTTGGCTCTTTCAACTTGAATCAGAATGCTGTGTCTATTGTTTTCCTTAGGAGCTGTATTCAGGCACTCCTTAATTACTCTTTCCTTCTGAGGCCCCAGGTGACTCTGACAATCATTTGTTCCAAGGATTTTTAAGTCAATTTGAAGTCATTAAGTATCTTCTGTTCTCCTAGTCCTTAATAAAATGCAGGGGCTCCACAACTCGATCACGCCACAGACTTGTTCTGTTGCTTGGTTCAGATCCCAAACTAGTGTGTCTTGTTCCAACATAATAGATCCACCTCATGCCCCTCCCACATGAATCAAAAAAGGTGGGGGTGGATCTTTAGGAGCGTGTGTGTGTGTTTGGGGGGAGGGATATGCCTAGATGCAGTTTCAGGCACCCCTTACTTACTTCCCCAGGCAGCTGTGATAGTCAGTTGTTCCAACATCATAGATCCACCTCATGCCCCTCCCACATGAATCAAAAAAAAGGTGAGGGTGGATCTTTAGGAGCTTCTCTGGCAGGGATGGATCTTACTCCCCCCCAAAAAACTAATGCTGCCTCCCACTACTCAGGTTCCAGTTCTTGTACCACCCATTTAAGAAAGAAAATAGTACCCTGCAACCTTTGACTAACATAAAAGCATATTTATTTGAGGGTGGAAACCATTTCTTGGAGGAGGGTAAGGCAGAGGAGACTATTTACACCTTCAGTTAGTTCCACAGACAGAAAACATGACATCACTCCTTTTGTACATGCACAATGTCTGCAGGCTTCACCTACTGCAGCCGTAAAAATGATTGATCTCTTATTGACATACTTGCAATAATTGATGTAATGTATGAAAAATACAGTACATCAGAAATATCCAAGTCATAAATAAACAGGAGTCTTTTCCTTTAAGAATGCTCAGCATAGTACATCGGGACAGTGTTGACATTAGATGTGGGAGGAAAAGGACTGTCATCTGAGGGGTCACCCAGCTGAGCAAGTACATATGGATTCATCCAGCAGCCAGGTTTTAAAGTGTGTCTTGAAGGTAAGGCGAGAGTCAACAGAGCAGAGGGAGGCAGGTAGCTTGCTCCAGAGCCTGGGAGCAGTGAAGAACAAGGCATTGCTGCCCAGACAAGTGGAAATCCTAGGAACTTTCAATGGTGGAACTGTGTATTGCTGAAGGCAGCAGGAAGAAGTTTAATGCTTGATCAGGGAGGAGTAAGTAGACAGATGACTGCTTCTGAGGGCATTGTAGATGATGCACCCAAGAGCGTAGTTATGTCTGACTTGTAGTGGGAGCCAGCCTAGGGACTGGTACAGGGTGCAATGGTGCGTGGAGTAGGGTGCCATAAGTGCAAACCTACAAATGCTATTGTTAGCAGTATTGAGTCTTGTGAGGAGGGCAGAGGAGGTATGTGAATATATTGGGGTGCAGTAGTCTAATAGGGGGAGGAGGCTGCCTTGGTAAGGTGTGCCTCGGGGGTCAGACAGTGCTTGAGTCAAAAGCCAGCCCCCAGTTTCTGGTTGATGCACCACACAGTGGAGTTGATATATACTGTACATTGAATGTTAGGGAGGGATCAAGCGTGACACCCAAGTGCTTAAATCATGGTACATTCTGCAGAGTGGGGCCATCGGGTGATAGGGCAGTTAGGGCAGAATTAGCTCTGGAGAATTTTAATAAATTGGGCTTAGACCCCAGTAGCATGGCTTTGGTTTTACTCATGTTAACTAGGAGCCTGTTGGTCAGGAACCATTTAAGGGCAGCCCTGTAGTTTTGGGAGAGGGTGGTGGAAAGTCCAGTCGAGAATTTGTTGTTGTGAAACAGTACTAAATCATTTGCATATGGTAAGGCCTCACAGGACAGGCTGTCAGCAGGAAGGGAATTTATGAAAAGGGAAAATAATAGACAACCCAGGATGGAGCCCTGGGAAACACCAGTGTACACTGCCATTGCCACAGAGGTGGCAGGCCCGATACTAACCATTTGGGATCACCCTGAGAGGTAGCTCTGAAATCATGTAGCTATACCTACTGAGCAACCGAGGTTCAACAGTTTGGCATGGAGTAGGATGTGATCGACCAAGTCCAAGGTCTTGGTTAGGTCTACTTATGACAACCAAGCAGGCTTTTGTAAGCATCATAACAATATTGTCTCCATATCAAAGCTCTTGGATGATGTCACCATTACAACGAACTCTGGCAGAATTACAGTGGTCATCTTTGTTGACCACTCCAAGACCTTCAATGTGTAGATCATCAAAGACTCCTGAGAACGTATCAGGATATTGGACTAGATTGGAGGGCTCTGAAGTAGTTCACTTTCTGTTTGTATAAATGAAGACAAATGACTAGCAAATGGCAAAGTATCCAAGAAGCTTACTATTGAAAGAAGGTATTATGCCTAAAGGAGCTAGGTGACAAAGTCATGAACTACCATCTTTATGAGGATGACACAGTGGTCTACTCCTCCAACACCTCCTTAGCGATAGCTCAAGCAAAGCTTCAATAGACATTTGTGGAGCTTCAAATGTTCTGTGAGTCTCTTCAATGGACTTTAAATGCCAAAAATCGACACCATGCTGTTTAATACGCCCTCAAAATTAAAGGCTCTTCAAATTCCCCAACTGTAACTGCAAACAGTGGAAGGCAAAAATATCCAACCAGTGAACACATATAATATCCTGGATATTAGGTAGAACCAAATACCACTGGAAACATCCATGTCAAAAAACTAATCAAGAAAGTGGGGATTAAAATAAAGATTTTGTATAGGTTCAAAAACTGTCCATAGCCAATTACAAGGCAACAAGTAATACTGACACAAGTCTTTCCACTTTGGATAATGCTGGTACACCTTAGGATAACTGCAGGTTAATTTTACACTGTATGATAATTGCAGGTTAGATAAATTATATGATTTGAATGTTCTCTGTAACTGATTGGGGGTTAATACTGGAGCGTCCTAGGGACACTCATCATTGTACTATGTACAATCAGTTAGGAAGGGTCTCTTTAGACAAGTGTAGAAAGTTTAATAAAATTCTATTCACATACAAATGTGTACAGGAAACAGTCCCATAATATATTTGCAAAACGTATACACTCCAGGCCAGATATTCAAAGCATAGCGCAGTGCGCAAACCAATTGTATATGAATAGTGCAGGATTAGTGTGGAGCAGCCATATTAAAAGGACCTGTTAGCGCTCACTAACAGCAGTAGCGCGGGCAAACCAATAATGTATGCAAGGGGCAAAGTGGGGGGGGTGGCCTGCATACATGTGCTAAGGGATATTCAAAGCCCTAGTGCCACGCTAGGACACATAGCGTGACACCTAGCACAGCGCTCACTACCGCCTATAAAAGGCTGGTCTTAACCCAGAGCAAAACATCTAGGAGGGGGACCATAACAGGAAGTGGGAATGTGTGCAGTGCCAGTAGCAGTGATGCTGCCATTGATGGCAGCTGTAGTGGAGGAGGAGGAGGAGGAGAGGGAGCAGGCCCAACATGGGCCACAACATAGGCCAAGGAGATGGTATGCTGCAAACAGGTGGTACCGGCCCAGGGTCTCCTTCGAGACCCTGCCAGATGGCCACATCACTGGCCAGTACAGGATGAACAGGGGAATGTTGAGGCAGCTATGTGAACTCCTGCATGAGCAGCTGCACCCAAACACCAGAAGCAGCCATGCCATGACAGTGGAGGAGAAGGTGGCAGCAGCGATGTGCTTCCTTGGCACAGGGATGTTCCAACGACCAATGAGGGACTCCATCGGGGTATCACAGTCTGCCACATCACGCCTCCTGACCAGTTCCTAGAGGCTTTCCTGCCACATGCTAGGGAGTTCATAGTATTCCCCAGCACGGCAGCAGAGCACAGAGAAACAATGCAGCAGTTCCATCGAGTGGTGCACCTACCATCTGTACTGGGTGCCATTGACTGCACCCATGTCCCCATCCGTGCACCACTTAGTGTTGGCAGTGATGTGTACATAAACAGGAAGGGGTACCACTCCATCAACTGCCAGGTGGTGTGCGATGCGACTGGGCTCATCAGCAATGTCTATGCGCAGTACCCCAGCAGTGCCCACGACGCCTTCATCTGGCACCAGTCCCAGCTGTGCCAGGCATTCGCGGGGGCAGGATACCCAGTGGGCAACTAGTCAGTGAGTAGCAGCATACAAGGCATACACACAACAGCATGGATGGGGGCAGGCAGGGGAGGCCAGGGAAGAGGTGTGGGAGGGCTACACAGGGGTGTAGGACAGCAACAGCCAGACTGCAGTACAGCACTAACAGGTACTCATCTCATGACAGGGGACAGTGCCTATCCCCTGCAACCCTGGCTGCTGACACCAGTACTCTGTCCGGCCACAGTGGCCAAGGAGATGTACAGCGAGGCACATGCCAGCACAAGGAACATCATAGAGAGGGTGTTTGGCATACTGAGGATGTGCTTCAGAAGCATAGACACATCAGGCGGTGCCCTACAGTATATACCTCAGAAGGTATGCCATATCTTCCTAGCCTGTTGTATGCTGCATAACATGGCAATGAACCATGGGATACAGGCATCTGAACCTGAGGGACTTGCACACCACCTCAGTCATCCTGCCATGGCCGCCGACTGCATTGACCGCAGCTGTCACCTCCTCCCAAGCTTGGCGCACCACCGCATCCGTGGTCCTGTGCATGCGGAGCACCTGCTCCCTCTCCTTCACAGCATGCACCAAGGTTTTTATCTCATTCTGGGAGAATTTATGTGCGCAGATGTGCTCTTGCCATGCTGCACTACCTATGGGACAGTTGGAAAGGGACATGTGTCAGCAGCAGTGGCAGGACTGCGTTGCATCATGCATACACATCACCATGCCACCCCCTAGAATGTCACAGGCCACATGGACATGGCACTGGGCAGCATGTGCATGTATGGTGCACGTGGCCACATAGTTATTGGCCACCCTGTGTCTGGACAGCAAGCCCTGGACCCACATGTGCACTGCTGTCACCCATGGCTGGCATGTGCACCCGTGGATGGGGCCACCCCTACGACCACCACCTGGCACTGTACTGTGCCCTGCGTGTTCACTATGCTGAGTGTGTGGACACATTGACTGGCATGTAGACAATGGCAGGACACCAGGCACAGGCCACACGGTGCTGGGGATGGCACAGTGCCGGGACCCTGTGTTCCTCCAGCAGAGCGGTCACAGCCTACCACACCCCACATCCAGGGTGTCATGGCAGTGAGCCAGTGTTGCAGGACACGCCATGGTATTGCACAATGGCCCCTGCCTGGCTCCCACAGTGTGCAGGCAGTGCCACATGGCACAGTATGATGCAGGGGCATGTGCACAGTGCACTGGACGGTATGCTGTACAGGCGGCCATATGTAGCTATGCACCATTAAGCAACACAGTGCTTGCCTGTGGTCCTGCATGTGGCTGACCGTTCCCCAGTAAGTACATCTGTGGGCTGAAGTACGGGCTGATCCTGTTCTGAGCTATTGCCATTCTGAGAGTCCCACAGCAGTTGTACATACCTGCCTCTCACTGCTCTTCCCCCTGTTGCATCTCTCCACCTGTCCAGTGTTGTTCTGCAGTAACTGTAGTATGCTGCATTCCCACAACACAACACTGGTGGTGCACTGCTTGCCCTTTTATAGCCCAGCCAGGCAATCCAGCCTGTTATGCATGCAAAGCAGCACATAATGATATGCTAATCATACAGTTTGCACCATGCATGCACAAGTACCCCCATTTGCATGTGCAGGTTTAATATGGCCCTGATTAGTGCCGGGCTACCACCTTAGCGCTGTGTAAACGTCCATGCCGGGCTATTGGGGGGGGCCAGTGCCGCGCTATCCCAGTAGCGCGGTGCTCTGTGGTATAGCACAACCACCACACATGCTCGTGAGGCCCCCATGGCCATACTAGCATCCTGGCATAGCGCAATATAGTGCCACGATAGCCCACACAGCACGGCGCTAGGCACATGCATGGTATTTATCTCCAGGGTCACGCTAGGGGTCACACATGCGCAGTCCAACCACTTCCGGGTAGCGCCGTGTTACGTCATGTGATAGTACGGCGCTACAGTAGTAGTTGCAGGAGGGTCCTGGGTGTGCCAGCTGCTGGGTATTGTAACAGGTGGAAGGGAATCTATGTTGTGTGGGCAATGCCAGGCTGTGGTTGACAGCGTGCTGTCGTGCACAGGGACAGGTTCTGGGGGGGAGGTGGAGACAGCCAACCTGGTGGAGCTGGTCCAGAAGAGGCACCGGAGGCTCTTTGGGGAGGTCAGAGAGGGGGACCTCCCACGTATGCAGGTGTGGTCCTCAGTCGCACGGAAGCTGAGTGCCCACACTGGAATCTCCCGTAATGCAGAGAAGTACAGGCACAGATACACAGACCTGCGACAGCGTCAGCAGCTTGAGCGCTACAGGCAAATGGTGCATGAGGGCACTGTGCCTGTGCCAGGTAAGTGGTGATGCATGTTGACACCCACTATCACGATCATGTCATGCTGCGAGTGTGTGTGTGTGTGTGTGTGTGTGTGTGTGTGTGTGCATCGTGCATGTGTGTGCCACTATGCATGGTGCTTGGGCGCATGTGGCACCGGCAGAGACCCGCATGTTGGCCCCCTAGGGGCCCGGTACATGCTGTGGCCATGGGTGTGGGTGGCAGATTGGGACATGGTTGGTGGCATGTCCTGGTGTAGCACCAGCCTGTGGCCGGAGACACCATGGTGCCGGGGTTCTGTCACTGGGGGACTGTCGACATACACACATGGGTATGCGGATAATCGCAGGACAGCTGCAACAGGCACTGTCGCACCACTGCGATGCCGTAATGTCATGATGTGTGTGCATGGCGAATGTTCCATGGGCCATGCCACCCTCTGTGTGGGTGTCCTCTATGTTCACTCCATGTGTGCAGTGCTGTTGGGGTTGCATGTGCATCTTGCTGTGCTGCACGTGGTGTATGCTGTGTCATGCTCTGACGCCTTTGTTTCACCCGTCCTCTGTAGAGTGGATCGAGCAGCCCATGGCCAGGGAAGGGGGTCAGAATGTGACCCAGGAGCAGTGGAGATGCAGCCCAAGGGTGCCTTCCATGCCACAGCGGGTGCAGGAGAGCAGCCCTGAGAGTGGTGGCATGTTGCGTGAGTAAATATCTCATTGCTCTATGTTCTGTGCTCTTTCACTGTGCTGTGTGTCTCATCTGGGTGTCCTGTCACTGACTGGTCTGGTGGCATGGCTGTGATGGGCAGTGGGCCAGTGGCGATGTGGCACTGTGCTGTGCTGCATACTTATGTTCCACATCACAGTCGGGTGCTGCCAGTCTGACACTGGGGAGGGGCGGTGGGGCACTGTCAGCTTGCATTGCTGTGCGGGTGCCTGATGGTGTTGGGGGCGCTGGTGGAGAGTGTTTGGTGGGGGTCACATGCTGTCAGCTGCCATGCCCACCTCTGGGGTCCCTCCAGCCCCCCCCACAGGGTGTCTGCATGTGCACTGTTGGCATTACCTTGCTGTCCGGTGTATTCACTGGACAGGCCTGCATAGCATCACCTGCGTGCCTATTGTGGCTGTGGGACACCACGCCCCATGCCTTCCAGGTATACCTCTCATCCCTCTGTCCACCAGCCATGGAACATTGCTTGTCAAACTATGGTACATATTGGCGATGTGTGGTACGTGCAGTGGATTCCTTACCTGGGTATCTCATGACGCTGTTACTGTGTTGCAGTTATGTTCCGTGGTTCTGTTATCACTATACTAATACATTATGTGCATCATTTACTATTGAGTGTTGCATTACAGTGTTGACCTTGGCTGTGGAACATGTCCTCACAGGGTGGGACAGGGGGCATTTGCCCCATGGGTTGGGGACCCATCCTTGTAACGTGTCACAGTTGTGTGGTATGCTTTCAGTGGCCTTGCTTGGTCGCATGTGTCGGCCCTTCACTGCCAGCATCTGTGGCCTGGCTGCCTGTTATCTCCTGGCCTGAGTCGGTCATTGGCAGGCAACTGTCATAGTTCAGTGCTGCCTCAGCATGCCTTTAGTTGTTGTTGGTGCTGTGCTCTGCATTATGGTACATTGCCATCTGTCGGTGGGCAGCATGTCCCAACGTGTGGGTGCCCTTCTGCATGTTGTGGCATGGCCCTTGCACCCAGCTCTCCGGGGGTCCGGCTGTGTGTCTGCCATGTCTCGCTGTATGCTGTGCTGGGGTGGGTGATGTCACCTGTACCCTGGTGCTGTCGGGATCATTGTCATCATGTCTGTTGGGGTTTGGGTTGGTGTCTGTGTCACCCTGGGCTGCCTCGTGGGCACCTCCCAGGTTGTTTACTGGTGCGGCACTCACCTCCACTCAGGATTGTCCATTGGGACATGTTGTCCATCCCTGTATGGCCACCTGTGGCTGCTGTCTGCCTACTGGCTGGTGTTCCATCCTCATGGTCTCACCCTTCCCCTTGTAGGTCCACTCCAGGCATCACTGTGGGTGACCAGGCCAGAGGAGTCGGAGGGGACAGAGGACCTGCTGTGCCACATCGTCCACCAACAAAGGACTCTGATAGAGCAGCAGGCCATCGTGATAATGGAGATGAGGAGGGTGACTGCGGTGTTGGAGGCTAGGCTCCAAGATCCAGCGGGCAGCTAGCCATGCCCTACATCCCGTCTTGTGTTGGCTTCCCCCCCCCTTACTGGACATGATATTGTTTACTTGACTGTATTCCTGTGTCCCTTTGTGCATCTCCCTCCCTTTTGCACCCTTCACCTGTGCCTTAATGTACACCCTGTTAGTTTTGTACATATGTTTGCCATTTACATCCTTGCTTTGCCTATTGTGAGTGCCATTTGTTGTTCCCATAGTGGGCTTATTGTTGCTTGGGTTGTGTGTTGGTGGTGGTGGTAGTAGTGGGGGGGGCTTGGCATGTCGCTTGGTGGGATTTGCTCTGTTGTCTTTACTTGTTGTGGGGTGGGTCATCCAGTGGTGTTTGGGGCATTGGTTGTTCTGTGTTTGGTTTAGTCTTTCATTTAGTATGGGTTTGCATCACTGTTCTGTACCTGTTACCTTTCTTTTTGAATATATGTTATTACATTACATTTACTCCACTATACTGTGTCGTGTCATTCTTAGGTGCTGGGGTTTCACTTGGTATATACTGTTCCATGGGTTCTCCACATGGGTCCGGGTTGTTGCTTGCCATTCCTGTGCATGTGTGGCATCCTCTGGGCTGTGCACTGTGGTCTGCCCCTGTTACCTCATTCTAGCCTGTGTTTCATTGCATGTGTCCCAGGGTCAGGCTGTCTCACCTCTGCACTGTGTTCCATTGTGTGTTTGCACTGCCTGCCTGGGTGCTATATTCAGTGCTGTCTTATTCCCGGGCTGTTTTTGCCCTGCACTCCTGGCCCTGTTTGCCTGGCTTCCTTTGCTTGCTACATTCAGTTGGTTTTGCACCGGGCTATTCCTTTTAAATATGGCTGGCATTTTGCTCTGAGCTCCGTTTGCACGCCGGGCAGTGCTACCTCAGCCACGGGGCAATGTTTTGAATATCTGACCTTCCCTGTTTAGTCTCCCTTTTGGACATTACCATTACTGTTGAAGCGGCTAGCATTTTGGGGATATTTTGATAAATTTCTCCCTTTTCCAGTTACCCCTCCTCTTTTTGTGCAAGAGTGCAAGATTTTTTAGATTCTGTATTATTTTAGTTCCTGATAAGGCGATTGATGCTGTAACTGCTTGATCTCTTGCATGCAAAACTAGTCTGTATCATTTGTCTACTTGAAAACAGTAAACAGAAAGTTTAAAAAAAACTGACTTATTAGAGCGATTCAGTGTTCTCTGATGCCATTAAGGCAGAACATTTTACAAAGGAGGAGTCTTACCCCATTTTGCTTCTCGAATACAGGCATACTTTTATTTTTACTCTTGGAACTGAGTTCCCCCTCTGAATGTCCACCCCTGTGATTGCACTGGTGTCTCTACTTGTCTGTTTTTATCACAACATAGTTATGTGCAACAACTGTACGTGCAAGACAGAATGGCAAAATGTGCATGTATGTGAGTCTATGATAACATGTATGTGCATGTGTTAGTAGTTTGCTTGTCAGTGTCTGAGTAAGTGCATGTGAGTATAAAAGCATGTTTGTGAGTGAGTATAGTTTCGTATCTGTGTGTGTGCTTCTGCATGTAATTGTACTTCTGTGCATGTGTGGCTATATAACTGTAGGTCATTGAATAAGTGTACATGTGTATGATTTGTATGGCTGTGTATCTGGTGTCTATGGGTGCTGTATGCATGTGTATATGAATATGTAAGTCTCTCTGCATATTTGTCTGCCTCTCCCCTAGGAGATACAAATTACAGTATGACAGCTAGCCTTTGTTGTTACAGTACTAGTCAGCTTTTGTTTTCTACAGCACTTTGGTCTGGGGCTCAAAGCAAAGCTAAAATTAAACAGAGTTCTTGCTCGCTGCGCCCAACGCTTTGTTTGTGATTTTTTTCCAAAGCTGGCAATGTAGTCTTCTTCAGCCAGAAAATAATTTGTGTGTGTATATGGTGCAGTTTTGCTACAGTAGGCAAAGATAGCCATTGGAAGCTAAAATATTCAAATGATTCTGTTGGTTGTATAAAAATACTATATGCATTTAAACATCTTTATTAAAGTGTCATTCTCTCCCACATGATAGAACTCTAGTGCATGGTTAATATTGTACCCCCTCCCATTTATAGTTAATTATTTGTGATAGCTGCACACTATTCTTTAGTGGACCCCCTTAACTTTGAGAAAACTAGGATGACACATCAAAAAGCTGACATGACATATGATGAGTTCTGAGTCATATTATTAAGTCACAGTTTTTGGACCTTTGAACCCATCTCTTATTTCTATTGTTCTGTTGTTGTTGGGCTTCTTCTGTATTCTGCTTTCTAACTTTAGAACCCTGAGTCAGCATGACAGTAACCTCTATCACCATATAGTAGCTTTTCCACTTTACAGTTTTTTTTTTTCAATGTCTGTCTCTCTCTCGCTCTTTTAATCAGTCTTTGGGTGCAGTAATAAAAACCTTTATTTTTATACAGAATAAAATTGTTAGGGCACAAGACCCTATTCAGTAAGTTATCCTGTTGTTAAGAAAACTATTAGAAAAAGTCAAGAAACAGAATATATACATCAAGACATTGTATATAAAAATAAATAAAGCATGCATTATTACATGCTATACATTCAATGTCATAAGTCAGAATGTAATACTGTATAATGATCAGCATATTGCATCAATCACAATGCATCTATTCAGTCTGTGCAATTACTAGAATCAATACACAGCAATTTCATTTCAATTACATGTCATTACGACATTTGCAATGTTCCATTAATTCAATAGCTAATACGTTCTTAAATTCTTTTATTGATAGTGTGTTTCTGATTTTAGGATTTAGAGTGCTCCAAATCTTTGGGACATAGCAACATGACACCGTTATACCATAGTTATTTGGGGTTTTTGGAATGTTTAGTCCCCTATTTTTCATCTCTCTCAACCTACACTATGTCCATGAATTGGCGAATTATGGGCCGCAAAGCTTTAGGATTTCCAGACAGGTCCCTGGGGATTTCTTCCTGATTAGAATCTGACTGAAAGTGTGTCATGTGGATTGGCAGGGCCATTCCAAGAGGTGTCAAAGTACAGTACTGGGTTCATAACAGTTTTGCTCTCCTCCACTTGATTTCCATTCATTTGCAGCATTCAAAAGCACTGCTGGCCCAACTGTTTTAAGCCTGGTTGTTGGTGCCATGGCAACCCTGCTCTTACAGCTTCCTGCCATGTGTATTCTGAGGCACACCCTGAAAGAAAAGTCCTGTTTCATTATGGGTTTTATCTAACCTCAGGCTATGAGAGGAAAACTGGTGTGAAATGGCTGTTTTTCCACTGCAAGTTAAACACCTGAAACATTTCGGTTCCTCTGTGGGGGAGAGAAGCAGAGGAACCTAAACAATATGCTGCAGGAATAGTTTACACTTACAGATGTACTTTCTTATTCTCCACACCACTAAAAACAGGTAAAAACAGTTGAGTTACTTAGGGGCTCAACTGTGCTGGTGCCCCTGATGTAATTTGTTTATTTTATTTAATTTTTGTTGACTGGGTAAGTGCACTAGCCCCAAAATGACTATTTTCAGGCACGACCCGGGAGAGTACAAGAGATTACATACAAGAAACATTTCAGAAGTGCATTACAATAATACATACAGCTTAGTTTATAACCATTTAAACAAGGCTACAACAGCAGATCAATAACAGAACAACAGCGAGCAGTACATGCAAACAATAACAAAAGCATATGCAACATAGTATAGGAGATACAGTCAATAAACAAATATTAGAGTGGGTCACAGCACCAGCAATCAAAGTGCATGTGGATGTGTCAACACATATAGGATACAACTTAGCTCAGTGTGACACCTAAGAATTTCAAAAGAGGAAATAGTAGTAGGAGGAGGAGGAGGAGGGCAACTATGATATAAAGTTGAGTAAGGGGGGAGAAATTTTGGAGGATAAGTATATGAGCAGGGGTGGAGAGAGGCCAAGGCAAAGTCAAAAAGAGGACAAGGGCAGGGGTAAGATAAGAGGAAAGTGGAGAAAGGAAGGGGTTGAGAGGGTAGTTGTAAGGAGCAGGAGAATTTTGAAAATTACGAATATCAGGGCAAGGGTATGGCAGACTCACAGACAAGTCAAGTAGGGTCAAAGCAAGTACAGAGTTCAGTCATTGATAGGTCTCGTCGGAGCTCACTTTTGAAGTGACAGTGAAATGCAGCTAGCCTTAGATCTAAGGGGACAGCATTTCAAAGCAGAGGAGCAGCATATTTAAATGCCCCAGTGCCTTTAGAGTTATAACACCTAGGTACCCTTAGTAATGATTTGTCATCTGATCGCAGTCCACAGGAGGAGGTGAGGGGAATTAGCAGTGTCGAAAGTGAGGTAGGGGTTTGAAGCCTGATAATGGAGTCAGACAGAGAGCCAAGATAGTATTGTCTGGATGCAGAGGGAGAGAGCCAACCAAGGTCACTATAGTGTTGACAGTGATGCTTAAGTCAAGGGGATGATGATGCGTAGTGACAGACATTGTTGTAAGTGACGTCCCATTTTTGAAGTGATGATTTTTGGGCAGCTGCAAGAATAGGAGCACAATATGTTAGAGTGGGGAGCAGGATCCCCCTGGCAATGGCCAGCTTAGCAGATGGTGTTAGCATGTAGCTAGTTTTGTAGGTAACACCCAGCCTACTATTAACTGTTTTGCAGGTTGACTGAATGTGGAGACTGAGATCAAGTGATTGGTCAAGCATGACACCAAGATAATTAAAGGACGTCACAGACTCTAGTTTACTCCCCTGCAGGTCATAGACCATCAGGGGTGATGGACACACCCTTAGTTTAGGGGCTGAGCCTAGGAGCATAGTTTTTGTTTTTTTGGCATTTAGAACCAATTTATGGCTGCGCAGCCAGTTTTGAATGTTCCAGAAGTCAGTGGAAAGTGACGAGTTGAGGCGATCAACATTTTCAGCGCTGGTGTAGATGACAAGATCATCAGCATAGAGAAGAGATAAGCAGGGATTAATGGCATCTGGAATATTGTTGATAAAGAGTGAGAATAAAAGTGGCCCCAGAATGGACCCCATGAGGAACACCAATGTTGATTGTAGTGTGGTTAGATATTGCGGAGTTGAATTTCACTGTTTGGGTCCTGCCAGATAGATAGGTGCTAAACCATTTTACAACAGGAGTCGAGAAGCCCAGGTTTTGAAGAGTAGACAAGAGCAACGGGTGGTCAACCAGATCAAGGGCCTTGGTGAGGTCAATGAAGACAGCCCCTGTAAGCTGTCCAGAGTCCATATTAGAGAGTATATCTGAAGTGAGTTTTATCAGAGCTGTTGACATACTATGATTTTTCCTAAAGCCATGCTGAGCATCAGAGAAAAGATTTGAAGTTGCCAGGAAGTCATGTGTTTGGGTGGCGACAAGCTTCTCAAGTATTTTACTCAGGACAGAGAGAATCGCTATTGGCTTGTAATTTATAATATCCTTCTTATCCCCCTTTTTAAATATTGGAGTAATCCTAGCAATTTTCCAAATGTCTGGAACAACACCACAGGAAAGGGATAATGTGTAAATTTTTGCCAGTGGAGAGGCAATGAGAGGAGCTGCCAGTTTCAGCAGGCGGGGTTCAAGGGAGTCAGACCCTGGGCTAGTGTTGTCAGAGAGTGATCTCAGTTGTTTAAGGACCTGCGATCTGGTTATAGCCTTAAAGTAAAAAGGCAGAGTCAGAGGAGACCCTTTGGAAGATGAAGGGGGGTCCGCTAGATTGCTAGAGACAGAGGACTGAGAGGATATAGACATGGGAGGGAAGGAAGAGGTGTGTAATAATAGATCAGAGAATGTCCTATTGAAAGCATTCACAATGGTATTAGAGTCATTGCAGTGAGCTCCATTGAGATTCATTTCTCATGGGGTAGTAGATTGTGATGCACAAAGAAAAGTCTTTACATGGGTCCAGAATTTCCGAGGGTCACGGGCTGAGCTAGATAACAGGTTCTGGCAGTCCTTACTTTTGGCTTGTCTTATTCATTTTTTGCAGGAATTTCTGTGTGCTCTATATGTATTGAGATCAGAAAGCAAGCCAGTACATTTATAGTGCTTCCACAGCTTATCCCTGAGTCGCAGCTCAGCAAGCAGGTCTTTGTGGAGCCACCTAGTTTGATTACCTCTAACCCTCCTAGTAACTTTCAGGGCATGCTTCAACTGAACTGCACTAAATTCACTAAGAAAAATATGTAGGGCATCTTCAATTTTTTGTGCTTGATAGACCTCAGACCAGTCAATGTTGGAAACATCATGAAGGAATGCATTTTCATCCATGGTTGCAAAATCTGTGAAGGTGACAAAATGAGGTGGAGGAGATAGTGGGGCACCCAAGATACAGTACAAAAAAATGAGAGAATGGTCAGTTATTGCATCTGCCAGGATACCCGACATGGTCATATGCTCCAGTTGATTTGTAAGTAACCAGCCGATAAGGGTGCATGGTTTAGGTGGAGTTGGTGTTCTCGTATGCTTGGTTATCAACTGGTATAGGTTACAGCTGTGCACTAGTGACATCAAAGAGCTTTGAGTAGGTCCTAGCCAGTTTAGGTTTAGATCCCCCAGGATTGTAGCCTCGTTTAGATTGACAGACCGTGATGCTTGGTCAAGGAGGGCCTGGAGTCTTGCCAAACCCCCAAAGGGAGGGTTATATGCGCAGATAATATGTAATTTCTTTGCAGCAAGTAAAACTATGACATGAATGGATTCATACAGGGTAGGTGAGTCCTGGGTAGGACCAGCTGTAATGCTAAGGTGGTTCTTGTGGTAGAGTCACATCCCCACCATGCTTCACCCCCGGTCTGTCTCCGCAGATCAAGGACTAATTAGCTATTGAGCAGAGAGATAGTCAGAGATTCGAGGTTTCATCCAAGTTTCAGTAAGACAGAGCATTCTGGGTTATAGACTTTGATCCATGCTTCCAGTTCATCCATGTGGCATGTTAGACTCAACGTTCGTATGTGCAATGAAGAGTCCTTTATTAGTTATCCCAGATAGGTCAGTAGCAGAGAAGTGGCTGGAAATGCTAACTGGAACAGTAACGAAAGGGCACACCCTTCTTTTCCCCAAAAACTGCATTGAAAAAACACATTGAAAAGAAAGAATGTATGCATAATAATTGACTTCGGAGCAGAAAATAACGACTTGGAATACTAAATTGCTTATATCTCAGGAACCGTATGATGTAGAAAAAAAATTTAAATTTCGTATGAATTATGACTTTCCTGGCTAGTTTTGTACTTAGCCCCAATATGGGGAGCTAAGCATTTTGGTGATGAAAAGTCCGTATCTAGCACCATTTCCCAAATATGGGCCCTGAAAGACGCAACAGACGCCATAATGTTATCCTAGATGACCAAACCGTTATTTTGCAGCAGGGCCGCAAAGAATTCCTGTAATGCGGTGAACGCCATAATGTTATCCTATGGGAAAACATCAACTTCGTAGTGCCATACCTTTGCCGCCCTGAACTATTTTTTGATCAAAGCACCAAAAGGCACATCTGTGGGATATTGCCTTTCTTCCCTCCAAATTTCAAGTCAAAAGACCAAACAGTTTCCAAGATATTCAATATCAAAGATTACTAAAATTTCCCTATCTATTCCTTTATAAAAAATCTGGCCATCTTGTCCCTCCCTCACGATCAAAGGTGGCAATCAAAGAATCCCACAATCAAAGAATTTGCAGGCTCACAGTCAAAGAATTTGCAGGCTCACGAACAAAGGTTTTAAAACCTTATAAATCAAAAAATTGAAGGAATTGCAATAAACCACCACCATGGTTCGACAGAACGAAGCCGCCTGAGTAAAACCCACACTCATTTGACTTCCTAGGACACCCCTGGGCTGAGAAAATTAATTTTTAAGTTGGGCCATCTCATCCCTCACTCACGATCGTGATCAAAGAATGTGCAGGTTCATGATCAAAGAATTTGCAGGGTCATGACCAAAGAATGAAAAGTTGTGTAATTTTCAAAATTCAAATAATTACGGTAAACCACCTCCATGATACGAAACCGAAGCCCCTGAGTAAAACCCACCCTCATTTGTCTTCCTCTAGGACACCCTGAGCTGAAAATAATTTTTTATCTGGCCATCTAAGTCCCTCGCTCGCGTGCACGATCAAGAATCTCGCGATCAAAGAATCTGCATGGTGGCAGTCAGAAAATGTTCATTTCGTGAACAAGGCGAAGTGCAGATAACCAGATTTAAAATAGTTTTGCAGCCCAGTGGAAAGAGGCACTCTGAAATTAGTGTCTCTTTCCATTAGCGCCTATAAAACACACAGTCGGGTGGCTGACTGTGGAGATGAGAGGTGGGCTGTGCCAGTTGCCAGCTGAGGAAGCATGGGGGGGATGCTGGGTGGGCTGACATGGCTGACATGGCTGAGTGGGGGGTGGGGGGGCCACTAGACTAACAGGACATAAAGAATGCACATTAATTTTATTATGATGTTGGGGAGCAGCTAGACTACCAGGGGTGTCAGTGATACTCGTAATGAAGTACAGATCGGAGGGGACACTAGACTATCAGAGATATTGCAAAAATAAATAAATACACTTGAGGGGACCACTAGACTACCACGGATAAAAAATATAAAGATATAAATAAGATACTCATTGGGGGGGGGGCATTAGACTACCAGGGATACAATCATGGTTAAGTACATTACCATGATGGAGAGGGTGCCGCTAGACTACCAGGTATAATAACTACTGTTTTTTTATTCAGATGGAGCAGAGCAAAGCCCCCTGAGCAAACCCACCCTTATGTCACTTAATAGGGCACCCCTGGGGCAAAAAAATATTTTAAAATCTGGCCATCTCGTCCCTTGCTCGTGATGCATGATCGTGTTCAAAGATTCTCGCGATCAAAGAATTTGCAGGCTCGCGATCAAAGATCGTTAGCGAGCCACGAACAAAGAATTTAAAAGCTAATAACTCTATTTTTAGACCGATTTGGATGGAACCAAAGCCATGTCTCAATAGATCGGGGTCCCCTGAGTAAAACCCATCAAAGTTTTACTTCAGAAGTGACCCCTGAGCCAAGATATTTGTGTTTGTGCGATCGGAAAACTGAAAACAAGATGGCGGACCTCACGGTCAAAGAATTTTTGAAATTCCTCGGGGACAAAGATTCTTGAACCATGAGACTGCAAATTCTTTGATCGCCAGGTGGGACGAGATGGTCAGAACCCCATTCTTTGATGATATGCATATAAATTTTCCCATTGACTTATAATGGAAACTTAAAAGTGCCATAACTTTTGAATGCCTTAATATTTTTTCACCAAACAAATAGCGGCGTGTTCAGCCACCAAAGCTCTTTCAAATGAGCCATCTTGCACAGTTGCATGCCACATGGCGGCTGTGCAGGACCACATTCAGAATGCCAAAAAGTGCCTCCAAAAATGGATAATTTTGCATTTTCCAGCGCTTTCGTACACAAAAACCGGCACTCTGACCAAAACGCAATTTGGTAATTCAAGAGATCTACCATGCCCCAATGCGCATATCAAATTTCAGGCAAATCCATTGAACGGGTCCAAAGTTATTAACACCCAAACGTTTGACTTTAGTGTATGTAAATGACTGCTGAACCCTAACTATAGTGGCGCGACCAGACCACTATAATATATATATATATATATATATATTACACATTTCAAGGATTGGCAACTGGCTAGCGTTGGGACATTAATTTTATTTACTTTGGTAGGCGACATAAATTGCAAGAAGGCAGCAGGTATGAGCTTTAAGGCACGCAGTCTGGTTTGAAAAAAAAGGCGCCAAGTGTCTTTTATCCTCTTCAGCTGAGTGCGGAGAAGAGCCAAATCCGGTCAACTACCTATCTGTGGGACTGCTGTGGGGGAGGGCTTTTTTCTTCTGCACTCACGACTCTCATGGGTACGATCTGTGGAACTGCTGTGGAGGAGGGCTTTTTCCTTCTGCCCTCACAACCCTTGGGGGTGGAATCTGTGGGACTGCTGTGGGGGAGGGCTTTTTCTTTCTGCCCTCATGACCCTTGGGGGCATGATCTGTGGGACTGCTGTGGGGGAGGGCTTTTTTCTTCTGCACTCACGACTCTCATGGGTACGATCTGTGGAACTGCTGTGGAGGAGGGCTTTTTCCTTCTGCCCTCACAACCCTTGGGGGTGGAATCTGTGGGACTGCTGTGGGGGAGGGCTTTTTCTTTCTACCCTCATGACCCTTGGGGGCATGATCTGTGGGACTGCTGTGGGGGAGGGCTTTTTTCCTCTGCCCTCACGACCCTCGGGGGCAAGATCTGTTGGACTGCTGTGGGGGAGGGCTTTTTCCTTCTGCTCTCACGACCCTCGGGGTGCAATCTGTGGGACTGCTGTGGAGGAGGGCTTTTTCCTTCTGCCCTCACGACCCTTGGGGGCATGATCTGTGGGACAGCTGTGGGGGAGGGCCTTTTTCTTCTGCCCTCACGACCCTTGGGGGCATGATCTGTGGGACAGCTGTGGGGGAGGGCCTTTTTCTTCTGCCCTCATGACCCTCGGGGGCACGATCTGTTGGACTGCTGTGGGGGAGGGCTTTTTCCTTCTGCTCTCACGACCCTTGGGGTGCAATCTGTGGGACTGCTGTGGGGGAGGGCTTTTTCCTTCTGTCCTCATGACCCTCGGGGGTGTGAGGGCAAGTGATGTGGTATACACAGGTAGAGGCTGTGATTTCCTCGTCTGCATCCAAGATCTGGAGCAATCTGCCTATCATTAGGGGGACATAGTGCCTCTTACAGCTACAGATAATTCCTTGGTCAAGAGGCTGCATAAGGTAGGTGATGTTGGCGGGTAAGAAAACCAATTTTATGTTACAGAGACCATTAACTGGGGGATGTGTGCTGCAATTGTCAAGCAGCAATGCTATTTTGTGCGACCGTAAATGACAGTCCCAATCCCATAGCCATGCTTCAAAGATGGCAGCGGTCATCCAGGCACTTTTGTTGCTCCTGTAAATGACTGGCAGATTGTGTACACCCCTAAAACACCTCGGGTTAGCTGACTTGCTGATGACCATTATGATTCTTTTATCAGAACCAGTCATGTTGCTAATCAGGAGTGCAGTCACATGCTCTTTTGCTTTTTTTAAACCTAAGGGGACCTCAGACTTGAACGCTAGTGTTCCGTATCCCACACAGTGGAAAAACAGCACAGTCTCATCAGTGTTGTAAATGTCATCTGGGCTGTAACCGCTGAGGATCTGTGGGAGGATATCACAGATCCATGCCTCTGCAGCAACAGTGTCTGCATTCTGTTTCTCCCCATGTATTTTCTTAAAGTCAATGTTATACCGCTGTTTCCAGTAGCTTAACCACCCATCAGTCACCTTGAAGTCCAGTTTGTTGAGAGCAAGGGCAATCTGCTCTGCTTTCTGGACCAAAAGTGGGCCACTTATCAAGGCTTCCCTTCCCCTTGCATTAGAGAACCAACGATGCAACGCTTCTTCAGCATCATTGTCTTTGCCCTCTTGCTTCCTTTTTCTACCAGGGTTCTGGTTGGCATGCCAGTCAGAGAGTAGAGAGTCCTTGTTTTTAATCAGGTCACTGAATGTGGACTTCAGAATTCCAAAATGAGCACTAAGATCTTGAATGCTTAATTTGGGGAGTTTGTCCAATTCTGTGAGGATCTAGATCTTACGAGACAAGGTAAGCAAGTGCACTTACCCTTTGTTGGACTGGGAGAGGCATCAGAGGCAGAGCCAGAAGCAGGAGATGACACCATAGTGTCAGAAAGTCAGGCAGAACAGCACTGAAGTGTAGCACTTAGAGGGTGATTTTATTATCGTAATTGTTAAACAAGTTAAACGAGTTCCTACCAGGTTCATATGAGGTGATAGTGTGCCAATTGACAGTTAAAGTGGATGCTACATATGAAATTTAAGGTCCATTTTAACAGTAATAAATAACATTGATCCTTATGCAAATGGCTTTTGGAAAATAGATTTTGTCCGCTACATGCGGATGTCTGCTACAAGCCTGTCCATTACTTTTGGCACATACTGTATAACTAGTATAAACTGAAAGGGGGGAAAAAATGATGGTCAAAAGAAAACTGCTGGTTTCACATAACTGAAAGCTCCCTTAACTTAGCCCACCCACCCACTCTGCCAGTGTAAGGCAGCATACACAACTAAAGGGCATAAGGATAGGAACACTCAAATTTCAAACTAAACTGTTTACTGATGGTCTTCTCATTTTCCTTTCAGACACCCCCAATGGAATCCATTTCTTTCTCTGTCTCTTACATTCATTCATCCAAATATCAGATTTTATGTTAACCAAGTGAAAACAGCTGATATGAACCTTCTAAATCACTGGTGTAATGAACTCCGCTTCTCCCCTTTAGGTCCTGACTCCCACAGCATATCACCTAATGTCCTGGGCATAAAACTCACAATGGACCTAGCACAGCTTTGTGCTTCTAATCTTAACCTGATTTTATACCCTGTTTACACTTCCTGCTTTGCAGCGCATCAACTCATGCATTCTAGTCTTACTGCAAAGTCACCATTGTGGACACTCACTGCATCACGCTATGTGCCGCTCCGCTCCCTTTTCTGCTCTGGTGAAATTGTGGAGATGTGTACTTCATTGAGCGCATCGCCCCACGGTGCAAACTGCTGCAGCACTCCATCCACATGCAGTCCTGTTTGTCACAGTATCCCGACTACTTGGGGGACACTCCTCTCGGTGCGTTCTGCCACACTTGAGCCACAGGAGTGTAAGCAAGTGCGGCACTAAAATGAGCCTTAGCCGAGTTGGCGCGGAGCGGTAAGTACAGTGCTCCCGAAGTGTAAATGTGGATTTAAAAAATGTGCAAGTGTGAGAGGTTAAAACAACTCCATGATTAAAATGCTGGTAAAACTGCAGCCATTAAAATGATCACCTAAATTAATGAATTGTATTTCTCCTCTCCTTTTCACTATCCCACACACAGGTTTTCCTGAATTGATATCCTAGTTGGTAATTTCTTTTAGAAGGGGAAACATATCCCCAACATAGCCATACTAAACTCAGTTTCCACTGGTGTAAAGAGGATAGAATGTTCCATGCGCTTTTGGTTATCACTTGGCCTACATGGAGGCACAAATGGTAAAATGGTTCTCTGGTCAGACCAAAGATCTTTCCCTCTTCCTGAATGTTTCCATTAAGGAAACAAACTGGAGAAAACACTGGTCAGTCACCCATAAATCATACATGGTCAGTCTAATCATTCAAAGCAAAATCCTACATTAGTGGTAATGCAAGCAAACCTCCCCAACACACAGTAATTTGTTTGCAGTTATGATTAATGATTGTTGCCAGAGATGTGGAACACAGAGAAGTACTCTTTTCCAGGTTCTGTGATCCTGCCTTGAGTTTTAGAACTTCTGGGAATAAACTTGTGTAGAATGTGGCAAGGTGGTAGGCACCTCTTTCCTGACATTGCCTAGTTTCCTTCTCTTGGGACTAATTTCCCATGTTATTTCATTCTGACTCTGCAATATGTTAGCTTATGGCCATAAGAGTCAAGGTGAAATGACTTAGCATCCATACGTGGAGATCCCCTGAAGCCTCCACCTTAACAGAGTGTCTGCATGCTGCAAACCAGTTGGCTATCCTATCTAGGATGTCCCACTTGATAAAACATACTTTGCAGTCATATTATCAGGTTTTGGAGCCTTATATTAAATCTCTGCTCTGCTCTTTGGATCCTACGTATTTAGACACAGACCTCTATCTCCTCTGAGGCAGCCTCCTTCCCCTACTCTGTTTTTCATTCCATCGGAGTCCCCTAAGACTGTCTAAATTATGACGGAAACATATCATGTCCCCAAGACTAGTTGACCAATGTGCAAAGGATGAGGTATGAAAGTGTAGATAGTAGGGACTGATCTTGTCCCTGCTCATGAAATGAGAAAATGAGCCCCGCCTCCACTCACTTGGTAACCACACCTACAGTAAGTGAGGAACTTGGTAGCTGCAGGCAGTATGGCATCACTGTGATTCACTCCAAATGATATGATTGCAGGACATACATTACAAGGCCTCTCCTGCATCTTTATCCCCTTCTTTGCTCCTCTCCTAAACATTCCCTTCCAGGTCTGCTTATAATATTTTCAACCCAATGTATCCCATCAAGGTGGTTCAAATGGTACACTGTATAGTAGTTTCCCTGTTTGGTGTCTACATACGCATGGAAAGCAACACTGTTTAGGTAATGTTTATCGTATACTGTAATTATACTGCTTTCCCATTCTGTGTATATGTTACTTGTTGGAACTGTTGATTTCCATGTTTTGTTTTAATATCTGTTACAAATTCTTAATAAAAAAGATTAATTGCAAGATGGCTGACACGGAAAGGCACATTTAGGGAATGCTTCTGAAATTAAACTTCTGTTTGCAGTATGAGAAAATCCTCCGGCATCGTTAAAGAGTCCAAAAGATACAGAAAAGGCTGTCGTCACCTGCAGGTGAAGTTGCTCCATCTATTCAAGGATTGATAGAAAAATCTGGGGGCTTTAAAACAGCTGGACCAGAGGTGGAAGCCATGGTTGTAGCTGCAACATTTAATGAGAGGACTAAGTCTGCAAAGTCTTGGGGTCTTCAACTCCTCTCGATTCTATGGCCAAAAATGAAACTTTTGTGGGGGTGATAGTCCCAACAGCAGAGCAGGGTGAATCCCAATTCACAACCCCACATTAATGGAATTAACAACACCGGAGTCAAAGACATTACTGGTAATATCACATGAGATTCTAAAAAGGGATTTAAAATCATTTCAATAGGTATTCAACACTATCCATAGCTCTTTCTCTGTCTTTTTGAAATTCAACAAAAAGCTGACTTCCATTTTGGAAGGAAAAGGTAGTACAGAAAGTGATGTTGAAGTGGCAAGAGGAGAAATAGATCAAGTAAAAGCAAAACAAGACTCATCAGAAAAAAAAAACTTACTGGGATACAAACAAGACACTAGGCCTGATTCTACAAGGATGGTGCAAGTCACTGCCAAATGCAACTTGTGCTATTCCCCTTTATGCCAAGGACTCTGTGCCAGATTCTGCAAGGGGTAGGGTCCCCATGGCTAAGTCCTGTCACTTGCGACATGCCCACAAATGCATGGAAATGAAGTACCTGAGAGCATGTTGCAAGCCGCATTCAACAGTCCTATGAGTTACAGTGCTCCCCAAGTTCCAGTCCCCAAATCTGTGGTTCCCAAGAGGGTTATCTGACACCCCTGCCCCAGTCCGCCATGGTGTAAACAGGAGAGCCCCTCAGGGTTATCAGACCCCCATCCCGATCGCCATAATGTATATGCAATAACCTCGCTGGGCTGATCATGCCCCCCACTTTCCCACCCGGCATTGCCAGACCACCCCGCATCCCCCCAACCCAGCTGACAACTGGCACAGCCCACTACTCACTCCACGGTCAGCCACTGACTGAGCCCCATCTGAGCATGTACTGTATTTACATGCTCAATGAATGAATGAACTGCCATTCTTTCATTGAGCGCATATATACAGTATGCCCTCAGATGGGGCTCAGTTGGTGGCTAGCCATGGTGGTGAGAGGTGGGCTATGCCAGTCACCGACTCCATATGGGTCAGGGGAGTGTGAGATGAACTGGCACTGCTGGTTGGGGGTGTGGAGGGGCCCACTAGACTACTAGACGGTTGGGGCTATGTAAACATTATGGTGCAACATGCAATATCAGGGAGTGAGGGGCGCTAGCCTAACAGGGCTTTACATTCCCTTGCTGGGGATTGGGCATGGGGGGGCATGCTATGCGGGGCAATATGTATTTGTGGAATGGGTCATGGGGATGCCTGCTTGCCCTGCTGGGCATTACTGTGTCGATGGGGCATGGGGGGGCATGATTAGCCTTGTGGGGCAATCCTGCTATCAATGTGTGGATCAGGGCATGGGGGGAGGGCACGTGTCTTGGGAGCTGGCCCGGTGACAGATCTGCACAACCCCCAGAGGGCATAAGTACATTTACACCAGCTAAATGCTGGTGTAACTGTACTAGCGGATGTCTCCAGTGGTTGTTGTGGAATATTAGTGCCTGGGGACTTTGCTGGCTGCCTACCAGAATAAGGCTGGCGAAGCTGCCGTGAACTGCACCCTACGCCAAAGGGATTTATAGGCGTAACTGGTGGCATAAGTCCACTTTGGCACAACCAGCCTGTGACATGTTGCAGACTGCTTTGCAGAATACCAAATGTAGCACCCGCAAATTAACTTGCTGCTTGCACCATTTTTTGGTGCAAGTCAAGTTCATAAAGTGTAACCTTGAGAATCCAGGCCACTGCCACTTTAGACACTTCAACTTTGGTGAACATGAAATCCTTTATACAAATGCAGAGGAAGTTAGAAATACTGGAAAACAGCCAAAATATAAGAACTTGAGGACTGCTGGAGTTCCAAATGATTTGAAACTTCAGCAGTCCTCACGTTCTTATATTTTGGTTGTTTAAATGGCTTGGACTGAATATGACTCTGCTGAATATGTTTAAAGCAATGTCTGTAGAATTACTTGGTCTTCTCAGAAAAAAATATCCCATATACAGTATGTCAAAGGTATTTTGTATACACCAACTAAAAAGGAAGGGGCCAAATTACTGTTTAAAACAAGAGATCCAGTGCACACCCTTCCCCACCCCCTTTTTAAAAATATGGACAAAATTATGAGATGTCTTTGACTGCAGATAAAGTTGAAACTGAAGAAAATGAGAGACTGAATAATAAGCAAACACACAAACAACTGGAAATTCAATTTAAACTGACTGTTCAGCAATTGTTATTAATCTAGAATGTGATACTGTACTGACTGAGACGTTACTATTCAGTCTGCCAGGAAAAAAGGAGCTTCGCAGTCTGAACATTTCAAATATCATATCTTGTACTCACTTGAGACCAGAAGAGAAAGGGATGATATAATAGAAATATTTAGGTACCTCAAAGGAATGAACAGGGTAGCTTGTCAACAATTGGTCAGTCACAACAAAGGGACCTACACTAGGGGCGTGGATACAAATTGGCTGGGGTAACTTCAGGAGGGATGTGAAGAAGTACTTCACTGAGAGAGTGGTGGGCAAGTGGAATAGCCAAGGGAACCAACTGAGGCAAAGACTGGGGTTCATGTTGAGGTGGGTCAGATACAAGAGACTCATAACAGTGGCAGTAGGGAAGGTGTAAGGGGGAAGCTACTAAAATGCTGAGATGCTAATAGGGGGCTCAGACTAAGCTTGCTCAGTGATAGCCTGGGGTAGAAGTAGATAGGATAGTAGATGGAGCACATATGATGGACCATTGACATTTGTCTGCCAAAAATCATTTCTATGTCTCTATGTATATGTATCTGGCTGTTTCAAAGATTACTCAAGACCATAGGAAATGGCCTTATGCTTTTAGAGAAAGTCTCTTGAGCTGGGTGCTTCATTTTAAGTACCCTTTCCTGCTAAATGTCTTGTTTCCTAGCCAGGAAAAAAATATGCATTTTCAGACTCAGACTAGCTCAGGGAGTTTCTCTTAGCACGGCAACAAGATACAGCACAAAGATGAAGCGATAGAGAAGACAGAATGGTTATGAGGGAAATTGAATTTGATTCAGATGAAATCCCAGAGCTAAAGACATAAGTATGCCTGACTATAAGGAATCAGGAACTGTTTTGCATTGTATTTCTATATAGTTCACCCTAGTAAAAAGAGATGTTAGCCATATTGGTCCTTGGAAAACAGGAGTCGCTTGATAGCTTCATAATGCATGGGATAGACATAAAGGAATTCTGGAGGTCAGGGGTAAGGGGCAACAGACTTCCTGGAAAACATAAACTGAACTTACAAACTTAAACGGGCAGACTGGGTGGGCCATAGGGCCTTATCTGCCGACACTGTCTATGTATCTATGTATCTATGTATACTTTTATTGGCCCAACATATGTCTTGCTACTCTGTGATGAGGACAAGGAGGAAGAAACTGCATTTACAATGATCTCTAAATGACTTTTCAAAGAACTGTGCTATCTTGGGTACACTCTTACTAAACTTCAGTGCGTGGTGGCTGACAATTGCGGAGATTTGAGACTGCAGGGAAAAAAAAGATAGCTGCCATGGAAAGTCATACCACGGAACTCACAGCTACAGTGGGATCTGACAATGGAGCCCAGTTATAATTGCATGACAGGGAACTGCTCTTGCCACAAAAACTAGACTCTAGAGGACCTAGAGAATAGGTCCCGCTGCATAAACATTTGGATTTATGGCCCTCCAGAGAAAACATAAACTGGGAACATGGTTGAGTTTATGGAAAGTTTCCTGAAGAATGTTTTGAACCTGGACCGGAACTAGCAACTTCAACTTAATCGGAGCTCACAGAGCTGTCATGAAGAAGCCCATGGACCTAAAGGAAAGGCCCAGATCAGTGACAACTGCATTTCTTGATTACAGAACCAAGTTGAATATTTTGAAAAAGGAGTGGTAAAGAAAAGAAATTATGTTTGCTGACAAGAGACTTTTCTTTGAGCATGATTATGCCCCCAGCACTATGGACAGACGTAAACAACTGTTCCCCATAATCAAAGCTCTGAGAAATAAAGGCATGAAAGCCAAGATAGATTATTTGATCACCCTAAAGGTATTTCCTGACTCAGGGGTCCAAACTTTTAAAAATCTTGCAGATGCAAAAAAGACTTTCTTCAAATGAGGCATTGCTTCGGATGTGGTCATCAACCCTGCCAAAATCAAGAAACTGGAGAAGAGGAAATACAGAACACCCAGGAAACAGGGACACAAGAAGATGGACAACATGGTGAGATTTTCCCCTTGGGACAAAATGGCAGCAAGAAGAATACAAGCTACTGTAACCCCTAGGTGGCGCTATCCCAAGGGCTACTACCCCGCCTGCTTGGCTAGTAGCTGGTTAAGGGGCCTGGGTACTGAAATGGGTGCCTCCACCCGGAGGTCAAGGTTGTTAATGGTCAGGCTAACCTGGGCACAGCCCTCTGGGACACCGTAACCCCCCTCTTTCCCTTCTAGTGGCCAGAACAGTATACAGTAATTACTTTCACAATGACTCTTATTCACCAGGCAATTATCCACACTGTTTGCACTTACCACCAGGGCTAGTTCCTCTAGCTTGACCCTGGGGACCCCCCTGTAAAACAAGGTTAAGCACAGCAAATAGCAACAGTACAACACTTTTGGCACAAACTGGAACCACAGTCAGGTTAAATGCAAACAAAGTTAAATCTGATTTATTCAGGGGACTTGAACAAGGGAGGGGCATAATCAGGTTGATTTGCTTAAAATCTATATTAATCAGACAGTTATGCATGCAGTTCAGAGTCCCTACACAGTCACACACTCTGGGTACCCAGGCAGGAAAATGGTGGGCTAACCAGGAGCGCTGCAGTTGGTTGGGGCCCTGTGATGGAAGAAAGCAACATGCACAACACACATTATTTCTAATCCGGGAGCCAGAGGGCTCAGTTCATGAAAGAAAAAGCAACAAGACAATCAGATGACAACACTTTTAGATTTAGCTGTTGTTGCAGGGAGCTACTCTGATGTTTACTCACAATACCCAATACTGGACACAGGCAGGATGAAACTGAGACTGCAGACTGCTTAGCTGGAGTGTCAGGAGAAGCAGGGCCCACACGAATCACCGAGACCTCGTTCCTGTTGAAGGTGTTGAACAGGGGGCTGATCCCCAGGCTGGTTTCTTGTCAATGACTTTCTCTGCATAGCAGGTATTCTGGCTGGGCCAGCGTAGCAGGGCCCAGGCAAACAGAAATGGATACAGATTCAGTCTGTGGAGCTGGATACAGCCTCCAGCAAGCAAAACACTGTTCAGACACACAGTGGGGAACCAAATCATGGCCCAGTATAAGCACACAGCACATCCAGCCTGGGAGTGGGTTCCAGGGTGGTAGCCTGGGTAAAACATTGGCTGGACAACAGGACACAGAAGGTAATTGTAAATGGAGTCCACTCTGAAGAAAGGGCGGTTACCAGTGGGGTACCGCAGGGTTCAATATTGGGTCCAGTCCTTTTTAATGTCTTCATCAGTGACATTGCAGAGGGACTGGAAGGAAAAGTATGCCTTTTTGCAGATGACACAAAGATCTGCAATAGGGTTGATACACAAGGAGGCATGGAAAGGATGAAAAGGGACTTGGCAAGGTTGGAGGAATGGTCAGACGTATGGCAGCTAGGATTCAATGCAAAAGTGCAAAATAATGCACCTGGAAACAAGAACCCAGGGAAGAATACACAATGGGTGGGGAGGTAGTAACAACAACAAAACGGGAAAGGGACCTGGGAGAAATCATATCAGATGACCTTAAGGTTAGCAAGCAATGTGAGAAGGCAGTAGGGAGGGCCGGAGGTATACTGGGATGTATAGGGAGAGGCATCAGCAGCAGAAAACAGGAAGTTGTTATCCCTCTGTACAGACAGTTGGTGAGACCCTATCTGGAATACTGTGTCCAGTTCTGGAGACCCCACCTCCGCAAGGACATAGACAGGATAGAGGTAGTCCAGAGGAGGGCAACTAAAATGGTGCAGGGTCTGCAAGAGAAGCCGTATGAGGAGAGACTAAAGGAGTTTAATATGTATACCCTTGAGGAAAGAAGGAGAGGGGACATGATAGAAACTTTCAAGTACCTCAAGGGAATCAACAAAGTCCAAGAGGTAGCATCTTTCAGAAAAAGAGACTTGCAAGAACAAGGGGACACAATTTAAAGATAGAAGGAGGGCGGTTCAGGGGCAATGTGAGGAAGTATTATTTCACAGAGAGGGTAGTGGATGCATGGAACAGCCTTTCTGAGGAAGTTGTGGGGTCTAAAACTGTGGGAGAATTCAAGAATGCATGGGACAGACATAAGGCAATTCTTGTGGGGGGCAGGAAGATATAGGCTGTTGGTTAACTAGGATCTGCGGCCTATCCTGTAGGTAGGGAAATGGGCAGACTAGATGGGCCTAGCAGTCCTTATCTGCCGTCAAAGTCTATGTTTCTATGTTTCACATGTAAGGAAATTCCACTGTACCAGGAAAATGGCTCTCCGGTTGCAATTACAGAGTCTCTGCACAATCCAGGAGTTCAGAGGTAGCTGGAAGTCCTGACGGGCCAATCGCATTTAGCAAATCTTTGGTCTTCTTCAGGTTAAAGCCTGATCAAAATTCAGTGGCTTAAATTGCTCTCCAGATTCGGATTCAGTCCGAAAAAAGCACAAGTTCCCTCTCAGGGACAGCAGGCAGGCATGCAGGCCAAACTCAGGCCTTTCCACAGTTCTCCCGTGCAAATCCACTATGGATTGCTGCTCAAACTATCTTTTTTTTTTTTATTTTTTTATTTTATTTTATTTAAACAGCAGTTTGGAAAACCTTTGAGCCATAGGCTCATTTACAAAGGTACCTTGTCACAGTAAGACAAACCAAAATACACAGTATAGCAGTACAACACATAAGTATAACAGTAAAATTAAGACATAGATACAAACAAGCTGGTACAGGTAGGATGGATGCAAACAATACCAGAGTTATATGCATTCCTTAGCAGCTTAATAATAGCTTTGTCATAAGTATTGAGTACGGCTTTGACTAGTGGCAGTTACAGCATCGGGTGTTAATAAGGTGGTTACGTAGGAAGTTTTGAAGCCACGATATAGTTGGAGCTTGAGATGGAGGGGCAGTGTGTTGAACCAGGAGGGGCCCTAAAGCTGAAGGCTCTTTGGCCGTGAGAGGTCCTAGCTCTAGGGATAACAAGAGGTTTTCCCAGAGGTCAGTATGAACTAGTGGGACAGAGCGGCTATGGTGGTGGTCAATCCTGGTGGGGAAAGCCCAAGGAGGGTCTTTTGTAAGGGTACAGGTAAGATATTTGAGGCCAGTCGAGATCAAGTGCCAGCGTTTAGCATACAGTAGACAGGTGTGTGTCATCCTAGGTGCTCCAGTAATTAACCTGCAGGCCTTATTCAGAGTAGTGCGAATTTTATGGAGGCGGTCTGATCAGCAGCACCATACACCGGCAGTCCATAGTCCACTAGGGACAGGATAGAGGAGGTGACTGCGAAGTCGAAGAGCCTCGGGGAGGCAGTGTTTATACCGGGTAAGATGCCCAATCGGATAATAGTGGCAGTGGCTAGGGCAGCGATGTGTCCATGGAAGGAGGGGGAAGGGTCAAAATGGATCCCTAGGTATTTATAGGAGCAAACTTGTTCGAGTGGGAATGAGGACCCAGAGTGAATGAGGAGTTTGAAGTTGCAAGACTTGTTTTGGGGATGAGTGAAGAACATGGTTTTTGTTTTTTTAAGATTTAAAGATCTTGAGCTGTTACTTCTTCACTTCCCAACTCAGATCTAACTGAAACTACATGCAGTGTGGGACTTTCCCAAGACCCAAAAAGTTTGGTTGGCTGATCTGTCTGTCAGTCACAACAAGGGCTCCCCCTCCAGGTTATTTGAGGTGTCAAAAGCCCAAAACTACAATTCCTACAAGTTTTGGCCCCACCAAGCCCCTGTAGGCAGGCTCCATTTTAGAGTCCCAAATGTACTGATTGGCCCATTCTGACAGTCCAGGACCAAGATGATGGGAACAAACAGAACTGTCCATGCTGCAAAGAAGGCAGGTTAGAATAAACTGCAATATTATTACTACTCTAACAAATGATCAGCAAACAAGTACATCTTCTCAAAGAGCTCCCTCTCAGATTAATTATGACTGCAATCCAGGCAGCTCTTAAAGAGACAGTATACAGAGGCTATACAGGCACTCTCTGGCAATACATTTAAACTGCTAAAATGCCGGACACCAGCCTGGCAGTGAGCATTGAAACAAGCTCAAGGAAGACTTTTTGGAACCCCCATTGGTAGGGGGGGTTACACCCTTCCCTGCCTGGAGAAAACTTGGAGTCCGCGTCAAGTCTGTACCATCATGCATCAGTTAACATAAATTTATTACTTTACTATACATATTCACTACACTTCACAATACTATATCCATAATGACAATGCTTATGCACGTTTCATACATGTGATACTGATTCCACTATGATTAACATACTTGTAACATCACAATACTGATTCATGTTATAACTTTCTGCACATTAAACAATGTAGGAGAGGGTCCTTTCCTGTCAGCTAACTTGGGCTGGATGGGGCAGGGGCACCATACTGAGAAGGAAGAGCAATCAACCTGGAATTGGCCATTAAGCTCAGTTTGGGTAGTGAGCTCTGAGTAATATAAACACCTTTGTGAACCACACTGAGAGGCAAACCCACTGGCCTCCCGGGAGAATCATAACTGAAGCGCAATACTGGCTTGACAGCTCGGCCAGACTTTCTGTGGGAAACAGCCACAGTCTCTGTACTTTCAGCACTAACTTTGGAGCATCTGTCAGTCATGAGGGGTGCCTCTGCACGGATGGGAATGTCCAAACTGGGAGCACTGTCAGCTCCTTGTCCTGTAGGCTCTGTCTCTACAACACCTGGCTCATTTAGAGAAGGTTCTGGCACAATTAGGCTTTGTGGCACTGAAGGGGGGGCTTTCAGCACTCTCATATTGTTGTTCAAGTTCTGGTGTGTCACCAGAGAGACTCAGACCATCAGCTGCTTCCTCAGGCAAGTCACACAGTTCCACTAAACACAGGGAGTCCGCAGCCTCAGACGTGATACTTTGCACTTCACTTTCAGGGAGCATTGGCTCCAAGGACGAAGCTGGGGGGTTAGGCAGTCCAGAAAGCCCAGCTTCATCCCCATGATTCTGCATAGGATTTCCACGAAACAAATGACTCAGTTCGTAGGAGGGATAATAGGCACAACCATAGTCACATTCATCAGAGGTGGACTAACAGTCACTATCATTCTGGGCCTGCTGCAGGGGAAACCTTAAATCTGTAACCACTGGGGCAGGTTGACTGTGTCTCTTTTTTGCAGCAGCATGAGTCACCGGTCCAGGGGAGGCAATGTCTGCTGGCTCAGCTTCAATAATAACTTGGCCGATAGGCAGCAAGTGGTTACGATGCATGGTCTTGACAGCTTTGGAGTTATTCTCTGGACATACCTTGTACATTGGTAGATCATCCAACTTTCCAACTACTTTATGAGGAAAATGGTGCCACCTATCAGCAATTTTGTGCTTGCCATGCAGTCCCAAATTGCATAACAACACACAGTCTCCAGGCCGTAGCTCTTCAGCCTTTACTTTCTTATCATGTCTCTCTTTGTTAGCAAGATTTCTCTTGGCAGCCATTGTCAGAGCCAGTTGATATGCATGGTTCAATTGAGCTTTAAGTTTCTGTACATACTGCAGGTAGTTTTTGGCTCAGACCCCATCAGGAGAGACCCCAAAGCAGATATCAACTCCCGAACATGAGGCGGTAGGGGGAGAACCCAGTAGCATCATTTTTGGTGCAATTGTATGCGTGTACCAAGGTGCCAATCTGCTGGCTCCACTTATGCTTGTCTTTTGGATGGAGGGTACCCAGCATGTCTAGAAGGGTGTGGTTAAAACATTCTGGTTGAGGGTCCTCCTGCGGGTGATAGGGGGTGGTTCTTGACTTCCGCACCCCCTACAGAGAAAGCATTTCTTTGATTAGCCTACTTTCAAAGTCTCTGCCTTGGTCAGAGTGCATCTGCTGGGGGGCACCATAGTGGACGAAGAATTTTTCCACTAGCACTTTGCCACAGTAGAGGCTTTTTTATCTTTAGTTGGAAAAGCTTGTGCATACTGTGTGAAATGATCCGTAACCACTAACACATTGCTAATATTCCGTTGATCAGGTTCTAAACACAAAAAAATCTATACAGACCAGTTCCATGGGGGCACTGGTAGTGATATTGATAAGGGGGCAGCCCTCTGAGGCAGGGCATTTCTTTGGATGAAATGACTACAGGTCTTTACATGGTGCTCAACATCGTCCACCATCTTGGGCCAGTAAAATTGAGATTGTACCAGATCGAGAGTCCTGTCAATACCATGGTGCTCCATGTAATTGTGGAGGGACCTCCGTACCAAGTGTTTAAAGGCCATGAGCAGGACCAATTGTTGCTTGTCTACTTGACCACTACGATCCACTGTCTCTCTGTATAACAACTGATTGAGTAACTTCAACCTGGGGCCTTCTTTAAACACTAGGACAGTTCGCAAGTCAGGGGAGCGCAAGTTAGACACTAGACACATCTTTCCCCGCACGCAGGGCATCAAGTGTGGGTTAAATCATAGGATTTTATGACTGAGACTGCTGATTACTGTCATTGTCAAGTTGAGGTAGTGCACTAATATCTAGAGCAGAGAAATGGCAATAGACAGCAAGTATGCAGGTATCAGGAGGGCTCAAGCAATCTACTAGACAGTCCACTGTGTTCGCAGACATCTGTTCATCTCTGTTAAACATTTGGCACAATGCTCAAACATCAGGTTCAGACAGCCTGACCCAATCACTCTTGGAAGTGGGCCTTCTTGACAGGGCATCAGCATCGATATGGTTCAGTACCAGTCTGTATTCAACAGCATAATCATAGGTTGATAAGGCAGAGAGCCACCAGTGCCCTGTGGAGTCTAACTTACCTGAAGTCTGTACACAGGTCAACTGGTTATTGTCGGTCTTCACCAATATCTTTGCCCCATAGAGGTATTCATGAAACTGATCAATGATGGCCCATTTTAGGGCAAGGAACTCCAGCTTGTGCACAGGATAGTTTCGCTCCAAAGAGGTCAAACTCCTGCAGGCGAAAGCTACCGGTCTCAAACCATTCTCATGGTCTTGATACAGCACAGCCACTAGCCCTGCAGACTAGCATCCATATGCAGCACATAGGGCTTGGTAGGGTCAGCATAGGTGAGGACGGGGGCGTGGGTGAGCTGGTATATGACTTTGTGGAAGGCTGCTTCACATTCGGTGTCTAGCATTGCCCAGAATGTTCACCTGTGCGGAAGTACACTTTCTCTGGTTCTTTGACAGCCCCTTTCTTGTATTTTTTTTAAGTTGTTTAACCAGGAGTAACACACTAAGCTGAAAGCTTTTTTACAGGTGCAACTTGGAAGCACAGGGAAGTTAAGTAACTTGCTCAGGGTCACACAGTATGCAAGTGGAAGCTGTGGGATTCAAACCCAGGTCTGATCTGCTGGATGTCACCAGATTTGCAGCTCTGAGCCTTAAACCACTGCGCTATACTGCCTCCCTAAATCTATTTATGGTTGGTAGGAGGGGTAACCCTGCGTAAGATTCAGGAGCGGGCGAATCACCTTTGAATAGTCTTTTATGAACCTGTGGTAGTAGCCATGGAACCCCAGAAAACGTTGTAGTTCTTTCCAATTATGGGGCTTGGGACCAAGTAGTCAGTGACTCAGCCTTACTGGGATAGGTCTCTATTCCTTCTGCAGGTACTATGTGCCCCACATACTTCACAGAGGTTTGAAATAACTGGCACTTTTCGATGGACAGCTTGAGGCTGAAGTCTTCCAGTCGATCCAGCACTTTAAACAGTAAGGTCTCATGCTCCTCTAATGTGCATCCAAACTCAGTGACATCATCTAGGTACACTAGACACTCCAGCAAGTTCATATCTCCCAACGCACATTCCATCAGTCGCTGAAAGGTGGCCGAGGCACCCAAAATCCCCTGTGGCATTCTCAGGAATTCATAGAAACCCAAAGGACAGATGAAGGCTGTTTTCTCATGGTCCTTCAGGGCCATCAGAATCTGGTAATATCTGCTGCGAAGATCCCAATACTGAGAACTATTTGCTCCCATTCAAGCAATCCAGGGCATGTTGTATACAGGACATGGTGTATTGATCTGGGATGGTCTACCGGTTCAGGGTTCAATAATCAATACATACCCTCACCAACCCATTCTTCTTACACACAAACACAATGGGAGAGGCATATGGGCTCCTTGATTCCTGTATCACATCAGCAGCGAGCATTTCTTGCAGGTGTCTCCTCACATCATCTATGTCCACTGGGATGAGGTGTTGGGATCTCTCTTGAAATGGCCAGTCATCATGCAGACATATATGATGCTCTGCACCCTGGATACACCACATGTCCCATTCCTTTAATGAAAACACTTGGTCTCTCTGGGCGAGTTTCTTGCTAATCCTAGCCTTCCATTCAGCTGGCAGTGGGGAATCACCAAAGTCAAATAAGTTCGGGGTCACTCTCTCCTTTTTGGCCAGAGTACTTGTTATTGGATAATACTGCAGTGTCTGCACAGTGTACTGTGCTAGAGTGCACCCTCTGTTCACCTGGACCTCCCGATCTGGCACATTTCAAATCTGGACCTTCACTCATCATGAATAGGCATGGGTATGGGCAGGCAAGATGCTGGGTTTAACCAATAATCCTTCTGGCAATTTTCCATCACCTGGTGCATCCAACATTAATATTTTATTCTTTACATTTCTCTTTAGGTGGATTTTTTCATGGATTATGCACTGGGCTTTGGGGGCCAATACCAAGGAGTCAGGTTCCTTTTTCCACACTATCCCCACTGGCTCATCTGGGTCCTCTTCATTGGGTTTCTGTTGCAACTCATATGCCTTTTTTACTAAGGCTGCAATTCTTAGGGTCCATCCAGTCAGTTGCCCTTATTTCTCATGACAGAGTTTAACTAGTCTCCCAAACATGTGGGTGTTTGTTCCAGTTAACAAGGGAACCTCATCATACAGTCCAGTGGGGGGACACACTAGGGCCAGTGTCACTACTTGCTCCTCTACACGAGTTACAGTTGCAGGAAAAGACAACCAGAGGTGGACATATCCTAGGTAGGGATAAGACTTGTTGCTCAGCCCCCACACATGTAGGCCTTCCAGGGATTATAATGGCACATCAGATAAGTGTTTGTCATACCAGTCCTGAAATACAGTGGTCACTTGAGACCCACTGTCAAGCACAGCCTGAGTAGGCACTCTCTGGCAATACATTTAAACTGCTAAAATGCAGGACACCAGCCTGGCAGTGAGTATTTAAGCAAGCTCAAGGAAGACTTTTTGGGAACCCCCATTTGTAGGGGGGGTTACACCACTATGACAGCATAGTGGAGCAATGGCGGGACTGTGGGAGCTGAGATGCCACCCCACTGTACCAATGATGATGGAGCAACCACCTTTCACAACTCTGACGGCCTCACTTGACTGGTAGCAGGCCTCACCACAAGGTGGGAGCTTTGTTTCATCCTACTTGCTATGCGCCTCTCTGGGAGTTTATCTAGAATATGACTATACTTGGTCCATGAGTTAACTTTTCTTGACTGAATCCTTTTAATTTTATGAATGCTTTTATAACTCAGGGGTCCATGCCACCTTGGTTATTTCTGGTTAGCAGTATTCTTGATGGGGGAACTTGAACAGCTGTTCTGCCCATAGTGGTAATTATCCTGCAGATTGACAATCACCACAAACTGTTTCACAGTCTCCCTGGGATGAAGCCCTTAGCATACTACTTATTATGGCAGTTCAATACTATTTTGAGCCCCCCTAGCAAGGACAATAACCCTTTGTTTTATTTTCTATTGCCACAGAATGTTTCTAGACCTGAGGTTGACCTGTCCCATGACACTGCTTTACTTATGCATGAAGCAGGAACTTTATTTTGCATGAACTCAATACATGTATTTTACTGGAGCTTAAACTTACTTGCATATTTCCTTGCTCTGGGGTGTGGAGGGGGGCAGCAGGATAGTTGGGGGAACATAGGGGGACAGCCAAGGCACCTAGTTCTTTCTCTCCTCCTCCCTCTTTGAGGACATGGGATACATTTTAGCATTGGTTACATGTCGTTGCCACCGCATGTGTTCCTTTTCCATGTTTTGGTTGTTGGAGGTGGAGGGATCCTCCTTCACAGTAGCAAGTGAGGAGCACTCACTCTGCCCTACACCTGGGCATATGCAGAAAAAGACAGGGGATACTGGATCAGAACTGTTGATGGCTCAAGCCTTTGTCCTCTGAAAGTCTGACTGCCCTTGACATAGGAGGTATTAGAGATGGAGCCTGGGGGGAGGGGTAAACTCTTTTTCTCTTTGGGAAACTAATGGAGGGTTTGACAGAACACCCATTGCCAGACACTGCCAGATTAGGCAAGTTGGCTAAATACAGTATCTGTGCACTGTATTGCCCACTCCCCTGTGAGAATCTTTGGGACTGGGGCAGGGTGGCATGATTAGAAGTACTCCAGATGCTGGTTGGGGTTGGGAGGTGGCCTGGACCAGGTATCCTAATTAGTACCGGGTTAATATTCCGCAACTAGAACTGTGTGGCAATAACCACACAGGGTAGAGAGCACATGTATTTAGAGCGACAGGGGTATGATAGCAGGAGGGAATTACTGCTATCCCTGTCACTCTATGCATCACTGAGGAAATGGCTAAGTTGCCATGTGCTGGGTGCCTGGTCAAACCACTCCTGTGGTGTAGTGGCTAAGTCACCAGCACATGGTGAAATCGGGAGACCTGGGAGCATGGTTCAGTTCCCTACAGGTCTCCTCCATGCTTACTATTTTCATGGGTTAAAAAGAAGAAAAAGTTCCAGCCCTCCGAGGTTTCTCCTCATCCCTAAAGTCCTACCTCCCAGGTTAGTTATTTAAGTTCCAGGGGTGTCAATAATTGAAGCCCCTACAAAGAACATAAAGTCCCATTGTTTTTAATGGCCATGCTCTTTTGGTTTGAGCTGGTGTTTTGTCGAACTCTGTTGTGCTTGGCACTTTGCTGCTTGCAGCATTTGTAGCTGTCCTGTTTTTGTGTGCGGCGGTATGACCCTATGCCTAATCTCATGTATGTAGGCTGTCTTTAGGTTTTTCACAACAAGCTAATTTTTTCTTGCTTGAAATGTTACCTGCCATTTGGGCTTTTGGTCCACATGGACTGAATTTTGGAATGACAGTATGTTTAGGGAAAGGACCCCAGGGGAACAGCTCCGGGTTTACAAGATTTGGTGTGTGAAATGCTTAAAAAGTAATGGCTGATTTAACTATCATTTCCTATAAAGTGAAGGGGCTGAATGAACCCATCAGAAGGTCTAGAATCCTGCAGGAGGCTAACAGATATGGGGCTTCCCTGTCTTTTTGCAAGAGACCCATTTAACTGAGGCAGAACATGACAAATCAAGACGGTCATGGGTGGGGGAAATCTACACCTCAACCTGAGCAGCCCACCCACATAGGAGGGACACTGCAATTCTGATCCACTGCAATTGCCCACTCCAAGTCCTATTCGGATGTCAACTCAGAGGGTAGACTTGTTCACCTGTGGGGCAGATACAGGGATCAACCTTGCACATTTCTTAATATGTATGCCCAAAATGAGGACAAAGAAAACAAAACTTTTCCTTAAATGGTGCTGCTAGAGATAGTCATGGACTCCAGTTCCCTATATGTGATAGATAAGGATTTTAATAGGGTTATGTCAGGGCCCGTGGACAGGAAGGGCCCACCCACCTGTACTGGAAACAAAATAGGGGCGTTACTAACCAGAATCATGTCAAAAATGGGTTGACTGCGGTCTGGATGCAACTGCACCCAGGTTCCAAGGATTTCACATTGTTTTCCAGTAGGCATGAGAGCTATTCCCTCGTAGACATGTTCATGTTCTCTGTGAAATGGTAACATCAAGTAACAACTTGCATTATCCTACCAACGTCTTTGTCAGACCACTCCCCAGTGCTTTTAAAAATTTGTATTACTCTAACACCCTATAATTGTGACTGGCAGTTAAATGTTGGTTGTCTTAATTCTGACACATTTAAAGAGATGATTGGAAAAACAATCAAGATTTTCTTGAACTGAATCAAGAAGACAGCACATTCCCAGCTGTGTACTGGGATACCCTAAAGACAGTATTGAAGGGGGTCATTATTAACTGCTGTGCAGGGACTAAAAAGCAAAGACAAGCCAAACAGCAGCAGCTAGAAAGGTAGCTGAGAGAGGCTGAATTTCAACATAATTTAAACCTCAGCACTCAAATCAAGTTACCTTGGGAGTCCAGAAAAGCTGAACATAATAGATTGCTGAACTCACAGATGAAGGGTAAGTTACAGTGGGAGGTCAACGGTACTTTGAAGGGGATAGGGCAGGCCATCTGCTAGACTTGGCACTTAAAAAGCAGTAAAGTAACAGAGTGGTCCTATGCTTCAAGATAGGGGGCAGGGGACCATACCACAGCCAACCCTCTGGACATCCCTGTGAGTTTTGCTGCGTAATACTCCCAAGCTCTACATGCAAGAGACCATTCCCGCTATGCAGGGTAAAATAGATACCTTTCTGGCAGGAGTCGCCTTACCCACACTGACAGAGGCAGAGATAGCCCCACTGGAAAGATAAGTTAGCATCATAGAGACATAAAACAAACTTAAGTTATTAAAAAAGGCAAGTCCCCTGGGGTGGATGGCTTGCCATAAAAATTCTACAAAACTGTTGGGGTGCTGTTGATACCCCTTTATAAGGCTGCTGTCAGGACATTCTGGAGGACTGGCAATCCCTGACTCCTGGAAGTTTGCCCAGATCTCTGTCTTTATTTATTTTATTTTAGTTTAGTTTCTGTCTTACCCAAACCTGGAAAAGATGTAGAACTGTGTAGCTCATACTGTCCAATATCCTTACTTAATGTAGATCTCAAAACCTTTACAGGGATATTGGCAGACCGTATCCAGCACATAGCTTCCTCAGTGCTATACCCAAATCAAACCAGTTTTATCTCTAGTTGTTTCCTCCAGAACAATATGAGAAGACTTGTCAATGTTCTTTCCTCACATTGGGATCAGAAGGCATTCCAACTGGCCATCTATATGGATGCAGAAAAAAACTTGCTAGGGTAAATTGGCTATTTTTACAAAAAAACATGGAGAAAATGAAATTCGTCCCTAAAATTTTAGCAACTGTAAGTAGACTCTACAACCCCAAGCAATGGTTAGAGCAAATGTTATCAACTCAACCTTTTTCCTTCTGTCTAAAGGAACCAGGTAGGGGTGCCCCCTTCTCCTCTGCTATTTGCACTTTGTTTGGAACCATCAGCTACAGTGGTGAGGCAGGACATTCACATTGGAGGGGTGATGGCAGGATGGATAGAGCAAAAGATGTTGTTATATGCAGATAACTCTCTTTTTTCTGAGCCACATGGAGGAATCAGTCCCTTGCCTCACCCGCTTTCTAGAGACTTTCAGGCAGGTCTCAGGCTATAAAGTCAACTATGACAAATCTGTGACACTTAAGCTTAGTGGCACCTTCCCAAGAGGATTGCAGGCAACCTATTCCTTTGCTTGGGCAAAGAACAATCAAATTGGGTACCCGGGGATTCAAATTCACATGGATACTTCCAAACTATTTGATCCCGGCTATCACAGATTGTGTAGAGAGGTCCAACAGAATCTGGCCTGTTGGGCTTTGCTTCCATTAACAGTAACTGGCAGAGTTGACAGTGTTAAGATGAATGTTCTTCCTATCTACTGTTTCTTGCCTGGCACTCTGCCTCTATCCATTACTCTGACCTACTAGACACACTCCTTACAGTGACATGAAAGTTCATTTGGGGAGGCCACAGAGCTCGTATCATCCATAGAATCTTGATGTTACAGAGAAATAGGGAGGACTATCTATGCCTGACTTTCAGTATTATTACCTAGCAGGACAAATGGCAGCAGCTTGCACATGGGCAAAACAACAGCAGGCTTCCAGGTGATATGACCTTGAAAATGCCAGTGCAGGAGGACAGCCTCTTTTCACCCTGGCCCTGCATTATGCCAGGAATATCCCTAACAAGAAGGTGAAACATACCTGACGATGATTAATAAGGTCAGAAAAACTTTGCAATCTTCTAAGCCACTGGCCCCACATTTCTGAACCACTGTCACACAGACTTCCTCTCACCTCGACTGGACAAGGGCTACACCACTTGGGAGAGAAATTGACTTACTTGCTTCTCTCAGCTGCTTGAAAATGGGTCTTGCATGACATTTCAAGCTCTGAAGCAGAGTATAATTTAACACACAATGACTTCCACAGATTCCTGCAATTCAGGCATTATATACATGCAGGTAACAATAAGGTTTTTCTGATTAGAGACATGTCACCATGGGAAGACTTTATGTACTGGGTGGTGTCTCTGAGAGGGACACAAAGATAAATTTCTGCTATATATAAATTATTAACATCATCCCAGACTGTTTCCTTTGTAAATATTAAAGCAGCTTGGGAGGCAGTGGCTGATTATATCGTTACAGGTGAGGACTGAAGGCAGAGACTCACGAAGAGTTGGAAGGCCACTTCCTCGCCAACCTGGAGGGAGTTCTTCTGGAGAATTTTGGTTTGGTATTTCCAGACCCCTATCATTACCAAGCATTTCCAAACTGTATCTACAGATGATTGCTGGAGGCAGAGTGTGTGTGTGTGTGGGGGGGGGGAGTCTCACTGGCATATTCTTTAGAATTGTCCAAAACTGGTCATTCTGGACAGATGGCCAGCAACTGTGTCCATCAAATTTTGAACAAAATTATCCCTGACATGTTCACTGATTAGATCCTGGGGTTCATCACAATTGTTTCTCTACCAAATGATTTCAATTCGGTGGCTCTTGTTCTTATAACAGCTGCCTTAAAATGTTTAACTGTGCACTGGTTGAAAGATAAATCCCCCTCTTTAGAAGAATGACAGAACAGGGTATGCCATATCCATGACTTAGAACTCATACCACAAAATTGCACCTGAAAGAGAATAAATACCTGGATAGGAGGGGTGCCTGGCATACAGTTGGTGGGACTCGAGGAAATGTCCTAAATTTCAGGGCCCACACAGCTGACAGTCATCCATCTGACATATCTCCCTACCAATTTGATCTTTTCATGTAGATAGATATTATAAAGTCCACAGCTGTGAGACACTCTTGGGCAGTCCTCACCACTCATGTCTCCTGGTAAATCCTGGTAGCAACACATAGCCCTTAGCTATACTCAAGATAACACCTTCATACTACACATGGTACATGAGTTAATCAGATGGAATAAAGAAAAGACAATGCACTTTAAATTCTTTTTTTATTTAAAGTTGGGTTTTTTTCAATACTGTTTCTACTATCAATTGATTTACAAATTAGCAGCATCTGTTGCTCCATGCTGGAGCAGTCTAATCAGTTAAGATGAATACAATGGTTGTAATGTTAATGTACTTGAGCTATTCACAGAGATAGTCCTTTTTTAGGGCTGCAGTAGGTGAAGCCCTGCAGACCTCTTGCTTTCTAAAAAGGACTCCGCATTCTTTGCAATTGACAACATGATGGAGTTACCTCAAAGTCGTCTTCACATCCATGGAGCACTCTGCTTACACTGCACTATTTTTAACTTCATCAAAAACATCAGGGGTGTCCTGATTGCAACACTGGGGGACTGGACACCCCCAGTGTCACTCTTATGTTTGGGGGGAGATGTGGGGTGGTGGGTGATGAGAGGGAGAATTGGGTGAGGGATTACTCTATTTTAAAGAAAAAAGAAATGGCAGCCATGGCACATTCCACCGCGGGCAAGATGGCGGCTTAACGCTACTGCACATGTGCTAGTAGTCATGCATACATAGTAGAGTTTGGCAGCCATCGTGCACATGGCGGAGTGTGCCGTGACGACCATTTCTTTTTTTCTTTAAAATTAGAGTTATCCCCCACACCTGACCCTCCCTCTCAGCCCCCTCCACAGACACAAGAGTGACTCCAGGGATGTCCAATCCCCCAGTGTCTCAAATAGGATGCCCCTGATGTTTTAGTGACCCCATAGTGCACATGCAGTTATTTCTTGTGTTTAAAAAATATATATATATTAATATCCCCCACCCAACTCTCCCACTCAGCACCCACCACCCCATCCCCCAAGAACCATAAGAGTGACATTGGGGGTGCCCAATCCCCCAGTGTCACAATGAGGAATCCTCCATGCTGTTATTTTTTTCACAACTCTGCAAAAAGAAAACCATCCATTGATGTCTTTTGTGGCTGTTATTGATCCCCACCTGACCCTCCCACTCAGTACCCACCACCCTGCACCCCCCAAGACCTTACTTACCCCTCAGGTGTCCAATGCCGTAATCCTTTCTGGACCATGGACACATCTTCACTCTTCAAAGCCAGACTGCGAACTGAATAAACAGGTATGTGCTTTAATGTATTTCAGTGGGGTTTTGAACTTAGTGGCATAACTCGGGCATTTTTGCATATATTTGGCCCACATTTTCAACATGCTTTCTTTGTGACCCTACCTCATGAACAGTTGCACTATCTTTAGGTAGATCTGCCCCAAAAGGTGATTTTGCAGTCCCAGTGCAAAATCACCTTTCAGACAGAAGCTGAAACTTTTCTCTGCCCTTGTTCATGAGGTGGGGTCATAAGAAGGCTATGTTGAAAACTTGGAGTACAAATATTAAAAAACAACAGAACTATGAGCCAACATTGAATTTTGCCAACGCAGATTCATAACTTTGATAATTTTCACTATTTTTCCTCAAAATTCACAACATAGCCATATCTTTATAGCACCTCATGAGCGTGTCATTTGTCATTTTTCAAATCCTGGTCAGAATGTTTTTTTTTTTACATCCTGAAAGGTGATTTCGCAGTCCCTGCATGAAATCACTTTTTGGGACAGGAGTTGAAAATTTTCTCTGACCTTATTCGTGAGGCGGGGTCATAAGAAGACAATGTTTTAAATTTGGTGTAAAAATATTTAAAAAAAAAATAAAACAAAGTTATGAGGCTATGTTGAATTTTGCAAACACCAGCTCATAGCTTTGGCACTATTCAATATTTTTACCCCAACTTTTCAACATAGCCATTTCTGTACAGCACCTCTTGAATGTGATAGCTGTAATTTTTCAACTCCTGCCTAAAATGTGTTTCTGCATCCTGAAAGTTGAATTTGCAGTCCCCATGCAAAAGCACCTTTAGTCCAGGAGTTACACATTTTCTCTACCCTTCTTCATGAGGCAGGGCCATAACAAGGCTATGTTGTAAATTTGGTGTAAAAATTATTAAAAAGTAAATTTTCAATATTTTAACCCTAATTCCTTAGCTGCAGCTCTATCAGCTCTGGCCAGATCTTATTTAAACACTGATGGGAATGTGTGATGTACACCACCAATTCAAAAAGCAGCGTAAAGTTTACAGGATTGTGTACCAACACTAAGATAATTTTAACCTGTACATTAGTACTGTTCCAAAGTCACATTGTTATATCTTGTTAATTGCATTGCACTTGATGCAGTACATAATGTGGCATTATATCTCTGAATAAAGTTAAGTTAAAAAACCAAAGAAAGAGAAAATTTGGATGTATCCACTTGGAACTCATGTTCCAAGCTATATATGGCTGCCATTCCAAAAGATAAAAATGCTGGAAAATATTATATGCTCACAAGCTGACTTTACTGTAATTAGGCGAACGCTTTACCAGCTTGTTACAAACAATTTTTTTCCCCCTGTGGAATCTGGCTTCCCTTTCTGTCCTGCTAATAACATGAACGTTGTACTTAACCAATTCCACAAACCATAGATTACCTAAATGTGTGTATGATGTCCTGTGGCTGAGTAACCATGGGAGGTTAGGAGTTAGAAACTCCCATAAACACAACTGAGTGAGAGAATGTGTCCTAGACCCAACTTGTCCAACAGTATTAGAAACTCAAAAACATCTATTTTTTGAGTGCCCATATCTACAAGATTGTTGGGTACTGTTGCCTAATACATGACAGGAACCTCTGTTTCTGATTATCTCTTAAAGAGGATTATTGCTAAATAGATTGTCTGGCCCTTGGTTAAAATCCCATAACAGTACTCTGCAAGTAATTAGTATGAAACCTTAAATATTATCTATAGCAAACTTGATGTGCCTGGACCTTGCAGCAGAAGCTGTCTTCACATACTGCGATAGTACAGAATGTCCTAATGTCACTTCAGAAAGTGTAAGTGCACGATGAGACATTATATGCAAAATCAAAGGTTCAGCCATTATGTAAATACCGTTACTGGCTCTAGAAGGAGTGAGCATGCACTGAGTTGGAGGTGGATATTGTCTCTGCTGGTAGCCAGAGGGTTTTCTTAAACTGTTTTTTATATCCTTTTGACAATTGTTTACTCCCCCCCCCCATTATTGTTGTTGTTTGGTTATATTTCTCTTTTTCCTTTATTTTTGCAGATTTTTTTTTTTTTGGTTATGTATAGAATAATTGTATGAGTTTTCTGTATTGTGTTTAAATAAATGTATGTAATGTTATTCTGTTTTTTAAATAAGCTTCTCCTACTCTTCTTCGATAAGTGCCATGGAATCTTTTACTTCCACCTGGACAGTGACCAGAGATGGGCAGAAGGGGTCTCAGTTTAAGGTCTCATCAGGAGGACAGAATAATAATAGCAACCATCCCTCAAAGTTCTGAAAGGTCATCCATGCCATCTTTGAGCCTTACCTCCAGTCCACTGTCCCAGTCCTAAAACTAGGGAGTGTGTCTCTTGCTGACCTTACCAATTTCACCATCTCCTTCCATAATTTCTTTACCACTTATGCTCTTTCACTTCTCCTTTCCTCCCCCTTCCCTCTATCTCCAGTCTATATCCCCCATCCTTTACTCCCTCTTTCCTTCTCCTTTACCTCTCCTGCAGTCACCCTCACAGCCCTTTTCACTGTACATCCTCAAAAATGTCAGAGCCTTGATGAGCTAGACCACAAGCTCCTCAAACTGTCATCTCCTGCTGTGGCATCATCACCTACCTCTGATCTTCTAAATCTTTCCTTCCACTTGGTCACAGGCCCTGACACACAGAGGAGGGCTACAGTTATGCCTCTCTCTAAAGAAGGTGACATCCACTCCCAGGCAGCTACTGCCCCATATCCCTCCTCCCTGCTTTGGTCAAACTCCTAGAACAGCTGGTCCTCTCTCAACTCCCCCATCCCCCCAAACGCTTCCTGTTTCACGCCCTTTTCTAGTCTAGTTTCTGGAAGTCCAACTTAACTGTTTCCCCACTTCTCAGACTCATGGACTCCATACTGTAGGGAATGGATCAGGGCCTGATTACCACTGCCATTTTTGTTGACATGGCCAAAGTCTTTGACACTGTTGCCCACCCTATTCTCTTGGGTAAACTTATATATGTTGGACTATCCGGCATAGCAATTAATGGTTTGCCTTGTACATGAAGGGCATATATCATGTAATCTGCATATGAGAATTCCTCTTCCCTCCATTCCCTATTGGGTCAGGTGTCCCCCAAGGCTCTGTCCTTGGCCCTTTTCTTTTCTCAGTTTTGCTAAATGACCTCCCCAAAACATGTGTATCCTCAAATATACACATGTACAGTATATAGATGACACAGTGCTTTTTACCTCATGATCATCTTCCTCTGATCTGGCTGTTGACCTACAGGATGATTTTATCAATATTCAACTCTGGTTCTGCTCCAGTCAGCTTACTCTCAACACCAAAACAACAGTCTCAATGGCCTTCGGCGCCATGTAGCATCTTGCAGCCTTACAAACTCTTAAAGGTGCAACACTGGAGGAGGACACCTGCTTCAAGTAACTCAGGGTTTGTCTGTATTGGTATCTTGAATTTTCCTGTCATCTGGCTGCAAGCCACAGGAAACTTCATTCCAAACTGGGGATGCAGTACAAGAACAAAGACTATATCCTACTCCACACTCAGTGTGAGATCATTGTTAAGATGAGCCTCACATTTATTAATTACAGGGTGTAGTGTAGTGTGCTGCACTGAAGGCCACCCTCACTAGACAGGATACCCTTTTTCACTCCTGCTATCATTTTGCTCTTAACTGTACCACTTCCTTGTCAGCACTAACAACTGTTCTCTTTACAATTCTCTTTCTCTCTCTCCCCCATCTCTTGAGGGAAGACAGTTTGCTCCTTGTGCTTCATATACAGTATATATCTAAATTCTTATTTGGAACCCTCACCACCTATCTCAGTTCCTTACTAACTTGTAAGACCACAGACTGCAGCTAGTGCAGAATGCAGTGGGCCGGTTGCTGATGGCCCTTTTGAATTTCAGTCATGTAACCCCGGTCCTGCGTGCCCTGCACTAGCTGCTTGTCAGGTGGATGGTCCTTTTCAAGGTGGGCTTGCTCACCTGTAAGATCCTATATGGACTGGGTCCTGGCTACCTGTCAGTGCTCCTGACACCAGTGGCCTCTGCCCACTGTCTCCACTCCTCTTCAAGGGGCCTACTGGATATTCCCAGGGTTCGGCTCCAGACATCGGGGCAACCGTGCATTTAGTGTCATAGGGCCAACCCTGTAGAACTGCTTCCACCTGTACTTCAGGAGGCTCCCTCAATTGAGGCATTCAAGCTGAGACTGAAAGCTCACCTTTTCATCCAGGCCTTCAAGGCTTACTGATCTGTGTCCAGACCATCAGTTTGTTTCCCCAGCAACCTAAAGCACACTATAATAGTGTTATGCTAACATACTGAATTTTATTGTAAATTTTTATTGTATTTTAACACTTGTTTTTACATATTTATGTTTGTTAGGTGCCCTGACCCTCAGGGAAGGGTGCTCTATAAATAAAATTGCCTTGCCTTGCCTGTATACCTGTGTCCTCACACTCCTGCTGTAACTTGATCATTCTCTCTCTACCTCTCTCTCTCCCCCTCACAGGAAAAGATCTGTGGGTCAATCTGCTTTACCTTCAGGTTTTCCATACTCTGGACTATCCATCCTCCTCTTATCCATTCTTCTCCATCCCCTTTTACCTTGAAAATCCTTCTCCACGACCGTCCAAACCATGTTTATGGCTGTTCAAAACATTCACATTTCTGCACTGTCCTCATAGCACACCTTGCTGTCCCCCTCGCCTTCTCTGGCTTCTCCCTTCCTAGTTCCGGATATTCTTGCTGCATTGGATTTTGCTTCCAGAACCCTTCCCCTGTACCTGTCCCACCCCCTTTTGAACCCCTCCACTGTCTCTGCCTCCACCAGCCCCCTAGGCAGTGCATTCCATGGCTCCACCACCCTCTCAGTGAAGTAGCACCTCCTCCTTTCTCCCTGAATATTCCCTCCAGCTTCCACCCATGCCCTCTAGTGGCCCTTCCTCCTTCCTTCAGCACCCCTACTGTTCCTCCCCTATTTACCCTCTTCATGTACCTAAAGACCTCTATCATGTCCCCCGGTCCCTTCTCTCTTCCAATGTGTACATATTTAGCTCTTGAGCCTCTCCTCTAGGTCCTGTCCCCAAGCCCCAAATCATTTTGGTTGCCCTCCTCTGGACCCTCTCCAGGAGGTTAATGTCCCCTTTAAGTGTGGCCTCCAAAACTGCACGCAGTACTCAGGTGCAGCCTCACCAATAGTTATACAGAGGAGTATCACTTCCCTCCTTCTGGAGGTGATCCCCTAGCGATGCATCCCGGCATCCTGTTGGCCTTGGCTGCTGCCCTCCTACAAGTCTCAGAGTTGTTCATCTTGACATCCACCACCACCCCAGGTCCCTCTCAGCCACTTCGAGACTTGTAGCATTTCCCCACCCAAGTGTACACTTGGCCTGGGTTTGTGGCCCCAGGTGGAGTGCTGCATTTCCCTGCATTGAACCTCAGCTTCCACTTTCTAGACCCATCTTTCCAGAGCCTCCAGGTCCCCTGTAGGGCCACCCTCCCTCCTCCCCATCCACCACCGCCCCAGTTTTGAGTCATCTGCAAAGAGACTCATCTCACTTCTGATTCCTGTCCTTATGTCAGATACATAGGCGTTGAACAGAAGGGGCCCAAGGACTGATCCCTGTGGGACCCCACTAATGACCCTCCTTGGGGATGAAACTATCCCACCAACTACGACCCTCTGGGTCCGGTCCTGGAGCCAATTGCCTATCCATCTGATCATCTGGTTCCCCACCCCCATTTCTCTCAGCTTATCCAACAGACCCATGTGAGGAACAGAGTCAAATGCCTTGCTGAAGTCTAGAAAGAGGACATCCACTGGTCTACCCAGGTCCAAGGCACTTGTCACCCAGTCATAGAACTCCACCAGGTTTGTCTGACACGATTTCCCCAGGATGAATCCATGCTGTCTATCGTCCAGGCACCCTGACTTATCCAGGTCCCCCAGCCTCTCCTTGACAATGCCCTCCATCACATTGCCCACCACCGAGGTCAGGCTGACAGGCCTGTAGTTCCCTGCCACCTCCCTTGATCCCCCCTTGTGGATAGGCACTATATGCGCCACCTTCCAGTCTTGGGGCACCCACCCTGTCCTCAGAGAGATGGTGAAAAGCTCTGCCAGGGGTTTTGCCAGGACATCTGCAAGTTCCTTCAGCACTCTGGGATGTAATTTATCTGGCCCCGGTGCTTTCTCCGTCTTAAGGGGCTGAGGGCTTCCCTCACTCTCTCTGCTGTAATTTCCACTTCTGGTACCCTTCTCCCTGCTTAGCCTCCCCTCTCCCAGACCTGCCGATCGGTAAGGGTCCCCCTCCTCAGTATCTCTGTCTCCTCCCATGTATGATGCAGCACCATTTTCCCTGGTGAAAACTGGAGGTGAAGTACTCATTTAGTACCTCTGCCTGCTCCCCAGGTCTTGTGCCCATCTCCCCTGATTTAATCCTGCTAATCTGCCCTTCACCCTTCGTTTTTCCCCAATGTATCTAAAGAACCCCTTGTTCCTCTCCTAATTTCCCTGGCCAGGTTCTGCTCCTTCCTTGCCTTAGCGCCTCACCACTCTAGTGGCCCTTCTAGCCATCAGCTCGTACTCCCCTCGATCCCTTTCACTCCTTGAGCACTTGAATTGCTTATAGGCTGCTTTCTTTCCCCACCACCTCCTGGACTCCCTGGTCCACCAGCAGGGTTTTAGGCCCTACCGCATTTTCGTCTTACTCTTACACAGGTGCTGGTAGCATCCTGCACCCCTCCTGATGATTTCCCACCTACTATCAGCGTCCATGTCTGACCCAATCCCATCCAAATGCTCTTAGGATCCTTCCCATTTCCTTAAATCCGCCCCCTGAAGTCGGTTACTTCCGTCTTTGTGCAGCCTTCTACCCCTCCTAGGTCCAGGCAGAACCAGACCTTGGTCACTCCCGCCAATGGGTCCCTTCCTCCAGGCCCCCAATCTGGTCACTGTCTGCCAGGACCACATCCAGTACCGTGCCTCCCTGGTCGGTTCCCTCACCTGCTGAGTTAGGAGCAGCGTCTTGAAAGACATCCAACAACCTCTGTTCCCTGATCACAGAGGATGTCATAGTCTCCAGATCTGTTCCTGGCATGTTTAAGTCCCCCAACACCACCACGTTCCTCTGCCCAGTCTGCAGTGTCTCCTAACATCTGCCACCAGACTGTCCTCCAGCTCCTCCGCCAGGGCAGGGGTCTATCATCACTCCTATTTTACTCTCTTGCCCCCTTGTTATCAAGGTGACCCAAATTGCCTCCACGGTTCCCTCCGCCTCCTCTACTCCCCCTATGCCAATGCAGTTTTTGACTATCATTGCTACCCCTCCTCCCCTTCCCTCCCCCCTGTCCTTCCTGAACACAGTGTATCCCTCCAGGTTCAGGTCCCAGTCATGTCTTGCAGTGGCCCAAGTCTCAGTGACCGCTGCCACATCCACTGCTCCCTCAGTTAGCATCGCCTGGAGCTCAGGCATTTTATTGCCCAAGCTCCTGGCATTTAGCAGGACTACTCTCCACCCTTTCCCTATAGTTCCATTTCCTCTGCTCGTTACTCTACGGGATTCTGTTTTCCCTGGTCTGCACTTTGCCAGTTGGCCTTTTCCTGCAATCCTCCTGGTCCCCAGGGGGGTGGAGACAGAGTCCTCCTTTATCGGCACCCCCTTGACAGCCTTTTCTCCCATCCCACCCCCTTCACAAGTTTAAACCCCACTTTTCACCAATGAACCCTCTATTTTCAACTTAAGGATTCCCTCCCTCCAAATTGAGATGTAGTCTATCTTTAGCATACAGCTCCTTATCCTCCCAGGTCTCCCCCAATCCCCCATCAACCCATACCCTCTGGCCTCACACCACTCCCTGAGCCACTGGTTTATCTCCCTAATTTTCCTTTTGTGTTCCCCACTAGCCCTTGGCACTGGCAGGATTTCTGAGAAGGAAACTGTGCATCCTATGTCATGACAGACCCTGGCGAGCTCCTGAATCTTGCCTGTATCTCTAGCTGCTATTTCCTCAATGTCATTTGTACCCAGGTGGACCAGTATGTCTGGGGAACCCCACAATCCTTGCCAGCTGATATACTCGTGGCTTAGCCCTGTGCACCATTAGTCCAGGGAAGCATCTGTTCTAACTGGCTAGGCTTCTCCCTCCCTATCCCATTTGATACCCCTGATCATAGAATCCCCAGCAGGAGCACTCTGACCACCCTTTTCTCTCCATTCCCCCTTCCATGTCCTCATCCTTTCTACAGGCCCTCCACCCAGCTGGCTCCATGTTCCTCCCCTTTCTGGGTGCCACATGCCACCCCTCTTTATTTCTATGGCCACCCCTCCCTCCAATCCTATGCCTCTCCTCTCCTGAGTATCCTTCTGTTCTTGCTAATTCCCCTCACTGCTGCAACTGGTCCTTCTCCCCCATCTGCTAAACTAGCCTGGCTCATCCTCCTTCCTTCCTGTCTCCATTTAGTTCCTCCTGCTAGTCGTGCTCCACTGGCTCAAACCTCAGCTCCCTTTATTGAATCCTCCTTGTATTTCTGGTCCTTCTTTACCTTTCCTCCCAACTGGTCCTTCTCCTTGTGCTTTCCTCCCTCTTCCCCCTACATTTATATATATATATATTACAGGTAAAAAATCCATTTAATGCATCAGTTAGGGTTGTCCCACAGTGGTAAAAGTGAGGAAATTCGGTGTTAGGGTTGAAAGCCCACCTTGGACCCCCCCCCTCAACCAGCATTGGGGTGCACGTTGGAGTTATGGGGCCCTAACTCTCACCCCATCACATGTGTAAAGAAGCTGAGGTATAGGAGAATGGGGTGAGTGTTAGGACCGATGACCCCAATGCGCACCCCGATGCCGGTTGGGGGGATGGGCTGGGGGTCCAAGATGGGCTTTCAACCCTAACACTGAATTTCCTCACTTTTGTAGCTATGGAACCACCCTAACTGATGCATTAAATGAAGTTTTTTGCCTCTAATGTCCCTTCTTTTTGAGAATGGGGCAGGACCACGTGCTCTCACCACGTGATGTCTTGTCACATAGTAACAGGAACAGCAATGCAGACACAAGCGGCAACAGCTCGCACATGGTAATGCAAATGTAAATGGTAATGCAAACGTTAAGAGAAACGCAAGTGCAAAGTGACACAAACGAAATGCAAGTGCATATGAAAATGCAACTGGTAATGCGCAAAGTGATGGCACCTGTATTTAAAATGCAAATGTTAAGTGTTGCAGCAAAAAGAATGCCAAAGGGAACAGAAACGGAAACGGGAACAGAAGCACGTATGAAAACGCAAACCATAATGCGCATGGGCACAGTACCACAATTGTAAACGCAAATGGTAAAGTTAACATGAAGAATAATGCCAAAGGAAACAGAAACAGGAACAGAAGCACATACAGAAATGCAAACCATAATGCGCACGGTACCACAATTGTAAACGCAAATGGTAAAGTTAACATGAAGAATAATGCCAAAGGAAACAGAAACAGGAACAGAAGCACATACAGAAATGCAAACCATAATGCGCACGGTACCACAATTGTAAACGCAAATGGTAAAGTTAACATGAAGAATAACGCCAATGGAAACAGGAATGGGAGCACTTATGGAAACGCAAACCAAAATGCAGATGGTCACGCTACCGTAATTGAAAATAGAAATGTTAACAGTAACAGCAACAATAACATCAAAGGAAACAGAAATGGAAACACGAATGCAAGTGCGCATGGAAACGCAAACCGTAATGCTCACAGGCATGGTACCACAATTGTAATCGCAACTGGTAAAGTTAACATGAAGAATAATGCCAAAGGAAACAGAAATGGGAATGCAAGCACGTGCAGAAACGCAAACCATGACATGCGTGGTCACAGTACGGCAACTGGAAGCGCAAATGATAACGTTAACAGCAGAAATAATGGCAAAGGAAACAGGAATGGAAACACGAATGCAAGCGCGTACGCAAACGAGAACGCAAAGGGTAATGCACACGGTGGTGTACACAGGAACAGTAACGCAAACGTGTACATAAAAACAAGTGGAAACAGTAACTGTAACATTAACAGAAGCGCATACCCTGTTTTCCCCCCAACAGCTGCATAGAGAAACACAGTGTGTACAAAGAATGCATGCATAATGGGCCTTGGAGCCATAAATTAGGTGTTGGAATACTAAATTGTTTATGTCTCAGTAACCGTATGACACAGTAAAAATTCACATGATTGTGATTTTCTATTATGTACAATGCATTATGCGTGTGAAAATTCTGTCTCATACGTTTTAGATGCGATCCCAATGGCATACACCACCATGTTAGTCTATGGGGAAAAATTCAACTTTGGAGTACCATAACTTGGCAGTCATGCAATATTTTTCACCAAACCACCAAAAGGCACATCCGTTAGATGTTGGCTGCATTCTCTGCAAATTTCAGCCCAAAAGACCAAACGGTTCTTTTGCAACAGGGTGGCAAAGAACTCCTGTCATTTTGGGCATAGTCTGGAAAAGTAGTGTCGCAATTTGCAACCCTTTTCGCGAAAATTTGCAAAAGTGCCGTATGTGTGACACTTCTTTGCAACACTACTGTTTCCAAAAGTTTGAAAAACATTTCTGGGGTGTTTAACCCCAAAATAAAGACATGGCTAGCATCCTCAGGGTCCAACTAGGTGAACACAAAAATAACTGTGTCCCTAGATGGTCACAATTTTAAATGCCAAGCATTTTTCTGATCATTAACTGAAAACAAAATGGTGGATTTGCGACACTACTAGGGCCATTTGCAATGCAAAAAAGTGCTTTTACGACACTTTAAAACTTTTTGTTAACTTTTCCCATTGACTTATAATGGGAACTTGTTTTTTGAATAACTTTTGAACAGTTTAATATTTTTTCATGAAATCTTCAAAAGGCACATCAGAGACCCCAGCTGCATGTTCACTGAACTGTTCGGACCGATCGCGAAAATCATACAACCTATAGATGAGAGCAAAGAATTCGCAGAAAAACATAATTGCGCTTTTGGTTGTCGTTTAATAACTCCACAGCCATATATCCGACAGGTACGAAAGTTGGCAGATCCTGAGATCTACCATGCCCAATCATGCATACCAAATGTTAGGCAAATCCATTGAATGATGGCAAAGTTATTAAGGTGCAACGTTTCACCCTTTAACCTTAAAAGTACTACTCAACCCTAACTATGGTAGTACTACCATGCTACCATAATATATATATATATATATATTATTCACTGCAAAAAAACTATGTTAATGCAGACATTAGGGTTGAAGAATGCAAAGCATGCAAAGTAGGGAAATGAAAAAACACTAGGGATTTGGGTCTCTGGAGTATTGGCAGATCAGTGGTGGGGTCTTCCTTGGGGTTGTCATCCCTAATGCCCACCCCTCCCCCAAGCCCTTAGCTTCCTGTCCAAAACACAAGGTACAGCTGCAAGCCAGTGCCTCAAAATGATACACCCTTCAAAGGTAGAGAAGTATGGCTTGCCACATGTTGCCAACAGAATATGTCATAGCTTACTTCATGCAGGACCCTATGTACCCTGTGTGAAGAAAAGAGATCACAACTGAGTGTAACATAGACAGCCAGCTCTGAGTGCTCAAGTGCTGTATTCATTTTTGTTATTACATATGAAATATGTGAAGGGAAGGTCAGTTCATGGAAAAGGCTGTCTTACTGGAACTGACACATCAAGACCCCCCCAGGGATAAGTTCAAAGGACAGGAGGTATTTTAAACTACAGAGATCTGGGGTGCAATTACTTTGCCAATTTGCTTTCATCCCAGCAAATAAGATTAGCCATTCATAATGCCCTCAGGGACATCCTTTGACTTGCATGGTTACCAGGAAGGACTTGTGGGGAGGGGCATCAGAGAGAGGCCAGAATGAACATTGAAAAGGTTTGATGTCTGAGCCAGGGAGGACCCAGACGGATTTGGAATGTCCAAAATACATTTCCCGGGGAACCCTTGAATTACATCAGAAAGACCTGAGGCATAGATTCCAAGGTCCAGATGGGATTAAAGAGGCCAATACACTTTTGCTTTGAGTAAAGTGACTTAAATCAAAGAAACTTTTGAGATGTATGTGTAGCAGAGCTCAAACCAGTTCTGACCAGTTAACCTGTGGAGAGGAAAGTCAGTGAGGTCATCTCATATGTTTTTTTAAATATTTTATTTAGAGACTCTGTATTGTAAAATATAGAGTTTGATACACCAAGGCGGAGTTAGTGACCTCATGAGAAGGCCGGCTCAGAAGTGTGTTTAAGTGCTGAAAGAACCTGACAGAGAGACACAAGAAAATATTAGTGACTGAGAGAAGAGAGACCCTAAAAGCACTGAAGGAAAGTAAGCATTAGAATATACCAGTCTGAAGTTATAAATTGTAGGAGCTGTACTTATTTTAACTGTTTGTTTTAAGGCTGTGAGTGTTGGGATATATATTTGTTCTGTAATTATTGTTCTGTTTTGATATTTTAAAGTAAAGATATTTTTTTACAAATGAAACTGCTGGAGTGCCTTGACATTTCTTTTTATTTTAAGTGGAGCTTTTAAAGGTTATAGTAACACTGTGTATGGGCTTATTGTATACCAAACTGGGAATTGGATAGAGTTCTCTAAAAGTCTTTCATAGAGTTCTAGGGGTTCATTTGAAAGACCTGGTTGGGTGCCCGTAGGCAAAGATATCTGGCGCCCCAAAGACAGAATTTTCTGAGCCTGATAATTGGGTACGCTAACAAGAGGTTATCAGTTTGAATCCCTTCAGAGCTTGAGACTAAGGTGACTTGAACCCACAAAATAGACAAGAGGGTTACCTTGTCTGTTCACTGTACACAAATCATATGCTCAGAGGTTGGCACTTTGGGAGTAGAGGGTTGATCAGCTGAGTGAGATAGTGACAGATTGGTTGGCAGCGGTGGAAAAAAAGTTTGGTGGTGTAAGCTTCATTATTCAGTGTGTTAGCTTGAAACCATTTAGCTCACTTAAAAAAAAAGAAACGCAGTGTTTTATTTAAAAAGGAAACAGAACTATATCCCTTGACTTACAGTTAAGTTCCCACCCATTTTTTTTTCTGAAGTGCCAGTCTGTATAATATTAGTAGTGAGAGAAGAAGAAAATGTCTTCCCACTACAGCAAGCACACTGTAGATTTCTTAAAGCAGTTGTGTGGGGACAGGGAAGTCCCATTTGGGGTGAAAGCCAGTAAGCAGAACCTCATAGAGGCCTTGATGGTGGCAGATACCCAGAGCAGTGAGTCACCAACAGTGACTGAAAGGGACCAGACCTCGAGTGTGGCAGAATTAGTGGCCAGTGAGGGGTCCCAAGCTGATGAGGCAGACAGTAGGGCCACTGTCAGTGAAGGGCCACAGCAGCAGGGACAAGTCACCAGTATCCTGAATCCGGAAGTTCTCAGGTTGCAACTTGAGTTGCACACGATGGAGCTGGAGTCCCAGGAGAGGAGAGAAAGGGAACAGAGGGAGGCGGACCGTGAGGAACTTGAGCACCAGCGAGAGACAGAGGAGAAGACAGAAAGCAAGAATGCAGTGCTACAGAGGAGAGGAGAGAGAAGTGCCAGTGGCAACATGAACTGGAGAAGCTACGACTCCAACCAGCGGCACCAGGGCATGTAAGTGGCTTGGGTTTAACTGGGACTGCAGGACTGGGTTACAAATTGAACTCTAAATTAATAGCTGAATTTAAGGATAGGGAGGATATAGACACCTTTTTAAATTCTTTTGAAAAAGTTTGTATTCAGGCTAAAATTCCTAGAGAGTCCTGGAGCTTCCAGCTATCCCCGTTACTTACTGGAAATGCATGGGATGCATTGGGTCACAAGGACAATAAAGACAGTGATGATTACAGCAAGTTAAAAGCAGCACTACTAAAAAAGTTTGAATGAACTGCTGAATCATACACAGCTAAATTCCATAAGCTCAGAAGAAGCCCTGATATGAGCTATGAGGAGCTAGCCACGAAACGTCAGTTTTTAAAATGGTGGGAATGAATTGAGGCAAACACTGTTGATACAATTGAAAATGTGATTTTATTAGAACGGTTTTATTGGGCATACCCAACAGACTTAAAAATCTGCTAGAGGACCGAGATCCAAAAACAGTGCAAGAGGCTGATGACCTCTCGGACCACTTTACCAAGAGCAGACCTGCTCTCAGAGCGAATGGAGTGAGTGTGGCAGCACAGAAAGGGAAAAGCACTCCTTCAGGGCAGCTAAAACCCTCACTGCCTCCACCAAAACCAGTTAGCCCCAGGTATCAAAGAAAAGATTTCTCTGAAGTAAGAAATGTTTGTTGGTTATGTAAAGAAACTGGGCACATTGCCAGACAGTGTCCAAGAAGGGCAAACAATCATACGCAAGGTAGTACCAGAAAGGAAGTGGGTTGTTTGTGTGTCCCTGGAAGCATGCCAGTGAACATGAGGGAACACATGCACTCAGTCATGGTAAATGGCGTACAGATGCAGGGGTTAAGGGACACAGGGGCATCCCTGACATTAGTAAAAGGGGATCTGGTACAGTCTGGTCAGCTTATACCCAATAAATACGTGACTGTACAGTACTTTGCTGGTGTAGAGAAAACATTGCCACTGGCCAGTGTTCTCCTGGACTGGGGTGAAACAGGGGGAACTGCGCAACAGGTAGCTATAGCTAACACATTAGCAGTGGATGTGATCCTGGGTAACAATCTCCGGCGGGGGGTGGTATGTGCAGTTACCGTAGCCAAGCGGCCAGGGAAAACTGTAGTTCCCTGAGCCCCCCAGAAGCCATTGGGGAATATACTGACAGGCTGGTTCCCCAGCCTGTGTCTCCAGAGGGGGAGACTGATGAAAAGAGAGTAGAAATTTCCCCAGTAGCAAATAACCACATAGCTACAGAGGGTTAGGGTTACTCTGAAGAGGGAGGGGTGACCCCTTGTCAGATGGTAGGGATTGACAGTGATCCTGAGGGCCCTGATGCTAGTGCTAGGGACCCTAGTTTAGCGACTGAAGGGGACCTGTCCCATGCCTTGGGAAGGTGTGAGGGGTTCGCAGCTGCTCAGAGAAGTGACCCTAGTTTAGAGAAGCTGAGGGCTTGGGCAGACACAGACAGTGCACAGAGAGGTGATGGAAGACAGGGTTTATTGGGAAAGTGGACTTATGTATACTCAGGCAGTACAGACAGAGGGAGGGATGCCAGGCAGGCAGCCTGTCGTTCCCCAGGGATATCGTGAGCAGTTGCTCAAGGTTGCCCATGATATTCTCTTGTCTGGTCATCTGGGAATCACATGAACTACGCAGCAGTTGGCCCAGAATTTCTACTAGCCTAACTTCACCCAGCAGGTGCGGGAGTACTGCAGGTCCTGTCACCGTTGACAAGAAATAGGGAAGGCAAGCCAGAAAACCCAAGCCACCCTGATTCCATTGCCCGTAGTGGAGGAGCTATTCTAGAGGGTGGGAATGGATATTGTGGGGCCTTTAAATACCTCCAGCTCCTCAGGGAAAAGGTTAACCCTGACTGTGGTGGATTATGCCACCTGGTACCTGGAGGCAGTCGCCCTATCCTCACTGAGGACAGACAAAGTGGCAGATGCCTTGCTTGGGATTTTCCTCACATGTTGGGTTTCTACCAGAGGTAATCACCAATCAAGGGGGTTTCTTCATGTCGGACCTAATGAAATGTCTATGGAAGAAGTGTGGGGTGGTGCAGAGATGCACAACACCGTATCACCCACAAGCCAATGGGCTTGTGGAACGCTTCAATAGTACCCTAAAGTCAATGCTCCAGTCATTTGCTGAACAGCATGGGAGGGACTGGGAGAAATACCTTCCCCTCCTGTTGTTCACATACAGGGAGGTGCCCCAAGAGTTTACAGGATTTTCCCCCCTTCGAACTCTTGTATGGACGCCGGGTACATGGGCCCCTAGACTTGATCCGGGAGGACTGGTAAGGCAAGCACGCCACCCGGGGAACTCCCATTGTGGATTACATCCTAAGGTTTAGGGAAAGGTTGAAGGAGCTTATGGGGGTAGCCCAGAGCAACCTGGCAGTTGCCCAACAGAAACAAAAAGTATGTACAACCGCAGAGCCAGAGCTCACTCGTACATGGTGGGTCAGGAAGTCATAGTCCTTATTCCGGTCCAGAAAGACAAGTTGCAAACTGAGTGGACAGGACTGTACAAAGTGGTTAGGAAGGTAAATGACATAAACTACATTGTGGAGTTACCTTACCGTAGACAGACAGAAAGGATGTACCATGTCAACATGATGAAGCCATATGCAAATAGGGCTGATATGGTGTTCGCAGTGTGTAGTCATGGGGAGGGGACGGACGAAGGACACCCCCTTCTGGACTTGCTGGAAGAGAGTAAGCGGGAGTCCTCTGTGGAGGCAGTAAAATTGTCTCCCCAGCTGACCCCAGGCCAGATCCAGAAAGTGTGGGAGGTTTTAGCAGACTTTGCCCCCTTGTTTAGTGCCAAGCCTGGACTAACCCCTTTAGCAACACACGATGTGGAGACAGGGACACAGACGCCCATACGGAGGACAGCATATTGGATATCGGAGGCTGTCCAAAAGGACATTAGGAGGGAAGTGGAGGAGATGCTGGATTTAGGGGTAATCCAGAGATCCCACAGTCCCTGGGCCTCATCTGTAATCCTTGTACCCAAGTCAGATGGCTCGAATCGTTTCTGTGTAGACTATCATGGACTGAATGCAGTAAAAAAGTCAGATGTCCACCCGATGCCCCGGATGGACGAACTCCTGGACAAGTTGGGGGAGCGACCTACCTTATGACCATTGACATGACAAATGGGTATTGGCAGGTAGAGTTGATGGACAGAGCTAAGGAGAGGTTGGCCTTCATCACTCCGGTAGGCTTATTTGAGTTCAAAGTAATGCCTTTCAGAATGAAGAACACCCCGGCCACTTTCCAAATGTTGGTGAACCAGGTGTTAAATGGTGCTGAGGAGTACACCGTGGCATACCTGGATGACATTGCCATCTTCAGTACCATCTGGGAGGAACACCTGTCACACCTTAGGGAAGTGCTGGGCCGAATACAGAGGGCTGGGCTCACTGTCAAAGCCGAGAAGTGTCACGTGACCATGGGGGAAGTGGCATACCCCGGGCATGTGATAGGCTGGGGACAGCTCCATCCTAACCAGATAAAAATAGAAGTAATAGAGGCATGGCCCAGACCAGAAACTCAGAAGCAGGTCAGGAGTTTTCTCAGGACAGCAGGGTACTACAGAAAGTTTGTACCAAATTACAGTGCCCTCTCTGCTCTCCTACCTGACCTGACAAAGAAACGGATGCTCAAGAAAATTACCTGGGGTCCAGCCTGTGAGGAAGCCTTTACCAAACTGAAGGAGGCACTGTGCAGTGCTCCTGTTTTGACAAGTCCGGACTATAGAAAACCTTTTATAGTTCAGATGGATGCCTCAGACATGGGTATTAGGGTAGTACTAAGCCAGACATCCAGTGAAGGGAGGGACCACCCGATAGCCTACTTGAGCTGAAAACTGCTCCTCAGGGAACAAGCATACTCCACGGTGGAAAAGGAGTATCTTGCCCTAGTGTGGGCCCTAAAGAAACTACAGCCATACTTGTATGGGCAGCCTTTTGTGGTGCAGGCTGACCACAACCCCTGGTTTGGTTGTCACAGATGGGGAAAAACAATGGCAGACTGCTCAGATGGAGTCTTGCTTTACAAGGGTATAATTTGAAAATCGTACATAGGGCTGAAGCCAAAAATAAGAACTCAGATGGACTGTCTAGGGTCTAAGAGGAGTGAACTGATTTGGGAAGCTCATCTCATGTAGGGGATGGAGTCCCCCAAATTCAGTCTAGGTGGGGAGTGTGACATAGACAGCCAGCTCTGAGTGCTCAAATGCTGTATTCATTTTTGTTATTGCATATGAAATATGTGAAGGGAAGGTCAGTTGAAGGAAAAGGCTGTCTTACTGGAACTGACACATCAAGACGCCCCAGGGATAAGTTCAAAGGACAGGAGGTATTTTAAACTACAGAGATCTGGGGTGCAATTACCTTGTCAATGTGCTTTCATCCCAGGAAATAAGATTAGCCATTCATAATGCCCTCAGGGAGATCCTTTGACTTGCATGGTTACCAGGAAGGACTTGTGGGGAGGGGTGTCGCAGAGATGCCAGAATGGACATTGAAAAGGTTTGATGTCTGAGCCAGGGAGGACCCAGACAGATTTGGAATGTCCAAAATACATTTCCCGGGGAACCCTTGAATTACATCAGAAAGACCTGAGGCATAGATTCCAAGGTCCAGATGGGATTAAAGAGGCCAATACACTTTTGCTTTGAATACAGTGACTTAGATCAAAGAAACGTTTGAGCTGTATGTGTAGCAGAGCACAAACCAGTTCTAACCAGTTAATCTGTGGAGAGGAAAGTCAGTGAGGTCATCTCATATGTTTTTTTAAATATTTTATTTGGAGACCCTGTATTGTAAAATATAGAGTTTGATGCACCAGGGCAGAGTTAGTGACCTCATGAGAAGGCCAGCTCAGAAGTGTGTTTAAGTGCTGAAAGAACCTGACAGACAGACACAAGAAAATATTTCTGACTGAAAGGAGAGAGACCCTAAAAGCACTGAAAGAAAGTAAGCATTAGATTATACCAGTCTGAAGTTATAAAGTGTTGGAGCTGTACTTTTTTACCTGTTTGTTTTAAGGCTGTGTGTGTTGATACATATTTGTTCTGTAATTATTGTTCTGTTTCGATATTTTAAAGTAAATATATTTTTTTTACAAACGAAACTGCTGGAGTGCCTTGACATTTCTTTTTATTTTAAGTGGAGCTTTTAAAGGTTATAGTAACACTGTGTATGGGCTTATTGTATACCAAACTGGGAAATGGATAGAGTTCTCTAAATGTCTTTCATAGAGTTCTAGGGGTTCATTTGAAAGACCTGGTTGGGTGCCCGTAGGCAAAGATATCTGGCTTCCCAAAGACAGACTTATCTGAGCCTGAAAACTGGGTACGCTAACAAGAGGTTATCAGTTTGAATCCCTTTAGGGCTTGAGACTAAGGTGACTTGAACACACAAAACAGACAAGAGGGTTACCTTGTCTGTTCACTGTACACAAATCATACGCTCAGAGGTTGGCACTTTGGGAGTAGAGGGTTGACTGGCTGAACGAGACTGTGACACTGACCACATTTGCTCAGGGGAAGGGGTTGGACATTAGGGTTGACAACCCCAAGGAAGACCCCACCACTGATTTGCCAATACTCTGGAAACCCAAATCCCTAATGTTTTTTCATTTTCCTACTTTATTTGCTTTGTGTTCGTCAGCCCTAATGTCTGCATTGACATAGTTTTTTGCAATAAAATCCTCTTCTTTTTCTGATAGTAAAATTGTATTCTCATTTGCTCAGGCCCCAAAAGCAAAATGAGATAAATACAATATTGGAAACAGTCCTGACCCAGTGCATGGGCCCAAGAGGCCCCTGCACTCATGTCAATACCTTGTGGGTAAGGCTCCTTGACCCACCACAGTGTGTGGTGTCTGCACCAAAACTCTGTTCTGCCACTACCCAGGCAGGAGCTACTACAGCACCTTCCTCATCAGCCTTGTCCCATTAAACTGGCTGACTGAGTACACACCTGAACTCAGGTCACCAGCAAGGTAAGGCAATGTGGTCCCCAAGTGTGCAATGGACATCCCTCAAACAATGCAATGTCATAAATTCTTTGTTTTTTAATATTTTGACCCCAAACTTTCAACATAATCTTCTTATGACCCCATCTCATGAACCCAGTAGGTGAAAAATTTCAAATCTCCACCAAAACGCCATTCTACACCACAGGTGCGAAAACACATTTTGGCCAGGATATGAAAAATAACAGTTGTAATGATCATGGGGTGGTGTGACGAAATTACTATACTGAAAATTTGGAGTCAAAATATTGAAAATTACCTAGGTTATGTGTGTCCATAGAAAACTTTCAATGTACACTCATAACTTGGTCATTTTTATGGAATTTTTTCACCAAATTTTCAACATGGCCTTTTCGGGACACCACCTCATGAACACTGGCAGTGAAATTACAGTAATCAGGCCCAAAAGGTGATTTCATGGAGCAACTGCGAAATCTTCAGTTCACGGTCAGCACTGAAGAGTGAAGACGTGTCTCCAGTTGAGAGAGGATTATGGTGTTCGACCTCAGTTTCATAAGTATAGGGTAAGTGGAGGTGTGGGGTGGTGGGTACTCAGTGGGAGGGTTGTGATGGGGGATGTCAGGAACAGAGACAATTAATAAACCTACTTCAGGACACTGGCGGTGGGCTGCCCAGCATCCCACACTGCTGGGTGGGGGGCTTGTAAAGCCAACACAGGGATTGGAACCCCTGATGTTGGCAACTTTAAATAAAACAACAGACTGGGGTACTGTTTTACTAGTTCACATTTCATGACAACAACAGCATAAATCAATGGGCTGGGGGTTGTACTGTTTTACTAGTTCACATTTCATGATAACAACTATATAAAACAATGGGCTGGGGGGTTGTACTGTTTTACTAGTTCACATTTTGTGACAATAGCAGTACAAAACAATGGGCTGGAGGGTCGTACAGTTCTAGTAGCTGACATTTGACAACAACAGCAATACGAAACAGCTGCCATGCACAGGTTGTTATACGGCACCTATTTCATATTACCCTTCTCACCAAATGTCATGTAGTAGAACTGTACAACCCCCCCTTCCAGCCACAGTCCAATGTTTAGTTGCACTATGTGTTTTGCTCAGTGGCAATCGATCTGTTTTGGGGTTGTGTCTTGTCTTGTTTTGCTTCGCATTGCAATATAGAAGCAAGCTGGCCCGGTGGTGCTGAGAAATGAGGCGCTGGACACCGCACCTCGTGCTACACTGGTGACCTGGTTTGGGAATGAGTCTGGGTTGTTGGGTGTTGGTGGGGGGGAGGGAGGAGCTGGATTGAGCCACTGTTGGACAGCTCTCCTCTCCTAGGTGTCAGGAGGGGAGGACGCCATTAGGCGCTTCGCGGAAGCAGTATCTCCACACTACTCCCTGCCTGGACTTCGGTCCTTCACGTTGACATCCTCGAGGGTGCGGTTAAGGGACTTGCATAGCTACTGAAAGTAACTACACAAAACCCTAACCCCAAGGCCATGCAGCTTGATCCCCTGCATGGGGGATGGGTGCAGTGGATAGGCAGTATGCTGCCACCGAGCTCAGGCAGGCCATGGGGATAAAATATGCAATAAAAACAAAATGTAATATAGAAGCACTTGTCAGTGACAAGTATCTATTCCCCTTGAAAAATAAATAAATAAATATGCAAATTGTTTCATGTTACTGATTTTGCTGAACTGTTCAATGCTCAAACTAAGTGTAAAAAATCAAATGTATCTCCACAGTTTATAAGTCTGCCAGTGGCTCAATTCCATGCTAATGCAGACAGTTACATCTTGTGATGCTTGTTTTGAAACTAACAGCTCACTTATACATGTTATTTATTGCAAAACAACTTTGTTAATGCATCAGTTAGGGTTCCAGTGGCAAATGTTGGGAAACGCATGCAGCAACAGGCATGGGGGGTGTGCCTTGGGGTTGTAAACCCTAACACTCACCCCATTCCATTGGTAAATAAGCTGAGATGGGTACAGTATAGGAGAATGGGGTGAGCATTAGGGCTGACAACCCCAAGGCACCCCCCCATGCCTATTGCTGTGTGCAAGGTGGGGGTGGGGTGTTAGGGTTGGAACCCCAACACCATATTTCCCAACTTTTGTCACTGGAACTCTGACAGGGCTCTGCACTCATCCATCCATAATTTTTGAGAGATTGTAATTGGATTCTTATTTCCCTGTGGGAGTGCAGCCCTGCACTCCCATCACTCCATTATGCTATGGATATTTGCATGTTAGTGTGCAGTACCTTTGGAGCCCTGCACTGCTATCCATCCATCCATAAGGCCTGTACCCCCTTCACTCCATAATGATATTTGTATTTTTATGTGGGAGTGTACAGTGCCATCCATCCATAATTTTAGAGATATTGTAATCCTATCCCTATTTCTCTGTGGGAGCGCAGGGCCCACCGGGCCCTGAGCTCCCATCAGTCCATAATGCCATAAATGCATAATTTTTGAGATAATATAGTGTAGTGGTATCCTCATTTGCCTGTGGGAGTGCAGGGTCCTCTGGGCCCTGTGCTCCCATCCCATACTGTGCAGCACCAAAGACACACTGCACATTGCGGTGTTATCCTATAGAAGACGCAGCATAATTTGAAAACTGTGTAACTCAACACCGAATTATTATGTTTTCATGAAACCAGCAAAAAGCACATCAGTGGGGCATGTCCTTTGTACTCTAAACATTTCAGAGCAAAATTACAAACCGTTTCTTCACAGTTGAGTGACAGAGAAATTACTGTGTACGTCTCACATTAAATTTCAGCATGTTAAAAAAACACATTTACATGTAAGCTATCAGAAAAGTAACCCCAGAATCGGATTCTAGGGGTCCCAATTAGGTAAACACAACTGTTGCTGTGTACTAAACCTGTGTATTGTTTTAGTTATTTAATTTTTTTTCTCACCGCTAACTGAAAACAAGATGGTGGCAGCACGGAAAATGATTCCACATTTGCAGAAAAAGATCCCATGTTTGTGAAAAAGGATTCTGCATTTGTGATAAAGAACCCTTTCTTGAGTGGGACATCTAACTGGTCCCATAGAAAATAATGAGAAACTTTGAAATTCATTAACGTTTGGACAGATTAATATTTTTTCACCAAATCTTCAAAAGGCACATCTGTGATCCAAGATCTGCTTACTCTAAACATTTCAGATCATAATTCCACACCATTTTTGTGCAGTGGCATGACAAAGAATTTGACAAAAAATGGTAAGGTTTCCTTTTTTTTGACACTCCGTATCTCCACACACACACACACACACACACACACACACACATATGACAGGAATGAAACTTGCCACATTAAGAGATATTTGGTCCTTGATGGCACATGCAAAATTGCATGTGAATCGCTTGAACAGCTGCAAGGTTAGTAAAGTGCAAAATTTCGAGTTTAACAAAGAAGTGAAGGTTGAACCCTAACTATAGTAGTGCGACCGTGCCCCTATAATACTTGTATTATAGGGCACAGTAGTGCCCTATAGTTAGGATTGTGTAGCCACTTCTATGTTAAACCCCAATTTTTGCACTTTGATAACTTTACAACTGTTTGTCTGATTTGACTGAAATTTTGCAAGCACCGTCTGGTACAACAGATCTCTGGATCCAGCAAGTTTCTTTCCAGTCGGATGCGTGGTTGTGGAGCTGTGGAGTGCCATAAAATGTGAAAAATACCACTTTTTGGCAAATCTTTGCTCAGGGCTACAGCCCAAATGGTTTGGGAGTCTGGTCGGAAATTGTCAGAGTATGTGGGGTCTGGGTTGGTGATGTGCCTTTTGAAGAGTTGGTAAAAAAATAATACTCCATTCAAAAGTTATTAAAGTTTGACGTTTCCCATTATAGCCTATGGGAAAAAATATTTGCACAGCTCGAAAGAACTTTTTACTTTCGTGAAAGTCTATTTTACTTTCGCAAATGGGTTTTTCACTCTTGCAAATCCACCATCTTGTTTTCAATTAGTGACAGCTAAAAACATTGTAATTAAAAAAATAATTCTCTTTGGTAAACACCGACAGTTGTGTTTACCTAATCGGGGCCCAAGGAGCACGATTCTGGCATTAATTTTGAAAAATGACTGGAAATATTTTTTTTTCAGTTTTGCCATCGAAACTTTCACAAATTTGCAAACGTTTCACAAATTTTACAAAACTTTTGCAAATATGTGAAACCACTCATGTTTCGCAAAAGTACTTTTACAAACTTTGTGAAGCTTTCATAAATTTGCAAAAGTACTTTTAGAAAAATTGCTGTTTCTTTGCCACTTCACAGCAAATAATTGTTTAGGACATTTGGGCTGACATTCGCAGGGTATTAAGGGCTTGCCCCACAGATGTGCCTTTTGCTGGCTTGGTGAAAGAAATTGAAACCAGTTTCATAGTTACAGCATTCCAAAGTTTCAAAATCTCCCATAGAATAACATTGTGACCACCATGCTACTTTGGGTGCCTATATCTCAAAAACGGTACGGGATATGGATTTTTTGCTAACTGCAGCTTAGTACACCTTTAAGTGTACTAAGCACATGTGCAGGTTACCAGGTCATGATTACAACTACAGAGGAATTTTTTCCAGTTCCTATGGTTACTGTGATATTGCCACTTTTGCAGCACAAGGGGTGCTTGGAAAGGCTGTAGGCCTGTAGACCGCAAGGCACGCCCTGACACCTGTTCATGTATGGAGAGTTGGGGGTGGGGTGGGGTGATAGGGTTGGTAACCCTAACATCAAATTTCCTAACTTGTGTCACTGTAATAGAGACCCTAATATGCATTAACTGAGTTTTTTGCAATGAACATAGAAATACACTGTACATAAATATATTAATAGCTTTGCCCCGTTCAACAGAATTGCACTAAATTTTGCATACACAGTCTTGGGGGGGGCAAGGTTTCTTGATTTGCCAGGTTTTGTTCAAGTCAAATGTGAGGATTCCATGATCCAGATATGTGTTTTTAGGAAAAATGTGTTTTTTGCCTTTTTTATTGTCACCTACAGCCCAGAATGTTTGGAATTTTGGTCTGAAATTTCCAGGGTAGAGAGGGTATGCCAAAGAATGGTGCCTTTCATTGGTTGGTGAAAAAATATTAATCCAGTCCCAAGTTATAAGCATTTTAAATTTTGCTTCTGAGCATGCTCAGTAGGATATCAAACGTTTATCCAAAAGACCCTATTGAGCATGCTCAGAACCGAAATTTCAAATCCTTATAACTTGGCAACAGATTAATATTCCTTCACCAAACCAACAAAAAGCACATCTGTAGGCCAAACCCTTTCTAACCTGACAATTTCAGACCAAATTCCAAACCATCTGGGCGCTAGATGATGACCAAAAAAACCCAGCAAAAAATTTTGATTTTTTAACTTTTTTCGCTATCTGGATCTCAGAACGTGCACATGCAGCCAGAATGAAACTTGGCAAGTCAAGAGATATACCTGCTGAGACTGTGTATGCAACATTTTGTGCAAATCCATTGAATGGTTATGAAGATATTAAAGTGCAAAGATGGCATCTCATGAAAAATGATTTTTTCTCACAAGAAAGGATAGGTCCCTCACAACAAAGAATCCTTTTTCATGAGACTGAATTATTTTGCCTTTCCAGGAAGCTATCCAAAAGACTGAAGTGAGTATGCTCAGCACTCAAAATTTTTAAATTTAAATAACTTAGCAACAGATTAATATTTTTTCACCAAACCAGTGAAAGGCACTTCTGTGAGGAAAGTCCTTTCTATCCTGCAAATGTCAGACCAAAATTTCAAACCAGCTGGACACAGCAAGATGACAAAAGCACAAAAAACAGTGATTTTTCATGTTGTAGCACTATGCTGAACTCAGAATCCGTAGATTTGACCAAGACAAAACTTGGCACATCAAGAGATCTACCACAGTGCAAAGTTTGACATTTAACATAGAACTCCCTGCTTAACCCTTTAGTGGTGTGTGTGTGTGTGTGTGTGTGTGTGTGTGTGTGTGTGTGTGTAGATACATGCTATTCAATAGTCCTGGTGCTGACTGGTATGAAAAATAAAATGAAAACCCATACATTTCTATAGCTACAGCCACCTGCTACAGTAGCAGCCACAGACACTGCCAGATATTTCCCAAAATTTCTGTGATATTTCCAGAAATATCTCCTGCTTTCTGCATTTCCACAGTAGGGGTAGCTGAGATAAACTCTTCAGAAATTTCATGAAATATCTGGAAATAGCTGGTAATGTCTCTGGCTACTACTGTAAATGACAAGTGAGCTGCTAGTTTCAAACCGAGCATCACGAGACATGTAACTGTTTATCAGCATGGAAATGAGCCCCTGGCAGACTTATGAACTGTGGAGCTGCATTTGTATTTTACACTCAGTTTGAGCATTAAACAGTTTAGCAAAATTAGTAACATGAAACACTCTGTTTTCTTTTGCAGGAGAACTAATACATGTCACTGACAAGTGCTTCTATATTGTGTTGTGAAGCAAAACAGCACAAGACACAGCACAGGGTGACACAGTGAAGTCTTTATTTGTTAATCCCCAGTTTTCTATTTTTTTTATGTGTGTTGTAGCATATACTGTGCTGTTCTGCTATATGGAACACCACAGTATATGATGTGACACACATAAAGATATACAACAGAGCATCACGCTTTCGCAAAAATTCAGCTATGCTTAGAACACTCATTTTTATGTTTGCTTGTGCGCACAGCGCACAAGAAATATATGAGGTAGTAGAGCATTGCAGAGGTGTGGTAGTGTTGTGGCCAATCCAGAAAATGCTTTAATGGGCATGTCCATCGGCCACCAATTAATGCTGAAGCTGCCGATGAAGGCAGTTTCAGAGTGAGCGCTGCACTTGAAAGAAATCTGCCGCTGCAATCAGAGGCAGTTTCATCATTGCAGCAGGAGTCCCCTCTGCTTCCCAACCAGTCACACAACAGAACAACAATTAGCTCCCTCCCACTGCTGCTGCCCACCCCGCATCCTCCATGAAATCTGCCGTTGCAGTAAGGGGCAGTTTTGTCATTGCAGTAGCAGTTCCCCCTTCCTCCCAACCAGTCACACAGCAGGACAACAAATTAGCTCCCTCCCATTGCTGCTGCCCACCCCGCACCCTCCATTCTCCATTCTTTGTCAACATCAGGTTGCTCAATCTCCATGTCAGCATGTATCCCCCCTCCCTCCATTAATATAGCACACTGGGAACCCACCCCAGTGTGCCATAAAAAAACCTCTTTAATGTTTCTGACACCAGGATGCCCAACCTTGGTGTTGGATATGTACCCCCTCATGCCCTTATGTTCTCAGCCAACCTCGGGGTGCCCCATCCCCAGGTCAGCAATTATCCCCCGCAGTACTCTAGCGCACTGGGAGCCCACCCCCCGTGTGCTGAAATCCATTTTGTAATCATTTCACCTTTTTTAAACCTGAAAAAAAAGAAAATGGTGCCTCGTCATTCCTGTCAGCCCCCTCCCCAACCCGTAACCTCCCTCTGTGCATTCCACCTCCTCACACACCCCCACCCATACTTACTTCCAGAGGTCAGGAACAGTGATCTCCTGTAGACCAGGAACAAGTCTGCACTCTTTAAAGACCAACCAGGAACTGAAGACATGACGGTAAACCCTAGAAAGGCAGTCAACGTGGAGTTTTCAGCTTAGGTTGATATCTCAGCCAATTTTTGGAGTTTTGGTCCCAAATTTTCAACATCTGGTTCTTGGGACCCCACCTCATGAAAAATGTCACTGTCATTTCATTTCTCAGTTCCAAAAGATGATTTCGCTGTCACTGTGCAGAATCACCTTTCGGGACCAAGTAATGAAATGACAGTGCCCCTGTTCATGTGGTGGGGTCCCAAAGAACCCTTGTTGCAAATCTGGTGAAAACATTCCAAACAATTTCTGCATTACAAGCGTCCATTGTGCAGTTTCCATGCACTCTCGTAACTTCATAAATTTTGAATATTTTCACTTCAAATTTCCAACATTGCCATTTTTCGCACCCCATCTTGAACATAGCAGCTGTCATTTTTCACATCCTTCCAAAAATATGTTTTTGCACTTGTGGCACAGAATGGTGTGGTCACTGGACAAAATCAACTTTCGGGACAGAGTAACGAAATCCCAGTGCCACTGTTCATGAGGAGAGGTCCCAAAAAGGCCATGTTGAAAATTTGGTGAAAACATTCCAAAAAATGACTGCGGGGGTGTGACTTGGGGTCATTGGCCATAATGCTCACCCCATTCCACCTCTCAACCCCACCTTGCAACCATTAACAAGCATCGAGGTGTACCTTGGGGCCAGAGGCCCTAACATTTAGCCCATTCTCCTATACTGCACCCATCTCAGTTTATTTCCTTATGGAATGGGGTGAGTGTAAGGATCAAAGACCTCAAAGCACACTGCGACACCTGTCAGTGTTTGCAGGGTGGGGTGAGGTGGAATGGCATGAGTGTTCTGGCTGACGACCCAAAGGCACACCCCAATGCCTATCAGTTTCTGCAAGGTAGGGATGGGGTTTGGCATTACTTCAATACTTCACTGCCATTCCTATTATGCATCTCTCTAACTCCTGCACTACCAATGCCAATACCAGCAAGCAAACATTTGGCATTGACAAATGCTTGTTTACAATGTGCAATTTAAAAACTACATGCTTCCAGTACACAAAAACCATGAAAGCACATACCTTGGGTCAAACTCTATCAAACCTGAAAGTTTCAGGTTTCAAATCATCGTAATTATGTTGGCTTGCATGTACATGCAAGCAACATCTTGTGATGGTAGCACAAATGCAAAGATGTGTCAGTGTTGGCCAATGCGGGGGATTCTTTAGTGGGTGCGTCCCTCAGCCCCCAATCAGTGAGCATGCTGCCAATTACAGCAGTTTCAAAGAGAGCCATGGAGATGAAACAAATCTGCTACTGCAATCAGAGACAAGCTCGTCATTGCAGCGGCAGATGGCATGCCTCCATTACTTGCCTTTCCTGGTGAAACATTCAGTAAAAATGGCAGCTTCTGCCATCCGCCACACAATCAGCAGAGAGCAGACATCGGGGTGTCCAATTCCTGTGTCAGCATGTTCACAGCTCCTGCTGCCCAAAACACCGCAATCTCCCACTGCTGCTGCTGCCCTCCCCACTCCCTCCATTCCCCTTCCCCGACAGAAAAAAAACCCTCCTGCAACCTCCCACTGCTGCTGCCCTCCCCGCTCCCTCTGTTCCCAATCCTGTGACAGACAATAAAATCCTCCCACAGCCTCTCACTGATGCTTCCTCCCTGCTCCCTCCGTTTTCTGTCCCCCAACAGAAAAAAAAACCCTCCCGCAACCTCCCACTGCTGCTTTCCTCCCAGCTTCCTCCATTCCCCATCCTCCGACAGACAATAAAACCTTCCTACAACCTCCCACTGCTGCTGCCCTCCCCGCTACCTCCATTCCCTTTCCCCAACAGAAAAAACACCCCTCCGCAACCTTCCACTGCTTCCTCCTCCTGCTTCCTCCGTTCCCATCCCCGACAGACAAAAACCCTCCCCAACCTCCCCTCCCTCCATTCCTTTCCCTGAAAAAAACCACCCTCCGAACCTTCCACTGCTGCTGCTGCCTCCTCGCTTTCTCCATTCCCCATCCCCTGACAGACAATAAAACCCTCCCGCAGCTTCCCACTGCTGCTGTCCTCCCCCACTTTCTCCATTCCCCCCTGAATTGTAGCACACTGGGACCCCACCCCAGTGTGCCTATTTTTTTGCTTGTTTCTTAACCTGTAAATGAAGAAAACCTTATGTTTTTTTAATATTGTTTCCCTGCAAACAAGAAAACGTTCCACCGATGTCTCCCCATCCACATTCTCCCTCTATGCACCCACCTCCCAGCACCCCCCCCTCACCCATGCTTGCCCGACAGAGGTCAGGAGCTGCGATCTTCATTGAACTGGACGTGTCTGCACTCTTCAAAGCTGAAGTGTGATGTGAAGAAATTACAGTAAGCTTTATAATGGGAAGCAATAGGGGGTTTCAACTTGGGTTATCTCAGCCATTTTTTTGAATTTTGACCCCACATTTTCAACATGGGGTTCTTGAGACCCCACCTCAAGAACATGTCACAGTTATTTCATTTCTCCATCCCGAAAGGTGACTTAATGATCACTGCAGGGAATCACCTTTTGGGACTGATTAACAAAATGGCACTGCCACTGTACATGAGGTGTGGTCCCAAAAAGTCCATGTTGCAAATTTGGTGGAAACATTCCCCAAAATGACTGTTATGAGCGTGTATTGCACAGTTGCTACGCACGCTTGTAACTTTGTGATTTTTTATATTTTCACTCCAGATTTTCAGCATTGCCATTTCTTCACTCCTCCTTATGAACAGTACAGCTGTCATTTTTCACATCCTGCCTGAAATGTGTTTTCACATCTTAGATACGATGGTAAACCTTCAACATGGGTTCTCAAAAAACAATAAACTAATTGTGAGAAGGGTTCCATTGAAAACACAATGCTTGCAACGATTGGTTGGCCAGGTGGGTTCAGGGGGTCTTTATGCAACTTGGGTAATAGGTATATACTGTACAAGGTTTCATTTAATTCAAAACTTGCAAATAATCAGCTTCTTGTCTGCTGAGTTGTCCCAATTGTACACCTTGTGCTATGAATTCTAGTGCTTGCTTTTTAATGTTTCCTGTAGGATCTACGCCTATACACTCATAGCATTTCTTATTTGATAGTTGCCTTTCCATCTCCAATTCATATTTTCATTACCCCAAACCACTGTTGCTCCACCTTTATCTGCCGATTTGATAACTAAATCCAGGTTATTTTGAAGAACTAGTAAGGCATTTCTTTCACAGTTGCTCGTGTTATTTCTGTTTTTTTTTTTTTTTGAATTTTTTATTGTTGAAAGCTTTTAGGAGATTTTTAACATCTCTGTCCATTAAGGCTGCAAAAGTGTTAATACTATGATTTTGAAAGCTGAGAGAACAAAAGGCAGACTTTTTTTTTTTAATTTGATGTTTCTACATGTTTTACTTCAGTGGTGGGATTCGAACATGCTTGACCATTTGTTATGTTCTGCTGGTTTTCACCACCCTGAATCCCTTGTACATTTATATTATTCCAAAATCTCTCTTTGCAAATTTTCTTCTAGCGGTTTGGCAAAAAAGTTTTTAAGATGCAGTCGTCTGTAGAATTTAAAGAGATCAGCTCAGGTTTGAAATGGATTTACACTGGCACATGGAGCAAATGACAGACCTTTCTGAGCACATTTTCCTGATCCTTAATTAGTCCTATATTGGTTAAATTTATGACTGCCCCTTGTTCTGATGGTTTGATCTCCTCGGAGGTCCCAATTGATGCCAGTAACATCTTCCTCTGCCTCATCTGCCTGGAGGTTGACAAGCTTAGATTGATGCCTCATTTTAAGAACTATCAATCAGTAATCTCCAGTAAGAAGGCAGAGTTCCTGTCCAGGAAGCTTGCTGCTGCACAAAATCAACCAGCTTAGCTTTTCCAGATTCTTGACAGGCTGTGCAGTCTAGCCCATCTACAGTCCAGGAGAGCATTTACGCAGAATAAGTGTGAGAAGCTTGCTCAATTCTTTGCAGATAAGGTTGCCACCATCAGGTCGGAGAACCACTCAACTTCCTCCAATGGGCACTGTGGATGTCAACGGGAGGTCACAAGTCTCCAGTTTGTCTGGTCTGACTTCGGCCGACTGGAGATTATGGATGTCGTACGAATCATCCAGGAGCTCCGTCCAATTTACTGTAGTCTGAACCTAGGCCTAATGTGCCTTTTAGTGGAGTGTGTTGAGATTGTTGGCCCTGTCCTGGCAGAGATGGTCCAGAGTTCATTAGAATTTGGGGTTTTCCCCACCTTTCTGAAGGAGGTGGTAGTGATACCGCTCCTGAAGAAGGCTTCCCTTGATCTGGACTGCCTGTCAAACTACAGACTGGTCTCTAACCTGCCTTTCATGGGCAAGGTTATTGAGAAAGCTGTAGCAGAGCAATTGGAGGTCCACTGAACCACCTATGAAGTCTATGAGACTTTCCAGTCTGGATTCAGGAAGAGACATAGCACTGAGATGGTGCTTGTCTGGGTACTTAATGATTTCTTTATAGCAAGAGACTGGGGGAGATGTTTTATCTTAGTCCTCTTTGATCCATTCACAGCATTTGATACCATGAACCGTGAACTGTTGCTGGAGTGCCTGCAGTTATTCTATGGACTATCTGAAACAATCCTCAGATGGTTTTGATCCTTCCTAATGGGTAGGACTCAAAATGTGATGTCCAGGGTGTATTTCTGTGCCCCTCTTTCCCTGCCCTCTGGGGTCCCTCAGGGCTCCATACTTTCACTCATGCTGTTTGTGGTGTATATGCTGCTGTTAGGAGACATTATAAGGCAGTATGGGCTAAGTTTCCACTGTTATGTGGATGATATTCAGCTCTACATGTCCTTTGTGCCCGAACAGACTGGTGCCATCTCGGTGTTCAATAACTGCCTCTCCATGGTCCAGGACTGGATAAGGGCCAGCTGGCTGAAGCTGAACCCTGACAAGACTGAGGTGCTGGTTGTGGACCCAGTCGCTGGGAGTTAGGCTTAGTGACTGGCCAACCATCTGGGCTATGCCTTGATGGGATCCAGCTACTTGCCTCTGACTGGGTGTGGAACCTAGGCATCATTCTTGACAGTGGCCTGACTTTAAAGGCTTAGGTGTCTGCAGTCATGAAAACCTCATTTTATCATTTGAGGAATATCATCCTGGTTAAGCAACTAGTCCCCCCCCACCCCGGCAACCTTCCAGTATTGGCCCATGTCTTTGTGACATCCCGTCTCAACTACTGCAATGCCCTTTACCTTGGACTACCGGGGGTTGATATCCACTGACTATAGCTGGTCCAGAACGTGGCAGCCAGACTGTTAACTGGCTTACCAAGATCATGTCCTATTACGCCTGTGCTCCATGATCTGCACTGGCTACCGGTCTTCCAGCGGATCACCTTCAAGGTCAGTTTACTGACTTATAAAGCCCTACACTACCATGGACAAGGTTATCTGCAAGATCTTCTTTGTTCTTATCACCCCCTCTGGTCTCTCTGCTCCTCCAATGAGGGATTGCTAGAGGTTCCCAGGGTCAGACATAAGACCTCTGGTGCTCGCTCTTTTGCCTTTGCAGCTCCTACCCTGTGGAATCCTCTACCTCATCAGATAAGAGAGTGCCCGGCTGTCGAGAGTTTTAAATCTACGCTTAAAGTTCATCTTTTTAGACAAGCTTTTCTCGATGTTGTTTAGCATGGATATTAGCTATTCTTGTTGCTTATTTATTGCTTTTACTGAATTTTATGTATTTTGTTTTTATCTTATTGTACAAGCGTTTTGATCTATTTGGAATTGCACTTTTTAGAAATAAACAGTGATATATTGATGATTGATTGACCCCTATATAGGCCCTTATCCTCCTAGGTGGGTCCCCAGTCCCAAATGTAGCCGAATTCCTCCTCTCTGCACCATACCTTCAGCCACAAGTTGAAGCTCCTGGTGCAGAGATCTCTCTCCTCCCCTCTGTCATAGACAGGAAGCTCCTCAGTGAAAGACACTGATTAAGCTACATGTCTAAGACCCCTAGCCAGCTCCCAAAACTCCCCCTGCATTATCCCAGGCCCATACCTAGCCAGGTCAATAGTCCCCCGGTGCAGTGTCATTCAGCTCTGCCTTCCATCCTGCAGCTCTAGCAATCTTTAGGATCCTCTTCCCATCCCTCTGAGCTGTGGCACTGCATAAACACCTAACCTGCCTCTCCTTTCCTATTCCCAAACCTATACCCCTCACAATCAAGCCCCCACCAGAAATTGCACTATGGAGGGCCCCCACATTCTGCCTAGTTACTACCGCAGGTGCTTCCTCCCAGCAATTCCACCCTGCCAGAGTGGTGTAGGAATTACGTAATGGCATCAGTTGAGGAATGTGCCTCTGTCCCACCATCCTGACCCTTCTAGAGCCCACCACAGTCCCAGCTGTTCCTCCTTCCTGACATCCTCTGAGGTAACAGTGGAAGATTTGGTGGCCCCTAGGTGGGGGAAGAGGTCCCCCAATTTCTAGCCAACTTGACCTGGAGTCTAGTGACCTCCTCCCTCAACCCAGAGAGATGTGTGCAGATGGGGCAGCACCACAGTATGGGACTGGAGGAGAGCAGTCGTGGTCCCTCTCCGTAAGAGCAGCAGCAGGGAGGAGGCTTGCAACTATAGGCCAGTTAATTTCACATCAGTGGTGGGGAAATAAATGGAAACCTTGTTAAAGGAAAAGTTGATAGAGTATCTTGAATCCAATAGGCTACAAGACTAAAAGCAGCTTGGATTGATGGAAGGAGGTCATATCAGAGGAATCGGACTGATTTCTTAAAAAAATAACAAACTATTACACTCAAAAGGAAACACACTGGACTACACAGATGCAAAGCAGAGTGAGTTTAATAGAGACGTGCCTGCAAAAAACACAAACTAGGAGTGTGTTTTTTGTGAGCACTTCTCTATTAAATTCACTCTGCTGTTCACCTAATTAATGCAGTGTGTTTCTTTTTGAGTGCAGTAGCTCGTTATTTTCTAAGTGTGTTGTTCACTATTGCTCCTCCTTAGCCACATCAAACTTGGGTGCACCTTAGTGTTTTTGCATTTGCTGATTGATTTCTTCAATTGGGTGACCAGGGTAATAGATCTGGGGAGGGCAGTGGACATGGCCTATTTGGACTTCAGCAAGGCCTTCAACACTGTACCAAACAGCAGACTGATAAAGAAATTGAGCAGTCCAGGGGTGGGATCCAAAGAGGTAAAGAGGTGAACTGGGTAAGGAACTGGTTAATGGATAGGTGACAGAGGGAGGTGATTAATGGCACTCATTTTAATGAGGGGAGAGTGAGCAACGGGGGGGGGTGGAACAGGGCACAGTACTGGGTCCAGTCTTCTTCATTGTCTTCATAAATGACATTTCAGAAGTACTGGAAGGGAAGCTATTCCATTTTGCAGATGACCACAAAATCTGTAATAGAGACACTCAAGAGGGGGTGGAGAGAGTGTAGGGACCTTGGGAAACTCGATGAGTGGTCAAGAGCATGGCAGTCGGGGTTCAATGCCAATAGTGCAAAATCATACATCTAAGGCATAGGAACCCAGAAACGGAGTACAGGATGGGGGGGGGGGGTACTGACAGTTACTAAGCAGGAAAGGGACCTTGGGATTGTCATATCTGATGACCTCAAAGTAGCAGAGCAGTGTGACAAAGCAGTGGGAGGGCCAATGGGATGTTGGAATGCATAGGGAGAAGTATCATCAGCAGGAAGTGAGAGGTGGTGCTGCCACTGTGTGACTCACGTGTGAGACCCCACCTTGAGTATTGTGTCCAGTTTTGGAGGCCGCTTCTCGGAAAGGACATAGACAGTGTGCAGGCAGTCCAGAGGAGGGCAACTCAAATGGTACAGGGGTTTCATCAACAGCCCTACACAGAGAAACTGAGGGATCTCAACATGTTCTCCCTGGAAAAGAGAAGACAGAGAAGGGATATGCTAGAGACCTACAAGTACCTCACAGGGGTATACAGAGTAAAGGAGGGGAGTTTGTTTCAAATGAGAAAGAGCACCAGAACCAGAGGCCATGCGATGAAGTTGGAGGGGGGAGTTTAAAAGGGATGCGAGGAAGTACTACATCACTGAAAGAGTGGTGAATACTTGGAACAGACTGCCAGCAAAAGTGGAGGGGTTAAAACAGTAGGGGGATTCATGCATGATGGGATAGACATAGAAGAATATTAGTAAATAGGCAGGGAGGACGGAGGGTCACTGGAGATCAGTTAGGGTCTGCAGAGACAGACTAGATGGGGACTACAGTACCTGGGCAGGCTAAGTGGGCCAAACAGTCCTTTTCTGCTGACTAATTTCATGTTTATATGTTAATTACCTCCACTCCTTTTTTTGTGTTTTGAAAACTATTGGAACTTAAAAGCCAACTGTAGAATTGGGACATATAAACATAGACATAGAAACATAGAATCTGTTGGCAGCAAGAGGCCCGTTGACCCATCATGTTTGTCCATTCACACCTAACTAATGTTGAATGAGGGAGCCTAGAGGCTCTTCCCTCCCCATTCCCCCTCCCTTTCTGATATGGCCTTTACCAAACCCTTTTTTCTGTCCCTTCCCCATTTGAACCTCCCCACATACACATTGATTTCACACAGACCACCTCCTCCAAAGGTCCATTCCATCCTCCACCACACTCTGCATTGAAAGGTACTTCTTGGTATCGCTCTTAATTTTGCTGCTCACCAGCTTCAAGAAGTTGCCCATGGTGTGTGTTTTCCCAGTCAGTCTGAACAGTGTCTCACTAGCCACTTGATTTACCCTGTGGAGGCATTTATTTGTTTCAATCATGTCCCCTCTCTCCCTTCCAGCCTCAAGTGTGTACATGATTAGCTCTCCCAACCTCTCCATGTATGTCCTTTCCTGTCGTCCCTAGAGCATCTTGGTTACCCTCCCCCTCACTGTCTGCATTCTGTCTCTGTCCTTCTTTAGATGCAGACACCAAAACTGCACACAGGACTCCAGATAAGGACGAACCAGTGACCTATTCAGTGGCAGCGGCACCTGTTTTCAGCTGCAGGTGATTCCTCCCCCCTAACATCTTATTTTCTCTATCCACTGCCCTATTTCATTGTGCTCATGCCTTCAGGCTGTCCGAAATTACTATTTCCTATTACTTTTCCTCTGCAGTGCTTCCCTCTGCTACCTCCCAATTCTATATTCAGTGTTAGGATATCTTGCCCGTATGTGTATCACCTTGCACTTCTTGGCATTATACGTTTGCTGCCTTTGCCCTTAGACTCTGGAATTCACTCCCATTGCTAGTTCATTAATGTCTCCCCTCCACTACATTTTTAGAAAGTTCCTTTGTGGCCATCTACTGGCCAGTTCAGTCTGTGACTGCACCCAACATGCTTCACTTCTTTACATATTTTATTTTTAGTTTTTTGTTGACCAGAAAAGGAGGACTAGGCAATTCTGATTATTTTCAGCCTTGTCCTGGTGAGGGAGGGATACATGTGGAAACTGACACCGAACCAGATTAAGCTGTCGGCAATACTTTTAGTGCATTTTGATACTGCAGCTAATTTTCATGTATGTATCAACTGCGGCAACTTCTTTTTTCATCTGGCAATGTCCCTGTCATGCACTTTTCTGTATAAGGTTATGACTGTATAAGGTTATTTATTTATTTATTATTTATTAAATTTTGTTAACCGGGTAAGCCCACTGGGTCCTGAAGGTCCCTTTTTCAGGGGCGACCCGGAGTTAGTTACATATAATTTTGCACATACAGTCAGGTAATACAATGTCGGATATACTGTACAGGATTACAAAGACAGTATACAGTTTTACAGTTTTTGTGGAAGAGGGCAGGAGGTACATTACATTAGTGAATACAACATAACAGTGTAGTACATATCATACAGGATTATAAGGACAGTATACTGTTTCTGTAGAAGAGGGCAGTAAATACATTACAATACAGAGTACAGCAGTGACAGCAGATAGATGTGGGGGTGGTAAGTGCTTTAAATGCACACAAGAAGTTCCATATAGGATAGAGTACCAGCTTATGCAGTCATTAGTCATTACACGTATTGGGGAGCAATTTTATACTAACACAAACTGACGCAAGGTGTGGTTGACTAGCCATTGGTGCAGGGGCAGAGACTAAGTTAAAGGAGGTGAGTGCGCAGTCCCTTTGTGGCTAGGGAGGGTGCCTCCTGAAGGTGGCTGGGGAGATTGTTCCATGATTCAGGGGCTAGGTGAGTAAAGGATTTACTCCCAGTGACAGAGCAGGCCTAGGGAATTTCCAGTAGTTTTTTGTTTGACAAACAGAGTGGTGGTCTGGTCCGCTTTGGGGCAAGTAGTCCGATCAGACCTGCCGGAGGTTGGGCATCGAGGAGCTTGTAGGTCCTGATTAATAGGGGGTACTGGAGCCTGTTGTTCAGGGATGGCCTGTTGTGGGCCGTGAGAGTATCACAGTGGTGGGTCCTCAGGTGGGATTTGGGAGCAAAGCGAGCAGTTTTGTGGTATAAGGTCAGTAATCTGCTGTGGTCCATTTTAGCAATGCCGAGTATGATGGCTTCTAATTGATTATTGTAACTGGGCTGACAGTGTCCTGTTCCTTGTTTATTTGTTTACTTTAACTCTGTTGTATACCACAGTGTTTTATGGCTACTGGATAAAATATATACCTTTTCTGGTTCTCCTGGTTATTGTATAACTATTTCTTATACAGTAGGGTAGCTTTCCCCTTATGCATGATCTGATCCTTTTTGTAATTTGCTTTTCTGTTGTAATCACCTGGGCTATACCTGAAAATAGGCAAGTTATTGTCTAGTGGACTCACCCGATTAACGAAAACTAACTAACTAAATATGCTACCGGTGGGAAGGGATTTCAACTTTTGGTGAAATTCTCAACCAGTGATCTGTGGAGATTCCAACATGGGAGGGAAAAAGATTATACCTTCTACACAAATACAAGCAATGTGGTGCAGAAGGGATAATTTCTTCTTGACAGAGACAAGTTTTCATAGCACTAAAGACTCCCACATTGAACATATTGGAATTTCAGACCACATCCCCATCTTTTGATATTAAATTTGAGAAAGAAAAATAAAACACATAAATAGCCCCAGAATGCATGTTGCTCAATTATGCAAAATTTTTGTTTGCCAGCATACACTCACTATATTACAGATGTCTAACTCAAAGGCTATGCCTGCAATTCAATGGGTGGGAGCAACCAGCCACACCCCCTGCCTGAGTCATTTAAGTCAGCTTCTTCCAGCTTCACTCAGAAGCATTGTTTTTTGCTGCAGCCAGAGGCTCTGCCTCCCTCCTCCAAGTGTTTGTCTCCCACCTTTCCTGTTCCCTTTGTGATTTTGGACTTCTGCTTGGTTTGTGCCTCTCTGGCTTTCTAGGTCGGTATTTTGCATTCTATCTTCCTGGCTGCAGTTTGTGCGTCTCTCAGTCACCTATTCCTGCTGCACTCCTGTTGTCATGTACCTTGTGCTTCTTTCAGTTTTGGTTCTTTTTGGCCCTTCTAGTTCTCCCAGCATCCTGCCTTCATCATTTGCTTCTGACTTGTGCTATTCAGGCTCCTAGTTTGCTGTTTTTTTTCATACCTTCAGTAATTTCTCAGGTCATCTACAATCCTTAAATGTTTACTCTGGCTCCTAGCCAGGTAGCCACTCCCTTCTGGGTTATGTTGTTGTTCACTTCAGCAGCTACTGCTCCCTAATTTTTGGTTCCCTTATGATCCAGCAGTTTAATTTGTTGTTTCTACAGCCTCAGCCTGCCTGACTTGTAATGCATCAGCAACTAACACTAACCTCCCTTATGGAACTGGTTAACATGCATTCATCATTCGGTCCAAGCTTGTATCATTCAGTCTCATTCAATGTCCTAATTGTCATTTGATGTCTCAATCAGCCATTCAGCCTTACCTATATTTTTTTTTCTGTGTGCTCGTGGCCACCACTCTTCACTATCAACCTCCCACTACTCCTGCATTCAGATGCAGTCAACCACAACCATAGCATGGCTTTCAGGTCTCCTGCCCGTTAAGCCGACGGTCTCACTCTGCCCCATTGACATCTGCATCTTGGGGGTAGGTCCCTCAACTCAGGCGGGGTCCTTCTCTCTCTCTGACCTTTGGGTGAGAATGTCCTACACTCTGGGGGAAGCTTTAACTGTGTAGATCAACTCAGCAGCACCTCTTGATGTAGCATTTAAGACTTCAGCTGCCAGAGGCTTTAGCCTCTAAGTCCACAGGGACTCCTTTAGCTGTGCAGACCACATCGTCAGTATGTTTGAAAGCTATTCCCCCTATAGCTGCCTAAGGTTCACCTGGTCTGCATTTACTTCTCTTCCTCATCCCCTCAAAGATGAAGATCATACAACTCCAAGTCCCAGCCCCTCAAGTGCTCAACTTCTATGCTTTACCCATCAAGTATTTGGCTTCCTCTCTAGGCCTCCCCTTGTGGAGGACAGGTGAGTGCCTTTTAGCAGTTTTTGCTCTCCTCTTCCTGTCTTGGGGGAGTGGGCCTCCTTCATGGGGAACCGCCTTTAGCTGCACAGATCGGCTTGTGGCACCCACATGACTTTCCCACTGCAGGGATAGAGTGACAGCCCTTCCTCTAAAAATCTTTGCTCTGAATTGGTCCTCTAAACTGCAGTAGCAGAGTCATCACTAATTTATCCCAAGTCTAGAGGGTAGGCAACCAAGGTCTTTTATCCCCAGAGGTTCCCTCCTAATGGGGGGGTTCTCTCCTCTGTGGTGAAGGTCATAAAAGTTAGGTAGTCTCTGCAACAGGTAGTCCATAATTTAGTACATTTAAATTTGAATAATGTTTACCCAGGTAGGTTTCCACTCCAAGTTGGGGTTGGATGGTGTTCCTCCTTCCATTACCTTTCCATCTCTCCTTATGAAAGTCATGCCTCATCTGCTATCCCTTCCAATTTATGTCAGTCACTGCTCAATTCAGTCTGTGTTTTCAGTCATCACTAGTTGCCTTCAATCTGTCCTCACTCAGGCTGTGGTCACTACTTGCTGCCCAGTACTTTTTGGGGCTCCTTTCTAAGGTACCTTTAGCCTAAAGCCTCTGCTTGCCCACATACCTACATCCACATGTATGTGGACAACACTGTACTGTATACATCCGGCCCCTCACAGTCTCTGATGTTGTGACCAGACTACAGCAGGACTTTGATAATGTCCAGCACTGGTTTTGTGCCAATCAACTCTCTGTGACCTTTGGCACAAGGCAGCGACTTTCAAAGCTCCCCCCACACCCTGGATGGGACGACCCTGGAGGCCTGCACCTCCTTCAGCTATCTTGGGGTCTGGCTTGACCAGCATCTCAACAGTTCTGCACATATTGACTCCATACAAAAGAAGCTGCACCCCAGATTTGGTGCACTATACCGCAACTGAGATGGCATCCCGGTATCTGCCCGAAGGGTGATTATGCAGGAAATGATCCTCCCCATCTTCAACGATGGGGACATAGTCCACAGTGCTACTCCCAAGTCCACCTTAAACAGACTAGACCCCCTCTTCCACTCTTTCTGTCACATTGTCCTGGACTATCCATACTCCACCCACCACTGCGACCTCTACCAGTCCTTGAACCCCCCCTCTCTAAGTGACCGTAGGTAGTCCCACTGTGCCAAGATCACTGCCAAGTTCTGGGCCCAGTCGCTGCCCCTTATCTTGCCTCTGCCTGACTCCCAGATCTTGGCTGTTCCACATATGTCTACTGCTGCTGGCCAGGCAGCCTTCAGCTACTGTATGCCAAAGCTGTGGAACTCCCTCCCCGCAAATATTCGACATGCCACCCCCTCCCTGCTCCTTAACTCCATGCTCAAAGGCCATTTCTCCTCTACCTGCTCATGTGTCTAGGTTCTACTACAGACCTCAGAGATGGCAGGCCTGACTGCCTAATCTATGAACATTTTAATGTATGACTACCTATTCACTATATTTAATGTACCACATTTAAACTGTGTCTGTTTTGGGTTCTGTATTTATTGTATTCTAGTTCTAGTCTGTCTTACGTATTGCTACCCATAATGATGTAGCATTTGTCCCTTTTATGAGTTCCACTTTGTATTATGTTTGCCCTCCAACTGAGTATGTAGTCTCCCCTTCCCCCAGGATGCATCTGGAATCGAGCAGTAGCCTCCTCAGAATGCTTTCCTGGTTAAATGCTTAAATAAATAAAAAAATAAATTATGTTCCTGTGGCACCTCTAGGAGTGTAACCCTCCTCAAGAGGGTTCCTTTGCTATCACAGAACCCTGACAGGGTGGTAGTTCCCAATGGAACAGAGAGTGTGAATGGCCAAAGTATTCACCTATGACAATCAGCAACACATTCATTCAAATACCTTCAGACTATCAACAACGTTGCACAAGCATAACTCCTCACTAAGTTGTGTAAGCCTACTGAATTCAAAGGCTATGCCAGCTATTCAGTGGTTGGGAGCAATCAGCCAAACCCCCTGTCTGTGCTATTTAAATCAGCTCCTTCCAGCCTCTGTCAGAACTGTTTCTTTGTCCCACCATCATCCCACCTCCTCCAGTGGCACATCTCTCTCCTCAGGGCTCCTTCCTAAGGTACCTTTAGCCTAAAGCAGTGATATTCAGTCCTGACTGGGTTGAGAGCCCCATGAGTTGGCAGCCTTATTCAAGGAATCAAAAGAGTTATACACTTTATAAGAAATATGGCACACACACTTCAAATGTATAATTTAAAGCACATTTTATTGCATTACTAAAAGAAACTATACATAACACACAGTTTATGTAATTCCCTTTCCAACACAGCTACTTCAATTAAATGATCACTGAGCATGCAATTTGAGTGGAAAATATACAGTAAATATGTCCTTGTATTTAAACTGTAGATCTTTAAGCCTCCAGCTACTTATTGGACAGAAATGTAATTTAACTCAGTTTCCAACACAGCCAAGCATGCTCAGTTGTCAGTGCATTTTTATTATTTTTATTATTGCGGTACTTTAAAAATCAAGCTAGCTGCTTTAAAATCATGACTGAACATGCTACTTATATGTGTGGAACTAATGAAATACAGGTATAATTTACCTGTAATGAGAGTACACGCCATTCTCTGTACAACTGAACAGCACAGCCCAGCACAGCCCAAGCGGTTTAATGTGGTAAGTGTGTTCTCTGTATTTGGGGTGCTTACATCAATTCCAAACTAAACTAGATAAACTGAAATAATCAGTTAACTGGATGGTTATTTGGTTGACATGCCATTAGAATCAGCTGACATTAATCAGTGGTCTCTCGATTAACTGCACGTCCGAACAGCGGGTCCACAGCACATAACACAGCCCGGCATGATCAGTAAGATTAGTTGGTTTCCTGTGGACTGAAGAGCTTTCATTGACAGGTACAAAATACGAGGTACTAAGCGAGTGGTGTGAAATGCACTAAAGTGCTAACACATATTAATAGTTTTCTGCCACGTGTAAAGAGATGTTCATGTATTCATTAGCTGTTGCTGATGGCTCAGCACTTCGATTCTCACTGAATCTGTCCTGTCACAATTAATCTCCCCTTCCCCAAAACCACACATACTTTTGGCAGATTACTTTATTCGGTCACTGATGCTGATCGGTCACTTGTTAAACACAGAATTCGATTCAAAAAGATATCAGTTCACACTTTTATGATGTCACTGTACACCTGCTCTGTTACATGTCTCCATCGGTCTCAGGGAGAATACACACATTAGAAAAAAATACAACTTCGGAAAATAAATAAATAAAACAAACCAGATGCCAGTGTTATGCTGCGGCACAGAGGAATATATGTAATTGCTCAGAATAGACGCTTTTTGGCCACATGTAAAGAGCCGCAATTACTTTACAAACTAAGATGTGAAGGAGCAGCAACTAAAACTACAGAGAGCCATTTGTGGCTCGTGACCTGCGGAGTAAGTATCACTGGCCTAAAGGAATTATGTTCCCATGGCACCTCTAGGTGTGGAACCCTCCTCAAGAAGGTTTCTTTGCTGTCACAGTACCCCAACAGGGTGGTACTTCCCCTTGAAGCAGAGAGTGTGAACGGCCAAAGTATTCATCTATTATCATCAACAACACATTCATACAAATGCCTTCACACTATCAACAAAGTTGCACAAGCATAACTCTTCGCTCAGTTGTGTAAGCCCATTGAATTTATTGTTCTGCAAAGCACAAGAGGGAAGCGCTGCCTCTATGAAAAGAATTAAATATAAATCATAGTACATTTGTATTTGCTTTGGTTATGACTGACAAGGTCACAGCTGATGTCTCTGTAAACATATATGCCTTTCAAGTTCCATCTCCTTTTTCTGTTGATGAGAATAAGGTCAGCTTGATTGCAGGTATGTTCACTGGAAGACAATCATATTATTGTGGTTTTGTGTTTGTTTTGGCTAAAACATTATACACTGTGTGTGCCAGCAACATTCCTAGTAGGTGTGTGCCGTTAGACTCATGTTTTCCATAACTAATTACAACTTCTTCCTCACCAGGTGATATCAGTAGTTAGATTCCATAACTATAGACAGTGTGCTGATTGACATAGCATTACACACAGCTGGCAAGTTCATGCACTGGCATTTGTTCCAAATGTCACTTGTCTCAAAAACTTACACAAAAATCAGTACTCGTTCATTGTTACTACTGATATGTGTTTATAAGCCATGTAACAATATAGTCTGCTTTTTAATGCACTTGTGAATTTATCATGATAAATATTAACCAGTGTTGCACCATCAGCATTTCAGCAGCTTGTAAACAGATGTTAAACAGCTGCTGATGTGGTCTTGGCACATGATGGCAACTGTGTTTGTAGTCTACCATGATAAATTCTAAAGTACTTTAAAAAGATTGTATCTGATACCACTCGAGGTCCTTTATTAATATCAACAAATGCAAAAGTTATTCTAAAGTGTTTTTGTTGGCCTTCTGTCATTTTTTTGTGAGGAATATGAACACTTCAAGATTAATTAATGTGTTAAGTGTTCACAACCCTTGGAATCTAGACTAAAAATAGTCAATGCTCTGATAATACCAATCATAGATTATAGTGACATTCTGTATGGAGGATCACTGAGGGCTGATCTTGCCAAAGTGGATTTAATTTACAGTATAATCGCTTTGCACAATTTGCCCTCGGTGTCGTACTCGTAAGACATCATTGTCACCTGTAAACTAAACTGACTGAGTTTACAGAACAGAAGACAGCTTCATACTATAGGATTCATGTATAAATGTTACAAAGGGAAAGTTACAGATTATCAATAGCTGGGTGGAGATCAGCAGAAGGTTTAGAATTTGACATCCCTCCAATAAAGTCTAATATTGGAAGGGTACTTTTTTTACTTAGGCCCATATATATGAACTCAATACCAAAAATGTTAAGCCCAAACAAAAATTCCACATCCCTGGGAAAAAATGTGAAAGTGGTATGTTTCAGGGGTCACATTACCTCAAATCTGCTGCCTTAGTTTAGGTATTGGATGGAGCTGTATCTAGGGTTAGCATTGGTTATGTATAGTTATTACTTAGTATATATGGTTACTATTGTTTAGATTGCTTCTACAAGTTATCTAGCATGAAGTGTGTGTATTAATTATAGTAATAATATTTATATTTGTGTATAATGTGTACAGTATCTCTATTGTTTTGATATCCTGAGAAGTTTTATTTTATAACTTCCTGTTCTATTTTTCTAACCCAGTTAAGCTTGTGGTATCCCTTGTAAATGATCTTTAGCTCAGGGAAAATGCCTTATTTATGTATGAATGAACAAAAACTTTTACTACTACCACAGCCATATGGCACAGAGGATAAATATGAATCTTATATTGAGAAGAATACATGGGTAGGTGTGTGTAACCAGAACTGTATACACACCCGACGTGGAATGCTACATAAATCCCAAGAGTGAAGCACGGGGCGGGTATAAAAGTATCTTGCACATCAGATGTGTATATAATTCTGTGTTACACACACCTACCCATGTTTTTTTTAATTATTATTACTGACCAGTATTTTTCACAAGGAAGGGGTTTAGAGAGACATAGAGACAGTTCAGTTATGTAAATCACTTTGGAACTCATAGTTTAGTTGTACAAGCATTTGTATGTTTTTAAACTGTAAACATTCGGCTGCTTTTGTGAGGAATACTGATTGTTTAAAATGAAGGAAAACTATACATTCATGTCTTGTAAATTTTATTTGTTTCCATGTCAACAGACAACTCTTTCGGTATAACTGGTAGAGATATATGTGATTGCTTTAGTTTATTTTCACTGCTCATACTAGTCCCTGTAACTATCCTGGGGTCTCCATTTTCTGGTTGTTGAAATCTCATTGTCCATGACAGCTGCAAAAGCATATGAGAACATGATGTGTTGGCACCCTTTAGTCTCAACAGCATGCATGACTGCTTAACTAGAGTTCAACAAAACACATTGCAGCAAGATGTGAAATACCGGACTTACCTTCAGTTAACCTTGTCAACTGTTTGAGGTGTAATGCAGGTTTTTCCCTTAAAATTGCATTCAATTTGTGTTTCCAGAGAGTTTCTTTCAGAATATACTTTTCACCATAGAGATATATGGTATAAATAGGTGCTGTGACATCATGTTCTCATATGCTAATGCAGCTCACATGGACAATGAGATTCCAACAACCATAAAATGGAGACCCCTATGATAGTTACAGGGGGCAAGCGTGGTCAGTGAAAACAAACTAAAGCAAACGTATATCCCCAACAGCTGCAGGAAACAAATTGTCTGTTTTCATGGAAACAGTTACAATTTACAAGATATGAGGGTACAGTTTTCCTTTAAACTGAGAAGCAGTTGTGCTACAGGCAGAGCTGGATTTAAAGGGGGACAAATGCCCTGGACCCCCAACCATTGAGGGGCCCCCCAAGCATACAGTAAAAAATCATTTTTTTAAGTTCCCAGGGGAAGTGTAACTTGTCCCCTTGTTCAGCTGCTGGCCTGATACTTCCATGGCCGTTGCTGTCAAGGGCATAGCTACCAAGGATACACCAAGTATGCCGCAACGTACACTCTCAGTAGACAGGGGCAACAAGCTGTCCACAGCCCTGCTGCACAGGTGGCAACTGGTATCCTTGTTCTTTTATTTGAGGCTGAGTCATTCCATGGGGGGAGGGTGGGGAGCAGAAATTGGGAAGCTGAACTCCAGTCCGGGGGAAGGGTGAGGGGGAGGGAAGTTACAAGAGTAGCAGAGCTCAGTTAGCTCCATAGTAACCATGATTGGTTGCCCTGTTGGTGAGGGTGTGGCTAGTGTTCAGCCACAGTGACTTTAAATTGAGAGGCTGTTCAGCTTTGGCATGTTGGATTGTGCCCAGACACAGTAGGAAGAGGAAACGTCAGCACGCTGAGTTCAGACCACAAGAAGGAACAAGGAGGAGCTGAATTAAGTGGCATACTGGCGGTGGTAGTGATCTGTGGCAAGTGACAACAACTGGTGGGGCCTGTGCCTGCCCTAGAGGCTCAGCTCAGCTGAGGACTCGGTCGGCAGTTTTGATCTGCAGACGGCAGACCTGATCCTTACCTTACTGTTTCTGTTGTTTTTGAAAAACTCTGCAGCCTCACCAGTGGCAAGCTCCAGTTTCCTCCAGAGTCATCAAGTTATCCATGCCACAACCAGCTGCACTGTGCACACTTGGCTCGGGAACCAGCTATATCAGTGCAAGAAAAAAGGTATGTCCTCATTTTCTATTTGCTATGCTGTGCCAAGCAGGTGTGGATCTAGAATGTTTTCTGAAGAACTGGATGCCCATCACCATGGTAATGGGGTCCTGTTTTTACACATTTTATACTGTATTTACCCAGGATATTAGAGGTGAGATGGCAATATCTCATTTTCAGTGGGGTCCTGCTTTTACAATGTATTTTTCCCCAGGAAAGATAAGTTTAGATGCAGTATTTCCTTTTCAGTGGAGTTCTGCTGTAGGGTTCTGCTTTCATACAGTTTTACAGCATATTTATCTAGGATAGCGCAAGTGAGATGCAATATCTAATTTTCAGTGGGGTCCTGCTTAGACCCATGTTTGCATCGTATTTACCCAGGACAGATCAGAGGAGAATAGATACAATATCTAATTTTCAATGGGGTAATGCTTTTACCGATTTTTTTTAAACTTTATTTTTATTCATTGTTTAAAAATTGAACAAGCCATAGGCATTATAATTGATGGATCTAGGAATAAAAACATATTACGACAATACAGTTATGTTAGCATCAGGTTATGTAAGTCCACCGATTTTGATATAGAATATGGGGTACTATGCAAAAAACTTATGAACCTGCTGTACTAAACATTAAGTCCAGGCCATATTATATGGATGGCAAGCCACATTAGAACCTGTGGAAAAAGACAGTTTTAGGTAGAACAAGAAGGATATATAATATGGTTTATATAGCAAATATTTCCACTTAGTCAGCTACAAACTAAGTAACTTAAATTTCTCTTCAGCTGTGTTTTAACTCCACAACATGAACTGTTCCAATTAACAATGGTATATGCATATTGCAACATTAACAGAGAAAACAGTAACTCTTATACTAGCAGAAAGGACTTATACTAGAGACCCCTAAAATGCACATTAGCACGGCTGGAAAAGAAACAACTTCCAGAAAATAGGGATCAGGTGTCATGTTATGGATGGCATCAAAAGATACATTACTGTTGATGCAGGGCTTTTTATCAGTGCCATTTGAAAAAAGAAACAACTAACCAGCCACCAAAGTTGAATAACAGAAGCCTCAGGAAAAATGCATGAACAGTCCGGTGGGCTTCTCCATAGTCAGAATATGAAAGAGGAAAAAGAAAATATGTGGCGCATACAACCACTAACATTTACAGCCCAGTGCAAACCCAAGCAAATTCCCAACCAAATAACAGTACATAAGTTCCTTTAAGTGGAAACAGAGTCAATCCTCTTCATCCGAGTCCTGCAACATGGTCTGATCCAGTGGCACTCTACTTCAGAATTCAGCCACTATAATATCCACCCCTTCACAAGCTTCCTCCAGGTCATTAAACTATGTCTTCCCTCCATAAGTGACGCGGAGACAAGCAGGAGCCAAAAGAGAATGTGCCACTCCTAGGTCCCTCAATTGCCATCAGAGTGGATCGAAGAGCTTGCAATGGCTTTGGGTCGCATATGACCAATCAGGAAAAATCTGAACTTCATAGCCCTCCAAAATCAAAGGATGGTTAGCTCTCACCCATTGTAGAACAGTACCTCGGGTTTCAGGGCCATCAGTGACTAGGAGGATCATGCGGGCAGTCTCTCTATTATTCTGTGCCCTCCTATAGTTGATTCTATAAGCCCACTTGAAATTGGATCAGTCCATCGGCATGTCAGAGGGGATACACGATTGCAACCACTGGGTAAGAAAGATAAGCAAATTCTCCCCTCCAAGGCCCTCCGGTACTCCTACCAGTCTTAGATTCATAGCCCAACTGGTGTTTTCCAGCGTTTCTGCTTGGGCTCATAGATGGTGCAGTTGCAGAGTGGATTTGGCAAAAGCTGCTTGTGTTGTTTGTGAGTGTTCTTCCGCAGCCTTAGCAGTAGTAAGAGCAGAGTCTATTTTGACATCCCAGGCTGCCAGCCAATCTAAAACCTTCTTCAACTTGCAGTCCATCTCTTGAATGGCCTGGAGTACGAAGTCCAGCGGTGGGGGGTCTCCCCCTCCAGTTGAGCTTGCTGCCTTGTCTGGTGCTCCATGCTGGGCTTGTATAGGCTGCTATGTTGTTTTAGAAGCAGCTCCCCAGTTGTTCCTTTTGGGCAGCCCATCATAAAAGTAATATCTTTCTGTTCAGAAAAATAATAGGCATCGAATTCCAAAGTTGAAAAGTATAACAGTTACTGCTGAAGAAAGCTGAAGTTCAGTTTATTTAGAGCAATCTGCAGAGCTGCAGAGAAACACTTCCAGTCGAGAACATGGTTCTCTAATGGCCCTGCACTTACCCATTTTTACAGTGTATTTACCCAGGATAGCCAAGATGAGAGGCACACTCGAATTTTCAGTGCAGTCAAGCTTTTACAATGCATTTTTACAGGAAAGAGCAGCATAGATGCATATCTTTTAGTGGGGTTCTGCTGTACTGTGGTCCTGTTCTTACACATTTTTACTATATAGACAGAGAATAAATGATGGGCATGTGTGGTATATGAGGAAATAAACCCATCAAGGGGGGCTAATTAGATAATAAGGCCACAAACTTAAAGGGTGAGTGTCAGTATCAAAGTAGTCCCCTGAGATGGGTATATGGCCTTGTCACAGTATGTATGGTATACAAGGAAATATACCCATGAGGGGGTTAATTAAATAATAAGGGCACGAGTCCCAATAGTTGTCTCTTTTCCCCCACCATAGGAACCATTATCATGTATTTCCTGTATACTAGTATACTTGAACAATTAATCCCGTATACCTCTGGAGAGATAGTTGTCTCCTTATAATGGTTCACCACGTTGGTGTGCCAACAACCTGTGCTCTGTAAAAAAAAAGCGCAGGCAAAAGGACAACACCAAGGTGAGTGGCATGCAATTTGTCACCCCCCAGTTAGACCACATACAGTGTCAACATCATTTTCTGCAAGGGCTATGCCCCCTAACTTTTCCCATCACCCCACCCTTTAAATAAATATAAACACCCTCCTCCCCCTTCACACAATTTGGAGCAGAGGCAAAAACACTTACTGCTCCATCGCTCACAGTACCATACACTCTCTGATCCATGACGCCCAAATGCCACACATCCTGGTGATAATGCCCAGATTACAACACCCTGGTTCTGGCACTATCACGACAGGATACCCCTCATAATTAGTCAGTATTGGATGTGCAAAACAATATATGGTTAGAAAAAGACTGCCTATAACCTATACTATTACTTTCAGATGATGAGTCAGCTAACTCGCCTGTGTCTGTGTGCTGTGCAATCACTTTTGGAAATGGAGCTTGGTAGCCACCGCCCTGTCAGGTCCTTGTTCTCAATCAGGGCAGGAAATAATTTTTTTTTTTTATTTTAGTTTGGAGACAGCGCCTGCTAACCAGGGTGCACTGCAGCAGAAAGTGGTGTTTACTACGCTGTACAACTGCACAGTTAGATGAGGGGGCAGCCAATTAGACTCTTTGGGAATCAGGAGCATGCGACTGTCCTTTACCGAGCTCCTGGTTCCTTGTGTAGACAGCCTGAGATAGATAGAGTCAGGGCAGGTATGGAATTCCAGGATACAAAAATGGCCAATCAGAAGTAGGACAAGGGACCTGTTTCAGACAATCAGAAAGCATTGCTATTTTAACCAGTATGGCAGCTAACAAGGAACCAATAGGAAGTGGAGACCAGGGCATGAAAATCAAACAATAAAGGGTGTCCCAGGCACTGGCCATATATACCTGATTGCCAGTAGTCTGCCCCCTACATTCTTTAGGGAGTGGGCGACAGCCATCTACATGGAGTAATGCCTCGTGCTGGTCATAAAACCCAATCCCTAATTTTTTCCCCAGGTCTGAGATGTAAGGAGTGTGTGTAACATTCAGGAAAATGCCACTAATGGTTTTACAATCAGGTGCTCAGAAACACCATACTGCAAAGGAGAAGCAAGAAAAACTGACTGCTGTCTTGGCAAAGACTCGACCTAGACAATTTTTTGAGATTAACTCCTCTGCATCATCTGATGTCACCTCGACTAGTTCTCACTCAAAAAGTGTAAGTGCTAGCAACTCTGAAGCACGACATGTGCAACCTGACACTGAATCTGATTTTGAAAATGTTTGAACACAGTACTATGGTTGACCATTGTGCTTCAGCTGCTGCTTCCACAAATGAAACTGATGATGCCATGTCTTTGTCTCAGGAGCCTACCAGTGATTCAACCTGCTCAAGACATGATGAATGTCAATCAACAGATCCTGAGGAGTGGTTCCCAGTATGTTCCACTACTGTGGACTTCTGGGTTGAGAAAGGACCAGACACTTGCGAGAATAAGTGTGACTCTGACAACTACATAAAGTCAAAGCTACACTACCACCCTACACAGAGACAACCAAAGGGGCATTTCCATTTCCTGAAAAATTACATGTTCTACACCCAGCGGCCAAATGATGGGATGCATTTGCGGAAGTGGATGCTATATAGTCCTTCTAAAGGGTCTATCTACTATTTCTTCTACACACTTATGATGAGTCAGAAAGACCACTTTTCACAAGTCAAGGGTTTTAGTGAATGGAAAAAAGATGAGAGAATCTGCACCACTACGAAGAAAGTGAAGCACATGGAGATTGCATTTTCAATGTCTGCAGCCGTCACAAAGAATACTGCCATGTCGACTACAATTTGGAGAAGTAATATCAGGAGAAGAAGCAATACTGGCACAAGGTATTATGTCAGGTAGTAGCTGTTGTGACTCTCCTGGCTGAGAGAGGACTGGGCCTCCGAGGAAATTACAAGGTAATTTGATCGAAACATAATGGCAACTTTATTGGCTGCATGGAATTGATAGCGCAATATGATCCCATTCTGGCCAGACAAATAGAAAAGTTCAGTAATGCTGGTTGGAGAAAGCCAGCTTTTTTGTCCTCCACCATTTTTGAAGAATTCATTCAAATCATGGTGAAGCATGTTCAAGGCACTATTGTGAACGAAATTGCAAAAGCCAAGTATTTTTCGGTATCTGTCGATTCAACGGCAGATTTATTTCATGTTGATCGCCTCACTGTGATTGCTCAGTATGTGTTAAACGGCGCACCAATTGAGTGGTTCTTGAGTTTCCTGTAAATTGGCAGTCATATGGCCAAAGAACTTGCAAATACTCTGCTACAATACTTGAAGAGTGAATCAATTGACTTTATGGATTGTCATGGTCAATCTTACTACAATGAGAATAATCGGGTTGGACAGTACTCTGGCATGCAAGCACAACTGAAAAAAGTGAACCCTCACCATATTCATGTCTTGCGCCGTGCATTCTCTGAATCTAGTTGGTTCTACATAGAAACATAGAATTTGATGGCAGATAAAGATCGCTTGGCCCACCTAATCTGCCCATTTCCCTAACTGATGGATAAGATGCAGATCCTAGTTGACCAAGAGCCTACTTCCTCCTACCCTGCCACTAGAATTGCCTTATGTCTGTCCCATGCATTCTTGAATTCCCCCACTGTTCTTGACTCCATGACCTCCTCAGGAAGGCTGTTCCATGCATCCACAACCCTACTTCCTAACATTACCTCTGAGCCTTCCCCCCTCTATCTTTAAATTGTGCCTCCTTGTTCTTGCACATCTCTTTTTCTGAAAGATACTACCCTCTTGAACTTTGTTGATTCCCTTGAGGTACTCCCTTGAGGTAATGCCATCAATTGCTGTGTCGAAGCAGTCAGCGTCTTTGGCTTTCTCCAGAAACTTTATATGCTCTTCTCTGCCTCTACTCATCGTTGATCGGTGTGAAAAAAACCAAAATTGAAAAATAGAGGGAAAAAAAATTGTCCATTAAGTAGTTTATACCAACCCCAGCATCAAACCCACATACACACCCGCAAACATAGACACACTTACACATGCACATACGTATCAACTTGTAGTGAACACCATGCCTGTATTGTCTGATCAAAATATCTTTATTTGTGACACTAAAGAATGGGTGTTTTGAGAAACAATAAAAATGCAGCAAACCGTGCGATGCTCATTGGTAGTTGTGAAATCTACTTGTTGATGTTTATAAACTGGATTTCTGCTTGTGAAATGGCAATTCCACAGATTGAATTGCTGATATGGGTGTGCTTGTAATTGCATCACTGGTTTATCTTCCTTCTGCTGGTCTTCTTCATTCGACTATACACCAGGTACTTTGTTTCCTCCATGTGATATGTTAATTAAAGTGTTTTCATTACTGTTTGTATCATAATTTCTAGTTTCTGTTTGTTTAAGTGATTGAGCTGATTGTGTATCCTTTTAAACTGCATGACTACTGATGGAATGTGCAGCTTTGCAAAATAATACTGTGATCCATTTAGCACAATCTGCAGGAGAAGCCCTTTAATAGCTTTTCAGAGACGCATCACATTGATTGCCTGTCACTGACACTATCTGCCATGCTTCAAGGCCTGCCCCTAAGTAGGCTTTTTCGTGTCCTTTTTGAAAGACCAAGTGATGTATCTTCTATAGTTTTCTTCTTTTTTACTGTAAAATGATATGACATTAGGTCTTGTTGGCCCTTTTTGCCACGTCTTGCCATATTGAGTTGGATGGCAAGCCAGACTTTTCTGACTATGCCAAATGATGTTAGTGGGCTTGTTGCTTGAAAGGAACAAAGTTTGGGGCTTCCCATGATGTCATGGACAGGCATGACTGCAGAAAGGGAAGCTCCTGCTGACTTCTTCAACAAAACCCCATAAAAAGCAACGTTTTTCATCTGAAATCTTTTGCAACGATAGGAAAGGGTTCAAAGGATCACCAGTACACCCACACACATTCAAAAATAAAATCAGCCCAGCAGGATGCAGATCAGTTGCCCTTGCAAAGCCATGAGGGCAGTAGGAGCCCTTCCCTAGGCAGTCATCGTGACCACCAGTACGATACAGATCACAAACCTGAGAAATTAACTTACAGACATTACAAGAGGCTACTGCATGATATTAAAGCCCCCAGGGAAGAAAATAAAAGTGAATTTAAAAGTCTGCATCAAAAGCTTACCAAAGTGGAGACGAGAGCTGAGGTGGCAAAAGAACAAGTAGGCCTGGTACAGGATGGTACAATACAGCTGGGGCTGGCTGTGGAGGCTGTCATACACCATACTGTGGCCTTACAAGATAAGTGCACTGATTTAGAGGCATGCTCCAGGAGGGACAATCTGAGGATATATGGGCTGCTGGAGGGGTTTGAGACTGATTTTGATGGCTTTTCTGGTGGATTTATTGAGATGCATCTTAGTCATCCCCACAGACTTTACTTTTTCCATTGAGCAAGCACACAGGGCTCTGATCCCCAAGCCAATGGACCCCAAAGCCACAGGTTAATCATAACGTTTTTCAAATTCAAAGCCCTAGAACAAATACTCCAACGAGCCCAGCAGAAGAAAGAGGTTACATATTTAGGGTCTTACTACTACTATTTGATTATGATTATCCTCCAGAGATTCAATGGCAAAGACAAGCATATGGGGACTTGATGAAGCTGCCGGGACACAATCAAATCTGTTTCCATATGCCGTATCCTAGCTAAGCTGTGAGTATTTTGTAAAGACTGGACTGTGGTGTACAACTCTCTGGAGGAGGCCCGGAAGGCCTTTCTCACTAAGGGCTTACAGGCACCACCCCAGACAGAGTTCCCTGGGACCAAATGGAAGGCCGTCACCATGGAGTGGCAGACAATCACAGCAGAAAAGGCTTTGAGTATCTGGAGGACTGGCAGCTCCTGGGGCTATAAGCCACATTTGACAGATTTTGAAGAACCTGTAATGATTATGCAGCAAAGACTCCAGCATCTCCTGGTCTGAAGTGAATACTTGAACTGGATTAGGCAGGTAACAACTCCTCTTTGGAGCCCTTTGTATCTTCTAGTGTGTTTCAGGATGGGCCACGTACTTCACTGACTATTTTCTGGGACAGTGTCCTCTATGGGCACAGTTATTTAACACGGCTGGATTATGTTACAGAGACTGGCAGCAGTTTGCTGCTTTTCAGACTCTATGCAACTCTACTGTTAATGTTACAGTGTGCTCCCCCAATTTGGTTTATGGGTTTTTCTGACCTACTGCACATTGAAGTAGGCTATGTGAGGTCTAGTCTACTGGTCTTGGAAACTCTGCCAGGGGGCACTGGGGTCCAGGGGTTGTGTACAAGTGGTCAGCAGTCCCATCGGAGCCTGGGTTTTCCTAGGTTGGTGGTAGGGCACCTCCCACCTGGCATTCCCCTGGACTGCTCGCCTCCCTGCCTTTGCTGTGTTAACTCCATGCCTGGCACCGAGGATGGTCTGCCATGATACATGGTATGGGGCATACTATTCCGGGGCCCATGTATTTCAAACTCCAGGGCATATGCACTGTTCACAGTCCCAGATGTATCCTTCTTATTCTTCTACAGAGATGGGGAAGCACAAGAGACATTTCCTGGATTGTATATTATGTGGACTCGGTGTGTTTCTATTTGATATCCTGTATTTCCTGTTCCTCATTTGCAAGTGGTGCTACTTTGTCAGGTAACATACTGCAAGTGGAGGGGAGGTACATCTTTGGAGAGGGAGTTTTTTTATTTATTTAGTTTTTATCAACCGGGTAGGTGCACTAGCTATAAAATGACTATTTTCAGGCACGACCCGGCAGAGTACAACAAAAAGAGAACAGTTGAACAACAGCAACATGGGTGCAATAATACAAACAGAGGAACAGTACAGCAGTGCTACAAAAATACAATGGGTAGCAACAACAAAAAATAATGGCAAGCATTATACAGATAATGGCAGGTGTATGCTGTGCTGATCTGTGCCTTCTACTACTTTTTGGAGCCTACCCACCCATCATTCAACTTATGATGAGGTCCATTCATGCAAGGAAACAGTACCTCATCCATCGCCCCCTTGGCTATTTTACCACCTTTTTCTTGGTCAGAGGGTGGAAATAGAGGTCTGAAACCTTGGACCTCCTGCCTCATAAGTACAAAAGTCAGATACCATTGTTTGTACATAGCCCTGTTAGCTGCTGTTCTTGGTTCTTGTTTTCTTAGTTTCTTGTTTCTAAGATCCAACTCATGGTGTCAGATGCTCAGGTTTTTCATACAGCTCTGAGAGGGCAACCTGAACCACATGGCTTAGACGGATTGGCATACATCATCCAGGAAAATGACAACTGTTACATAGAAATATAGACTATGATGGCAGAAAATGACCCATGGTCCATCCAATCTGCCTGGCTCCCTAAATCCCTGGGATCATCTGGCCCTTACTCTAGTTAACTACCCTGGTCGTGTTGGCCCTGGTAACCACCATTTCCTTCATTCTATCCCAGGCCTGTCTGAACCCCCTTACTGTGTTCACTCCCACCACCTCAGCTGGCAGACTGTTCCAGGGCTCCACCACCCTTTCTGTAAAGAAGTACTCCCTCACATCTCTCCTGAACGTCCCACCTGCCAACTTCTACTCATGACACTATGACCTTGAGTTTGTACTCAGGCTAAATATTTCCCCGCAGTTCACTTGATTAATTCCTATGAGGAATTTGAAGGTTCAGTCATATTGCCCCTCTCCCTTCTGGTTTCCAATGAGTACAAATTTAGTGCCCTGAGGCACTCCTCATATAATTTATCCTGCTTTCCCTAAATTATTTTGGTCACTCTGCATTGTACTGTCTCTAACCTGTCCTTGTCTTTTTTGAGGTAAGGACTCCAGAAATGGGCACAGTACTCCAGGTGAGGCCTCACCAGACTATGTAGAAAGGTAGTATCGACTCTTTTCTCCTACTGTCAGTCCTCCTTCAAATGCATCCCAGCATCCTGTTGGCCATACTGTAGGCCTTGTTGCACTGTATGGAGTCCCTTCCTAGTGAAAGATGTTAATTTGGTGGAAAGGACACAGTGGTCCTACACCAGATTGATATCAGGATGTGAGGGTTTGAATTATGAGGATAGACTGGAGAAATTGGGCTTGTGGTCCATGAGAAACGGGAGGGCTAGGGGGGATTTATTGTTTTTGTACAAAGGACTAAGAGATGAGGATGTGAAGACAGAGTTGGGGTTGGAGTTTAAAGAAAAATCATATCAGTTGAGAGGAAGGTATAATTGATTTGCCATATTAACTGCTTTCCCTTCCCCTTCTACTCCTGGCTTTATCTTTGCTTACGCTCCACTGCTACTCTATCAAATCACTCCTCCCCCCATATCAGTTGTAGACTGTTGTTTGTTCTAGCTGCCAAAATACTGTATATGTATTGCACACACCAGTCATCATGTTTCATTTATCAGTATGCAACCTGTAAGTCGCTTCCCTGTCTCATATCAATGTTTACCACCTGCGGTCACCCTATGTGGTACCCTTGTATGTATATCCAGCCTGTATCATGTAACGTGCATTTCATGTATATACTGTTATTACCTATCTGTGTTTGTACTTTAAGTGTTTATGTCACAGGACCTCCTTGTGAATGAGCTTGCTCAATGGAGTTTTCCTGCAATAAACTTGAACTTGAACTTGAACATGATAGGCAGTTGAGGGAAACAATGTTTAGGATGGAATTCCACTATACAAGACACTAGTGAGGCCCCACCTGGAGTACAGTGTACAGTTCTGGAGACCTTACCTACATAAGGACATAGACAGGGTCGAGAAGGTTCAGAGGAGGGCAACAAAGATGGTACATGGATTGCATCACAAGTCCTATGAGGACAGGTTGAAGGAACTGAATATGTACTCCCTGGAGGAGAGGAGGGAGAGAGGGGATGTGATAGAGACATACAAGTATCTTACAGGGAGGAACAGGGTGCAAGAATACACTATTTTTAAGCGAAAAAGATGTTCCAGGACTAGAGAGCATGGGGTGAAGTTGAAGGGAGGACGATGCAGAGGAAATGTGAGGAAGAATTTCTTCACAGAACGGGTGGTGGACAAGTGGAACACCCTGCCAGAGGAAGTGGTGGGGGCTGAAACAATCACGTGATTTAAGAATGCACGGGATATACATAAAGGAGTTCTGGAGGTCAGGGGTTAGGGACAACAGATTTCTAGGAAAACATAACTGAACTTACAAGCTCAAATGGGCAGACTGGGTGGGCCACAGGCCCTTATCTGCCGACACTGTCTATGTATCTATGAATTAAGAGGAAACGGACTTAAGTGTAGGGCAATCAGAATGTGGAATAGACTACCTCAGCAAGTGGTGGAAGCTAAGAATTTGAGTATTTTTAAGGATAGATTGGATAAGTATTTTATTGAAGTTGGTGACTCGTGTTACCGCCACTGAACAGTGGGGAAAGCTCATATGGGCTTTGCTTTCTCGACTTTCCTACTTTCCAGTATGAACTCCAGTATGAACTGACTAGTTTGTTTAAGGGAGTTACTGATGATAACTTCTAGATCCTGTTCCTCGTTTGTATTGCAAAGTCTCTCCCCCCCCACCCAATACTTCATCATGGGGTTTTTCTTCCCCAGGTGCATCACCTTGCACTTTTTTTGTGTTGAATTTTAACTGCCAGACCTTGGCTCACTACTCTAATCTTAGCAGATCCTTTTGCATATTCCTTATTCTTTCCTCACAAACTACCCTACATAGTTTTGCGTCATCTGCAAATAGACACAACTTGCCATGGATTCCTTCTCCAATGCCACTAATGAATATATTGAAGAGGACCAGTCCCAGAATTGACCCCTGTGGAACCCCACTTGTTACCTCCTTCTCTTCTGATGTAATTCCATTGACCACCACCCTCTGTCACTTACCTGTTAGCTGGTTTCCCATCCATCTCCCAAGAGTTTTAGATGCCCCCAGGACCTCCATTTTCTGAAGCAACCTCTTATGTGGTACTGAATCAAAGGCCTTAGTAAATTCAAAGTACAGCAAGTCTACTGCATGGCCCTTGTCTATCTCCCTTGTCACGCAGTCAGATAAGACTATCAGATTGTCCTGACAAGACCTTTCTGTAACAAAACTGTGTTGTTTATCATCCTGGAATCCATTGCTCTCTAGTTATTCAATGAGGCCCTCTTTAATCAGAGACTCCACCAGCTTTTCCGCAATGGAGATTAGGCTAACAGGCCTATAATTCCCTAGTTGCTCTTTGTCCTCGCCCTTATATAGCGGTACTACATCTGCTAACTTCCATTCCACTGGGACTACCCCAGTCCTGAGTGAGCTGTTGAACAATGCAGCCAGTGGATCAGCCTGTTCGGTTACCAGCTCCCTCAGTATCCTTGGTTGCAACCCATCTGGACCCGGGGCCTTATTGATCTTGAGGGCTGCCAGCCCCTTCTGGACTCTTTCCCTAGTAAATACTGGCAGACTCATTTCTGGGATTCCCTTTGAGGCTGCTTTGATGCCACTCTCAGGCAGGGGTCTGTCTTCTTCCTAAGTGAAGACAGAGCAAAAATAGTCTTTCAGAATGGTGCCTTCTGCCCATCTTCTTCTATCACCCTACCCCATTCCACCAGTCATGCAATAACCCCCCCTTTTTAAATTTTTTGCTGATATATCTAATATCTCTAGAAAGAGGTTTCTCCTTTCTTTACCCTCCCCACAATACGCAGTTCTGAGTCTGCTTATGCCTGTGTAAGCACACTGTTTGTGTTGTACAATTTCCATGTTAGCACTGTGATGCTCTGTCCCTGCCTCTGGTTACCTGTATGATAGTTATATTATTAATAAATGGTCTATGTATGAAACATCAGTATGTGAGAGATTTGGCCTGTAACTTTCACGTTACCCTGTCTGTTACCTGTTCACACTATTGCACTCTGAGGTTGGCACTGTGGGAGCAGAGGGCCTGATGTGTGGGGTGCATTTGTGACAGATTTGGTTGGCAGTGGTGCGATTTAAAGTATTGGTAACACAAGCTTTAACAGTCAGTGTGTCAAGCTTAATACTGTACAGCTCACTTGCAAAAGAAGGCTGTGATTTATTTATTTTAAAAATGTAAACCGAACTATCACATTTTGCTTATAGTCAAAGTTTCTACCGGTTTTATTTTTTTTATTAAAGTGCAAGTTAGAGTAGCTGCAGTTAGGGAAGAAGATGGCTTCCAACTACAGCGAGCACACTGCAGACTACCTGAAGCAGTTGTGCAAGGAGAGAGGAGTCCTGCACGAGGGGAGAGCCACAAGCAGAACCTCGTGAATGCTCGGATGGCTGCTGATGCCCAGAGCCTCAAGTCACAGTGTGTGACTGAAAAGGACTGAACCGTGGGTGTGGAGGGACCAGGATCCATTGCAGTGTCCAGATCCAATGAGGTGGACAGCAGGGCCAGTGCAAGCCAAGGGCCACAGCAGCAGGGGAAGGTCACCAGCATTCTGGAGCCAGAAGTGATCCAGTTGCAGATGGAGTTGTGGAGAATGGAGCTGGAGTTCCAGAGAGAAGAGAGGTGAGAGCAGTGAGCTGCAGAGGAGAAGAGGGAGTGAGAGCAGCTAGTTGCAGAGGAGAAGAGGGAGCAAGAACAGTGAGAAGCTGACTGTGAAGAGCATGAGCGCAAGAGGCAACATGAACTGGAGAAGCTACGACTCCAACCACCAGCACCAGAACAGGTAAGTGGCCTGGGTTTAACTGGAACTACAGGACTGGGTTACAAATTAAATTCCAACTTGATAGCTGAATTTAAAGAGGGGGAGGATTTGGATGCCTTTTAAAATTCTTTTGAAAAAGTTTGTATTAAGGCAAATATTCCTAGAGGGTCCTGGAGCTTCCCGCTATCCCAGTTACTTACTGGGAAAGCTCAGGATGCATTGGGTCAAATGGACAATGAAGACAGTAATGATTACAGTAAACTGAAAACTGCACTTTTAAAAAAGTATGATTTAACTGCAGAAGCATACAGAGCTAAATTCTATAAGCTGACATGAGCTACGTGGAGCTAGCCATCAAACAATGTCAGTTTTTACAACATTGGTGGGAAGGAATTGAAGCAAACTCTGTAGATACAATTGAAAATGCCGTATTGTTAGAGTAGTTTTTTGGGAGCATGCCCAGCAGAGCTGAAAACCTGGCTGGAGGACCACGATCCCAAAACAGTGCAAGAGGCTGCTGAACTCTCGGACTGCTGTGCCAGAAGCAGACCTGCTCTGAGAGCGAATGGGGCTGACATGGCAGAGCAGAAAGAGAAAAGTGCACCTTCAGGGCAGCTAAAACCCTCACTGCCTCCACCGAAACCAGGTAGCCCCAGGTTTCAAAGGAAAGATTTAACTGAGAAAAGACATGAATGTTGGGTTTGCAAAGAAACTGGGCATATTGCCAGGCAGTGTCTCAAAAGGACCAATAGTGCACAAAGTAGTGCTAGAAAAGAAGTGGGTTGTTTGTGTGTCCCTGACAGCATGCCAATAAACATGAGGGAACTCATGCACCCAGTCACCGTGAATGGTGTACAGACACACAGGTTAAGAGACATGGGGGCATCACTGACTTTGGTAAAAGGGGATCTGGTAGAGCCTGGTCAGCTTATACCCAATCAATTTGTAACTGTATGGGGATTCACTGTGGAGGAGAAAACATTGTCGCCAGTGGTCTCCTAGACTGGGGTGAGACAGAGGGAACTGTGCAACAGGTTGCTGTAGCTGAAACTTTAGCAGTTGATGTAATTCTCAGCAACAATCACAGGCAGGGGATGGGGTGTGCAGTTACTCGTAGCCAAGTGGCAAGGGAAAATTGTAGTTCCCCGGACCCCGTATGAGCCCCTGTGAAAACCACTGAGAGGCTGGTTCCGCAGCCTGTGTCTCCTGATATGGAGAACAATGAAAAGTGGGTAGAAATTCCCCAAGTAGCAGTTAACCACACAGCTATGGGGGGTTACTCCAAGAAAGGAGGGGTGACTCATTGTCAGAGGGTTAGGGATGACAGTGATCCTGAGTGCCCTGATACTAGAGCAAGGGACCCTAGTCTAGAGACTGAAGGGGACCTGTCCCATGCCTTGGGAATGTGTAGGGAGTTTTCAGCTGCTCAGAAAAGTGACCCTAGTCTAGAGAAGCTGAGGGCTTGGGCAGACTCTGATGGAGCACAGGGAAGGGGCGGGAAACACAAAGTTTATTGGGACAATGGACTGATGTATATTCAAGATGTTAAGACAGAGGGAAGGGTGATAGACAGGCAGCTTGTCATTCCCCAAGGGTACCATGAGCAGTTGCTCAAAATTGCACATGATATTCCCATGTCTGGTCATTGGGAATCAATCACACTACACAGAGGTTGGCCCAGAATTTCTATTGGCCAACTTCACCCAGCAGGTGAAGAAGTATTGCAGGTCTTGTCACCAGTGCCAAGAAATAGGGAAGGCAGGTAAGAAAACCCAAACTACCCTAATTCCATTGCCCAGAGTGGAGGAGCCATTCCAGAGGGTGGGAATGGATATTGTGGGGCCTTTAAATATCCCCAGCTCCTCCAGGAAGAGGTTAATCCTGACTGTGGTGGATTATGCCACCAGTATCCAGGGCCGTTACCCTATCCTCACAGAGGACAGACAAAGTGGCAGATGCCTTACTGGGGATTTTCTCCCATGTTGGGTTTCTGCAGGAGGTTATCACCGAGTGAGGGGTTTCCTTCATGCCAGACCTGATGAAATGTTTGTGGGAGAAGTGTGGGGTGGTGCAGAGATGCATGACACCTTATCACCTACAAGCCAATGGGCTTTTGGAAATATTTAATGGTACCCTTAAGTCAATGCTCCAAGCATTTGCTGAACAGCATGGGAGGGACTGGGAGAAATACCTTCCCCACCTGTTGCCCCAAGGTGCCCCAAGAGTCGACAGGGTTTTCTCCCTTCAAGCTCTTATATGGACGCTGGGTATGTGGGCCCCTAGACTTGATCCGGGAGGACTGGGAAGGCAAGCACACCACCCAGGGAACTCCCATAGTGGATTATGTCGTTAGGTTTAGGGAAAGGCTGAAGGAGCTTATGGGGACAGCCCAGAGCAACCTGGCAGATGCCCAACAGAAAAAAGAAAAGGTATGACTGCAGGGCCAGAGCTCTCTCTCGTACATGGTGGGTCTGGAAGTCATGGTCCTAATCCCATTCCAGAAAGACAAGCTGCAGGCTGAGTGGGCAGGACCGTACAAAGTAGTCAGAAAGGTAAATGAAGTAAACTGTATAATAGAGTTACCTGACAGGAGACTTACACAAAGAATGCACCATGTCAACATGATGAAGCCATATGCTAATAAAGCTGACATGGTGTTTGCAGTATGTAGTCCTGGGGAAGGGACGGACAAAGGAGATCCTCTTGTGGACTTGCTGGAAGAATGCAAGTGGGAATCCTCCATGAAGGCAGTTAAATTGTCACCCAAGCTGGCCCCAGACCAGATCCAAGAAGGAAGGGAGGTTTTAGCAGACTTTGCCCCACTGTTTAGCACCAAGCCTGGACTAACCCCCTTAGCGATGCACAATGTGGAGACAGGGACACAGACACCCATACAGTAGACAGCATATTGGGTGTCAGAGGCTGTCCAAAAGAACATTAGGAGGGAGGTGGAGGAAATGCTGGACTTAGGGGTAATCCAGAAAGCCCACAGCTCCTGGACCTCACCCATAGCCCTTGTGCCCAAGCCAGATGGCTCTACTCATTTTTGTGTGGACTATCATGGACTGAATACAGTCACAAAGTCAGACATCCACCCGATGCCACAGATGGATGAACTCCTGGACAAGTTGGGAGGGGTGACATACCTTGCAACTATTGACCTCAAAAAGGGGTATTGGCAGGTAGAGTTAACTGACAGAGTTAGGGAGAGGTCAGCCTTTATCACTCTGATAGGGTCATTTGAATTTAAAGTAATGCCTTTCAGAATGAAGAATGCCCCAGCCACTTTCCAAAGGTTGGTGAACCAGGTGTTAAATGGTGCTGAGGAGTATGGCGTGGCGTACCTGGATGACATTGCCATATTTAGTGCCAGCTGGGAGGAACACCTGTCCCACCTCAGGGAAGTTCTGAGCAGAATACAGAGGGCCGAGCTCACTGTCAAAGCTGAGAAGTGCCAGGTGGCCATGGCTGAAGTGGCATACCTTGGGCATGTTGTAGGCTGGGGACAGCTCCATCCTAGCCAAGTAAAAATAGAGGTGATCAAGGCATGGCCCAGGCCAGAAATGCAGAAGCAGATCAGGAGTTTTCTGGGGACAGCAGGGTACTATAGGAAATTTGTACCCAATTATAGTGCCCTGGCCACTCCCCTATCTGACCTGGTAAAGAAAAGAATGCCTAAGAAAGTTACCTGGGAACCAGCTTGTGAAAAAGTCTTTGCCAGACTGAAGGAGACGCTGCGCAGTGCTCCTGTATTGATAAGTCCAGACTATAGCAGACCCTTTATAGTCAAGACTGATGCCTCAGATGTGAGTATTGGGGCAGTGCTGAGTCAGACATCCAACCAAGGAAAAGATCACCCCATAGTGTACCTGAGTAAAAAGTTACTTCCCAGGGAGCAGGCATACTCTACTGTGGAAAAAGAGTGTCTTGCCATAGTGTGAGCCCTAAAGAAGTTAGAGTCATACTTATACGGGCAGCGTTTTGAGGTACAAACTGACCACACCCCCTGGTTTGGCTGACACAAATGGGAAAAACAGATGGTAGACTATTAAGATGGAGTCTTGCCTTGCAAGGGTATAACATGATGATCTCACATAGGCTAGAGCAACCAATGAAAATGCAGGTGGCTTGTTGCGTCTATATGAGGAATGAACTGACTTAGGGAGCTTTTCCTATGCAGGGGATAGAGCCCCCAAATTCAGTCTAGGTGGGGAGGAGTGTGAAACTCTGCCCCTGCTTCTGGTTACCTGTATGATATTTGTATTATAAATAAATGGTCTGTGTATGAAATGTCAGTATGTGAGAGATTTGGCCTTTAACTTTCAAGTTCAGTAGCTGAAACCACTGGATGTCATTAAACTGATCAGGGGAACCATTTAATTAAGACATCCTTCCAGAAGGGCATTTTATTACCTTTCATGACCTGCCCAGGCTTTTGATGTTGAAACTAAATGTGAGTTTTATGACGTTGCAGGAAGAAAGGTATTTGGGCTGGTTCCTCTCATTTTAGCACATGGACAGAAGTGTGTGAAGAGTCATAAAACCCTCAGATCACACTAGCAGCAGGAAATAAGGAGAAGGACATCAAAGAGAACTGTTTAATTAAAGACTGTCATATTTGGGAAATGGCTAGTTACAGATTTTTCAAAGTAATGACTCATATCCTCAGGAATAACTATGTCAGAAATTGATTCTAAGGGAGGAGCTAGCTGACTCACCAACAGGGGGTGGGGAGAGGGATCTTGAAATGAATCCTGTATCTGGGATATGTGACATATGAACCTTGGGCTCTGAGACAAAAAGATCTCTAACTTAAAAAGCACTTAAAACGTAATACTTAGATAGAAAATAATTGAGTATCTGTGGTAGGAGGGGTTGTTCTGTAACTTCCCTTTTTGCTTTACATGATTGTAAGATTTATGATATATTGTTCTGTATTTAATTTGAACTGTTTTTATCATATTTTAATAAACAACCTTTTCTTTGAAATACTGCCTGGGTGTCTTCTCAGTTTCTTTTTGCATGTGAAGTGCCTGTATTTAAGTCTGACAGCTGTTAAAAAGCTTTATTGTGTTACTGAGCTTGTATAAAAAGGTAAGACATACCTAGGTCTCTTATAGAGTTAAAAAGGGTTCATTCTGGATACCTGGTTAGGTGCCCTTAGGTGAAAGATATATTGCATCCCCCCGAAGAGAATATTATCTGAACCCATACATTTGGGTATGCTAGCATAAGGTTCACAGTTTGAATCCCTCCAGAACTCGAGGCTAAAGGTGATTCAGACCCAAAGCAGACAGGAGGGTTACCCTGTCTGTTACCTGTTCACACTATTGCACTCTGAGGTTGGCACTGTGGGAGCAGAGGGCCTGACCTGTGGAGTGCGTTGGTGACAAGCACTGTTAGCTGTGTTAGCACACTGTTTGTGTTGTACAATTTCCATGGTCTCACAAGCCCTGTTAAATGTGGCAAGGTGATTTTTCTTAAAAAATTATATGCAGACTTTGTCTTCCTGCAGAAGATGCATTTTGCACCCTCTGATCATGAAAAGTTGCAGAGGTTTAGGTTCCAGACCACTGTCATCTCTTCCTGTAAAGCTGGGTGGGGAGGGAGCAGTGGTGATTGTGCTGGACTTCTGAAGCGGCAGATACCAAAACTGATAAAGTGGGTAGAAGTGCCTTACTGAAAGGTATTTACAAAGAGTTGCCCTTGACACTGGCATTCAATTTATGCACCCCTGGTCTCTGGTTACACTTTCTTTCATCAACTGTTTCTCCTGTTGGTGGACTGGGGGGAAGGCCCCCTGAATTGTGGAGGAAACCTCAACTTAACATTTCTACCACACTTAGACAGTACCTGTCAAATCCCCAGGAGGGACCACTTAGTTGCAAAGAAGGCATACAATTTACTGACAGAGTTGAGTTATTTAAACACCTATAAATACAGGGCTGGATATTTAGACTGCACTGGGCAGTGGCACAAGCCTGGGTGCAGTGCAACTGGGCTACGTCGGGGCCAGGACCAGGCAATATTAGACGAAGATGCGCCATGGCTCAGCAACATTGAATATGGCAAGGTCGGCGCACATACTGCACAGGGCACAGTGGCACTGTGCCAGCGCATGCCACAGCGATGGAGCACGGGGATGTGCCAGCGCAAGTGCAGTTGTGCTAGGTGCATCACCCGTGATATTCACCTGCGGGCATGCAAATGAAGCCATAATATATGCAGGGTGCAAATGGGGCCATTTGCATGTCATTATGGCCCCATTTGCATGCGTTGCATAAGGCGGCTCCTGGAATGCGCCTGGCACCCTATTTAGATGTTGTCATCGGGGGTGGGTCCCTGGTGGGCATTCGTACCTCCTCCCCCCCAGACACTCGATTGCTGGCATCTGTACATTTATAAACATTACCTGGTGGTCTAGCGGTCCCCCCCCGTATGCCCAATCGCGCGCATTTGTAAATGTAAATAAATCACCTGGTGGTCTAACGGTCCCCCATACGCCCAATCATGGGCAACTGTACATGTACTACAATCACCTGGTGGTCTAGTGGCCCCCCATATGCCGATTGTGGGCTGTTGTCATCTGAAAAGAAATACCTGGTGGGCTAGTGATGCCCCACCACCCCACCACCACAGAGACCCCCAGCCAACCAGCACCCCCACATCATTGGCAGGCGGCAGTACCCACCCGCATACCGCCTAGCCACCTGCAGCATGAAAGCATACAGTATGCTCTGTTTCCTATTAGGTCCACAGTGTGGACCAGTGGGCTGCAGACCATACTATACTACACACAGGGCCAAATATGTCACAGATCTGGTCCAGTGTAGTACAGTATGTCTGCAAGCCAAATAATCCACACTGTGATATCAGCTTTGCTGAACATACTGTGCACTCATCATTTGGTGGGCGGCCGGTTGGCATGCGGGTGAGGTGCTGCCGCCTGCCGATGTTGGGGAGGGTGCTGGGTGGGGTTGGGGGTACCACTAGCCCACCAGGTATCTCTTTTGTATGACAACAACCCACGATCGGGCATATGGGGTGGTCACTAGACCACCAGTGACTGTAGTACATGTACAGCTGCCTGCGATTGGGTCACCAACCGGACCTCATCATGAGTTTGGACATGGAAAAGACCTTTGATAAGGTCTCTTGGGACTTTCTCATGGGGGCTCCTGCCAGGTTTGGCTTCTCAGAGGTATTTAATTTCCTATGTAGCTACCATCTACACTGCTCCCTCTGCTTATGTCCGGGCAAATGTCACATCTCCTCCAGTTTCACTCTGGGGAAGGGCACTCATCAGGGTTGTCCCCTTTCCCCAATTCTTTTCACTGTGTATATAGAACCCCAGGTGCAGAGCATTAGATTAAATCCTACAGTTAGAGGTATCCATTTGGGGGGACTGAACAAAACTGTGCTCCCTACGTAGATGTTGTTCTTTTATAATTGGGCCACCTGGGATCTTCCTTTCCTAGTGTCATGTCGGAAATAGCAGCTTACTCTAGACTTTCAGAGTATATACCCAGTGAGCTGGGATTTGACAAAACTGAAATACCTTGGCATACAAATAACTTTGTCTTCTGGCGCACTCTTTGAAGATAATTACTTCTCCCTTGTTAAGGGGTTAATGGCTGATTTTAAGAGATGGTCAGTTTTGCCTCTCCCTTTATCCACAACACAGTCTAATAAGATGAATGTCCTTCCGAGGTATTTATACCTGTTTCAATGTGTCCCTTTTACAGTTCCCATAAAACTTCTAGCTTGGGGTCAACGACAATTGCTACATTTTATTTGGCAGGGTGATAGGCCTCTAATCCAGAGTATGACCCTCTAGCTTCCGAAGTGGGAGGGGGATGGGTGGTCTCCCTGCTTTCAGCATATTGGGCAGCTGTCCAGATGCGGATAGCACTACTGGGGGTAACCTGCGATATGTAGCTCATTGGAAAAATATAGATCTGGCAGAGGGTTCACCAACACCCATTCAGGTTAGGCTTTTTCAAGAGGAAAAGTGATGTCCAACCTTAGAGGGATTGCTACAGTCCTGGAAGGGTGCAGGAGGGCACCAGGGGTGCTAATATTAAGAAGGTAATGTGATTGTGTAGATGGCTAGCTTGGGAACCCAATTTCACACCTGTTCAGATCTATTCCTGATTCTGTAAGCAGGCACCGGAAGGCTGTAAGCCCCATGGCAAATGTTACTGGGTGGGATTGTTGTCCCCATCGAGGTCTGTATCTAGAATCTTGGCTGGAAATGGACTGACAAATTTAGATATTTCCAAATTAGGGATGTACCTAAAGTGCATCCCAGCAGAGGAAAAGGTCCCCACACGAGCTAACGTGTTTCACATCCTCTGGCAATCCAGGGCTGCTAAAGAAGCTATATAAATCCTCTATGCTAGACTAATTGGAGATTTGGGGCACAACACTGAGTACCAAAAAGGGACACTGTCAACCCATTTTGCATCATATAGTTTCTAGCTGAAACCCTAAATTTTATGATTGCTTAGTCTCTTAAATTCATTTATGTTGTTTTTTTATCTGTTTCCTTTCTTAGTAGAACTGAATGGCATGTTAGTGTACTTATATCCAACCTTATTTTGTTTTAAATCCTTGATCTTCTCTTACTGCATACTTCCTGAATGTTAGGAACACCCCCAAACAGAGTAGCGACCCATGGTGCAACAGCATCCTTTCCTCTCACTGCTGAGTGTCTAGACTGTGTTGGGGGTGTTCTCAAGTCCAGGAAAGAAGAAGTGAGAGTTGATCAAGGACTGTAAACAAACAAGTTGTTGTGTGGTAACACCAGCATGGTGGGAAGTCTGTTTTTTTCACTTTTAAAAAGGAAAAAGGAACCAGAATAAAACAACCAACTACATCAGCAATCTCTACAGAATGTGAGTAATCATAAAATGTGAGTTTTAATCTTGGGACACTTTGAGGCCTAAGGGGATTGACAGCGTCCCTTTAAAATGAAGTGGAATGAGGATCTGATGGAGACCCAGTGGCAGCAAGTATGAGAGGGTGCATGGCACACCTCTTCAGCCCTGAGGTGGTGAGAGTATGCATGGACGGTGAGGGGTAGGTACTTTCTGGTTCCACAGTTTAAATATAAATGGGATGGGGGTGGTAGCTCACATTGCTGTAGGGGTTGTGGAGCCTCCAGGACAACTCATGCCCACATTTTATGGGCTTTGTCCCAAGTTGCAGCAATTCTGGTTAGATGTGGGAGCATCCATTTCTTGAATTCCCAACATTGCAGCCACCCTTACCCGCACACATTTATTGCTGGGAATGAGGTCCTCATCCCTGTCAGGAGTGGTGAGCCTGTACCTTTGGTATATTTTAATAGCCACAGTGGCTAAGGATATTAACAAAAGGTGGTTACAATCTGACCCCTCCCAACTGGTGAGGAGTGGGTGGAGGTATTTGAATGGATGCAGGATATGGAAAGGGTGATCTTTATGGTTCAGCAGAGACTCCCAGCATATACAAATTGCTGGACCCACAGGGAGATGTATAGCACTGAGTCTGAGGTTGTTGACTCAGAGTAATCAGTGTCCTACATAAATCTTAAGCCTCCCACATGTTGTTTATTATTCTGTTGTACAGTTCTTTGTTGTATATAATACCGCTGTTGATGCTCGTGTGCGCCACACTGTCTCATTCTTTTTTTCCTGAGCCGTTAAGTGCAAAATGGCAGGTATGGACATGTGTATGATGTGTGGTTTCTTTTGCTTAATCAACCTCTCATCCTGCAGGGACTGACATTTTCAGGACACCATGGACCTTGGGCCAGTTGTTGGTCTGTTATTTCTTCCAGCTTTTACAGTTTATCTGTTTCACTGACTGTAAATTCACACATTCAGCTTTGTGCACCAGGATTTTGAGCTTGTATGATGTGCTGTTAAACCTTGCTATATGTCTGAATTATTGGATTCAATGAAGAAATATAAAAAAAGGAATAAAGTTTTTGTAAGCCTGTCACTGTTAATGCATTGGTTTATATTTTTCTTTGTGATACCTTTTACAATGGCAGTAAAAACATTGTTTGAAGAACAATTTACATCTGGCGAGTTTATGTAGTGAGTTTGTGCTGCTCCAATTTCTATGAAGCTCCCTACACAATATTCTTCAACAGAAACAGTTCTTTGACCTTGTTTTGTTCTCGACACACATTAAAAGCTTGTATTGCCTAGTTTGTGGTCCTTTTTGTGTTAATCTCTACTTTGGAGTTCTCTAATGCCATTAGTTCTTCTTCTGAGAGTGCAAGATGGCTGTTTGTGTCTGTTCACATTTACCTAGAATAGTATATATAGAATAATACATGGGTAGGTGTGCGTAAGCAGAATTTTACACACACTTGAGGTGTGGGATGCTACTGTACATACATGAGGGTGTGTGTGAAATTCTGGTTTTACACACACCCACCCATGTTATATTTCATTTAATTACTGGTCCTTGTTTTTTGTAAGATTGGGTTTTATAAAATTGGGAGCACTTGCTTTAGGTTGCGCTGCCTGTAGTGCAAACTTGATTGACAGGCAAAAATGACAACTGCCCAGTTATAATGCAAAATATCAACTGGGCGGTTGTAACATGATATACAAGTCTGGTAATCTGTGTATAAAAACTGAGGACCAGTAATTCAAATGTAATCTGCATCTCTATCAAATGTTAATTGTTTCCCCTAAACTACATGGCTTATAACCTTTACCTTTCAGCCAGTAAGCAGGACTTCCCCTACTCCTTCATATTTGTCAGACCTAATTACTAAATTTTGGCAGAGGATTTCTTAAATTTACTGTGGTTTGTCATGGTTGACTGAAGAAGTCTGAACCCTTGTGTTTCATTCTCTAAACTACATAGAATCAAGACCTCCTCAGCCAATCAGGACATGGTGCATTCTCTACCTATTTTATTATTTTGGACAACTACACACTCACCTGGACTACATATCATTTTAACAAATAAGTTTGATAACATATGACAGTGTGAGTGCTCATAAGGTAATAATGCATTTTTTCTGGTGGTTTTACCACTCAGAAATATAGAATTTGTCAGCAGAAAAGGATTGATTGACCCACCCAGTCTGTCCAGATGTTTCTGCCTAATCTGTCTTTGCAGACCCTAACTGATCTCCGGTGACTCTTCCTCCTCTATGCCTATTTAGTAAAATACCCTTATGTCTATTCCATGCATGCTTGAAGCCCCCCACTGTTTTTGCCTCCACCACTACCACTGGCAGTCTGTTCCAAGTGTCTACCACCTGTCCAGTAAAGCAGTACTTCCTCACATCCTTCTTAAACCCCCCACCCCAAGCTTCATTGCATTCCCCCTGGTCCTGGTGCTCTTTCTCATTTGAAAGAGAATCCCTGTGAGGTACCTGTAGGTCTCTATCATGTCCCCTCTCACTCTTCTCTCTTCTGGGGTGTACATGTTGAGACCTCTCAGTCTCTCCTCATAGGCCTTCTTGTGCAATCTCTGTACCATTTTAGTTGCTCTACTCTGGACTGCCGTCATTCTGTCTATGTCCTTTCTCAGGGCAGCTCCAAAACTGGACACAGTACTCTAGGTGGGATCTCACCAGTGAGCAATACAGTGGCAAGGCCTCCTCCCTCCTCCTGCTGGATATTCCCCTCCATGTACACCCTAGTGTCCCACTAGCCCGGCCCACTTCTTTGTCACAATGCCCTGTCATTTTCAGGTTATCAGTTATGATAACCCCAAGATCCTTTTACAGCTTTGTAACAGTCAATACCTTCCTCATCCTATACTCTGCTCCTGGGTTCCTATGCCTACGTGCATGATTGTGGCATTGAACCCCAACTGCCATGCTCTTGACCGCCCCTCGAGTTTCCCTGAATCCCTGTGCATTCTGTCCATGCCCTCCTGAGTGTCCACCCTATTGAAGATTTTGGTACCTTTTACAAAAAGACATACCTTCCCTTCCAGTTGATCTGCAATGTCACCTCTGAAAACATTGAAGAGGACCAGTTCCATCACCGAGCCTTGCAGCACCCTACTGGTCACTCTCCATCATTAGAGTGAGTGCTGTCAACCACCACCCTCTGCTGGCTATCCATTAACCTTTTTTAACCCAGATCACCACTTTTGATCCCCCCCCCAAGCTGCTCAGTTTCTAACTGGGCATTTGTATAAAATATCGGATACACATAAGCGGGTTTACATATACACTTTGTGAACACCATACTCCACTACGCTATCGTCTGACCATCGGTCATGCAGCTGACTGTATATGACATGGGGGGCCCCTTCCCTTCTTAACATGTATCACATTGATCATTAATTTGAGGGGGGCAGAGTACCTCCCCTCACACTCCTCCTTCACTTCTACATGCATAATCACAACAACTAACCCAACAAAATAAGAAAAAAACAGTCATGTGCATCATGACTGTGATGTGACTTTGTACGTAAGTAGCACTACGAATTTAATGCAGCCAGTTAGAGTGTCCAATATGCTACACAATCCCCACTAATTGTATGGTGGGTACAGTTTCATTTATTTACTGTGCACAGGCTTCTTAACACTACACAATAGGGACAACTCCGCTGAATGTGCAGCAGACTACACAAGGCATCTGGGGATAGCTGCATTCATAATAAAATGAATTTGTAAAAAATGGTGCACATCAAACATTTACTGTGCATGGGCTTCTTAGCAGCACACAATAGGGACAACCCCATTGAACTGAATGATAATGATACTACGGTTGACAGTTGTTGCAATTTAAATTCGGTCATCCAGTTTGAAGTTCAGCAGTTTTTTCTGTTGGAATGCAACTGATTAAGGGTTGTTTACCAATATGTGCATATTATTGAGGCTGTTTTAATTGCATTTCTGCATGTGGCTCAATTAAGTGGGTTCAGTAAAGCTAAAGTGGCCAACTATAACAAGCATTTGTCAATGCCGAATGTTTGCTTGCTGGCATTGGCATTGGTAGTGTAGGAGTTACAGAGCTGCATAATAGAAATGGCAGTGAAGTATTGAACTGAAGCCAACCCCACCACCACCCTGCAAAGAGTGACAGGCATTGGGGTGTGCCTTTGGGTCGTCAGGCATAACGGCCACGTCATTTCACCACACCCTACCCTGCAGACACTGACAAGTGTCACTGTGTGCCTTGGGGTCTTTGGCCCTTATGCGCACCCCATTCCATCAGGAAATATGGTGAGATGGGTGCGGTATAGGAGAATGGGGCGAACTTTGGGGCCGAAGAGTCCAAGGCATACCTCGATGCCTCTCACTGACTGCAGAGTGTGGAATGGTATGAGCATTACAGGCAAGAATCCTAAGTCACACCCCTGATGCCTGTCATTCTCTACAGGGTGGGGTGTTATGGTTGGAAACCCCTAACACCTCAGGCATTCGTTGGTATTTTCACTCCAAATTTTGAACATGTTTTTTTTGTGACCCCCACCTCATGAACAGGGGGAATATCAATTTTTTAGCCAAAAGCTGCTTATGTACAGCAACTACGGCATTTAGTACCACAGGTGCAAAAACACATTCCGAACAGGATGTGAAAAATGACAGCTGTACTGTTCGTGATGAGGTGTAAAAAATGGCAATGTTGCAAATCTGCAGTAAAAATATTAAAAAAACTGGTGAAATCACGAGCGTGCATAGAAACTGTGCAACGCACACCCATAATGTAATTAGTTTGGGGATTTTTTTACAGCAGATTGTCAACACAGCATTTTGGGACCTCTGATCATGAACAGTGCCACTGTTATTTTCTTTATCTGTCCCGAACAATGATTTCCCATAGCGACCACACATCTCTGCGCTGAAAGTGTGAAAACACATTTCGGCCATGTTGTGAAAAATGACAGCTGTACTGTTCATAAGGAAGTGTGGAAAATGCCACTGGTGAAAATCTGGACTGAAACTATTACAAAGTCATGAACTTACGAGGGTGCATGGAAACTGCGCAATGCTCACTCGTAACATAGTCATTTTATGGACTTTTGTCACCAAATTTTCAACATAGCCATTTTAAGACCTCTACTCATGAACAGTGTAACTGAGATTTTCTTAATCTGTCCCAAACATTGCTTTCGTACACCGACTTCACCATTGTGCGCTACATGTGCGGAAATGCATTTTGGGTGACATGTGAAAAATGGCAGCTGTACTGTTCATAAGGAAGTGTAATAAAATGGCAATGTGGAAAATCTGGAGTGAAAATATAGAAAATTCGCAAACTTACGAGAGTGCGTATAGAACTGCGCAATGCACATTCGTAAAACAGTCATTTCTAGGAATTTTTTCACCAAATTTTCAATATAGCTATTTTAAGACCTCTGCTCATGAACAGAGTCACTGTGATTTTCTTAATGTGTCCCATACATTGATTTCACACACCGACTGTGCCATTGTGCTCAACATTGGGCGGAAACACATTTTGGGCAAGATGTGAAAAATGACAGCTGCACTGCTCTTAAGGAAGTGTAATAAAATGGCAATTTTGAAAATCTGGAGTGAAAATATTGAAAATTCGCAAACTTACGAGCGTGCATAGGAACTGCACAACACGCGCTCGTACAACAGTCATTTTTAGGAATTTTTTCACCAAATTTTCAACATAGCCATTTTAAGACTTCTGCTCATTAACAGTGTCACTGTGATTTTCTTAATGTGTCCCATACATTGATTTTGCACACCAACTGAGCCATTGTGCGCTACCTGGGCGGAAACACATTTTGGCCAAGATGTGAAAAATGACAGCTGTACTGCTCATAAGGAGGTGTGGTAAAATGGCAATGTTGAAAATCTGGAGTAGAAAATATTGAAAATTCTGAACTTATGGCGTGCATAGGAACTACTGCAGCTGCTCTTGAAAAACAGTCATTTTATGAATTTTCCACCAAATTTTCAACATAGGCTTTTGAAAGCCACCTTATGAACAGTGGCAGTGTCATTTCATTACTCAGTTCGAAAGGTGATTTCGCACAGTGACTGCGAAATCACCATTCGAGGCTGATTTCGCCATGACAGGGACATCATTCATGAGAAGGGGTCCAAAAACCCCATGTTGAAAATTTGGTGCAAAAATCCAAAAATGCCTGAGATATGCAAGCAAAGTTGAAAAAAGCGTATCTATCCATTATACAGCTTACGGCATTTCCTCAGTTCGCGGTCGGCTTTGAAGAGTGCAGGCGTGTTCCCGGTCCACGAAGATTGTCGCGCAGGAGTCGGAGGTAAGTATGGGGTGAGGGGGTTGTGGGGGAGGCAGGGTGCGCAGTGAGTGGGCACGGGTGGGGGCAGAGACAGCGAGGGACCGTTTTTGAGTTTCAGGTGTTTTTTCTTTAAAATGACGACGACACGGGACGTTTGCCATGCTGGGGTGGGCTCCCAGTGTGGCACAAGGATGGCTGGCGGGGGGGCGTGGAGCTGACGGGGGACTAGGAACCCCCATCGGCAATAGCATGTGTTGCCATGCTGGGGTGGGCTCCCAGCGTGGCACCCTGTTCTCTGGGGGGGCCAGTGGAGCCGACGGGGATTGGGCACCCCCGTCGGCTATACGATGTGAAGCCATGCTGGGGTGGGCACCCAGCGTGGTATACAGAACTCTGTTTTTTGGGGGGCGCAGCACAGCCGACGGGGGATTGGGCACCCCCATCGGCTACACAGTGTGTGGGGGGGCAAGCATGCAGTGTGCGTGTGTGTGTGTGTGTGTGTGTGTTGGGGAAGCGCGCATGAGCAGGCGATATCTTATCACTGCTCACTGAAGCATAGCTCCCCCTTTCAACTGTATGCCACTGCATTTTGGGGCTGTCATAGACAGCTCGAGCAGGCATTGGAGAACTGCGGCCGTGCCTGCAAACACACTGCCTGAATTGGAAGAGGGCTGCCACACCTCCGAAAACTCGGATGATGGCACTATGTTTCTTGCACATGCGTGCAAGCAAACATAAAAATCTAGTGGTAAATGTTTTCCCTGAACTCTGGTTAACATGCGAAAATACAGTAACTGGACAGAAGGCACTGTGTGTGAACATCCTGTGAGCTGCTTTAACATTAAATTACAGTGCTGTCCCTCTGGCATCTGCACAGTATGAGTAGTGTTTTTAACATTCCTTTCCAGAAGCAAACTGTGGCACTGTGTCCGAACATCCTGAAACTGCCTCTCACTACGCTACTGTTTGTATATGATGTTGATGCTGGCTTTACTGTGCCTCTGATTTTTAAATTCTTTAAACATTCATTTTTAAACTGCTACTGAAAATAGATACAGTAACTTTAAATGGTAAAAGTTGTTGCTACTGCTTTTGATTGTTAGGGTTGTCAGTGTTTCTTGTTTGTCACTGAGCTCTCTAATCATAACACTCGGTAGCAGAGTATTTCTAAAGGTAACACTTGATGGCAGTGAATGTTGTAATAATTCACTATGGAGATATTAGACTATAATGATATTTTCATGAAGTGTCTCAGATTGCTAATATACTGAAAATATTTTTAAAGTGAAATAAATTACATTCTACAGTATGTACTTATTCTTCTTTGTTCTGCTGGAAAGTTCTTTTGGTGGAGCATCTGCTGTTTTGCTGTATCTTCTTATATGGTTCCTACATGTTCAGCAATGTCCCCTCATTCTGAAACAATAATAACGTTCCTTAAATTTTAGTGTTTTACTAATTGCATCCGCTACTTGCTTTGTACATAGAGCCTGATTCTTTTTATTTGGGGGGGGGGGTGGCTTTTGTGTGAGTAGGCAAATGGCTTTTACACACGATATTCACAACAGAGAGTTGCACACAGGAACACCCAACACCCCCCACCCCCATCCCCACACACTTCATATAAAATCTCTCTCATTTAAAAAAGCACATTTTACATGTGAGACGACACATTCAAGAGTATGTACAGTATGGCCATAAGGAAATAATATACTTCTCAGGTGCCTATAGCACTTGGCTACACATCATGTCTAACAACCTTCTGAGGCATACATTGTTCCCTTTGTATTTATTTTTTAATTATTATTTATTTATTAATATAACAAAACTGCACACTGTATGAACTATAGTATCTGTCACCAACTATGTTGAATAATATGACATACGCACACCAAGCCACACAGAAGCTAATATGCGTTTGCAGGAAAATCAACCCCCAACCCCGCAGCCACACAAACACACATACACACACACACACCCCTTGGAGAATGCAGTAATGTAAACAATACCACACACCCTTCTTTGTGTCATTTATTGATAGAGACTGTCTAATAATGATTAAAAAAAAAACACTACCCATGTGATTGAAGGCATTCGGCTGCACTATATGACTCACAGTCCACCTGGGAGACGCAGTAACTTTATTTATTTATTTATTTCACATTCAGATTAATACCTTTGAGCACATAGGGCTGTTTTACAAAGGCTCCAAGTCGAATGTAGTACACAACAAAAAACAGTGAAACACGCACAATAACATAATGTGACAAAAACAAAACAGCAATTACACCCATTAAGCAAAGACAAAAATAGTTACAGAAGTACATGGTGGAAAAGTGACATCCTACTTATCATATGGCAAAGACTTTCAATTTAAGTGCAATCTGTGGAAGTATACAGGCAGCTTCCTAAAGGCATTGTCAGGATAGGGTGGGGGAAAGGGGGAAATAGGTGAATTAGGGTGGGTTCATTGAGTATGGTGATGAAGGGTACATTTTGGACAGTGGGGAAAAAATGGGAAAGGAGAGGTGGAGGAGGAGGAGAGAGCAATATATGGCTGAAAAATTGAAAAGAGTGGAGATGCCAAACAGGGAAGGGGGTACAGGCTAGGGTTTATAGTGGGGTCTGTATCTAGACTGCAGCCAAGGCAGGACTTGTCAAATGGTAGGGGAAGAGCCGGGGGAGAAATGGGAGGGTGAGGAGGATCAGGTGTGGGGTGGAGGGAAGACTGAGGGGGAGGGATAGTTACATGGAGGACAGCAGTACGAACCTGAGCTCTACACTGGGGCGCTTCAACTAAGAAGGGCAATCACAAAGTGTCTCTTGTGCCAACAGGAGATGAAGATCTTTTTTAAATTGTTCGATTTTCCCATTCTCAATCAGAGATACTGAGAGGTAATTGAACCATTGAGGTCCTCTGACTGAAAGAGCACATTGGGCAAAGGTAGTACACCTAAAAGGTATCTGGAGCACCCCCTTTGTTGATCTCCTGGTCAGCTTGGTGAACTTAGCCCGTTGAAAGATGTTGGCCATCGAAGCTGGTATTAGACCAAGCAAGAATGTTTTCCCAAGCAGATAGGCCAAGTATTTGACCCTTTGCTGCAGGGGGAGCCAACCAGTCTCCCAACAGAGATGACAGGTATGTGCATAATGATAAGTCCCCAGGATGAGTCTGCAGGCACTGTTAATGAGAGTCTTAATCCTTTTTAGCGCCAAGTCCATTGCCATGCTGTAAATAATTAGCCCATAATCAATAGTGGCCAGTATCGAGCTCCTAGCTACCAGGCTCAATGCCTCTTGGGTCAACGAATTCCTCTGTCTGTAAAGGATCCCCAATTTGCCATTTGCCATTTTGATGACGCGGTCAATATGGCTGGCGAAGGAGAGGGAATCATCCAGGTGAATGCCCAGATATTTGAATGAGTGGACTTGTTCAGGGGGTGTCTCCTGAGCTGCTGGTGATGTGCAGAGGGACAGCCTTCTTTCTTTTATGAGGTAGACTGAATTTTTTTTTTTTTTTATAGTTTAGTAGTAGTTTGTTTTGAGCAAACTATGACTCAGATTTCCTGAAACTGTCATGGAGAGTAGCATTTATTTTGGTTGTACTGGCTCCTGGAGCAGAAATGACAGCATCTTCTGCATACAGAACCATGTTTGCAGAACAAGCAGTGGGCAGTGAGTTGATAAATAGACTAAAAAGCAATGGGCCAAGTATAGACCCCCTGCGGCACCCCCAGGATCACCTCTCTGGGTTCAGATGTTACTCCAGAGTGCTTTACACATTGTGTTCTGTGGTACAGATAACTCCCGAACCAGTTGACTGTATCATATGACAGGTCTAATGACACAATGTCTACAAGCAGTATTTGGTAGTTCACAATGTCAAAGGCTTTTGTAAGATATATAAAAAACAGACCCTACAGTCTTGCCACAATCTAGAGTGTCATATAGGTGAGTGGTATATTCAACCAGAGCAGTGATGGTACTATACTTTCTTCTGAAACCATGTTGTTGTTCACACAGTAGACTATATCTGTTGAAGTATTCAACCACCTGATCTGCTACAACTCTTTCGAGGGCCTTTGAAAGAGGAGGGAGTATTGAAATTGGCCTATATTTCCCAGGCAGTCCTGTCCCTGCCTTTGAGCACTAGAGTGACATGTGCAGTCTTCCATCTATCAGGGAAAAGCCCTGTCCTCAAAGATATATTAAAAAATGTGGTTAGTTGGTGGACTATTTCGTCGAGTGTAAGAGCAATAAGTTTCATGTCCAGCATGTCACTAATGACCCTAGTTTTGCCCAGGACACATTTGATATATTTTATTGCTTTTGATTCAGTGATTTGTTGGAAGTAAAACAATGGTTTTCCTGAGTTACAGTTTGCATGCAAGTCACCACAATTGTACTTGCAATGAGGTGGATTTATAAGGTACTCCTGCGGTAATACAGAGCTAAGATCCGTGAATGCCAAGTTGAATGCATTTGCTAGGTCCTTAGGCTCCTGTAGGGTAGCAGATTCAGTGATGATCGGGTCAGGATTAGCTTTGGAGTCTTTGCCAATCAGGGTTTTTAGGTTATTCCAAAACATTTTTCCATTTCCCCAGGTCCTACTCAGTTCTCCTTTGTAAAAGTCCATCTTCGCGTTCCTGACCTGACCTTGTGCATCTATTCCTTGCCTCTCTATAAGCAGCAAAGTCGGACATTATCCCAGTGGCCCTGGCCTTGTGCCAAAGGTTGTCCCTGTATTTAAGTTGCTCAATGATTGGACCCAATAGCCATGGGTTAATGTTTCCATTCATTTTTGATGATTTGTATGGTGCGAAGATATTGCAGGCTTTATTAAAAATAGTTGTAAAGTAATCAAAAGCCTGCTTGGCATCTTCCATACACTCTAAAGGCATCCAGTCCACCAATTTTAGGAACTGCTTAAGATGAATTAGCTGCCCTTTTTTAAGGGACCCATGTCTTGTGCGCTGAGGGTTTTATTTCTGGAATTTGTTTGACTAAGTGAAGATCACTGGCGAGTGATCATTTAGTGAGTCTGGGAGCACCGTTATGTTGGCTATATGTTCCAGACATGTTCATACTAAGGTTGATACTAAGGTAGTGAGGAGCACGAAAGGCAGAGAGCCCATATTTGCTCCTTTCCTTTACCCATAATACGTCAGCATGTTCCCTTCTAAAATATATGCATCATATCTTCTTTTGAATCGCTGCTTATTTTGACTTATTATAATTTGTAATGGTAGTTGATTCCAGGGTTTCACCACCCTCTGGATGAAAAGGCCTTCCTTTTACTGGTATTGTACTTTTTATGTCTTAACTGTAGTGGATGTCCATGAGTGCTTGTTCTGTTATTTTTGAATTTCATATTTAGCTAACTTAGTAAGTAGTTGTCTTGCACTGTATCATAGCACAGCAACAGGTCACCTCTTTTTCTTCTTGTTTCTAGGGTCATTAGGTTTAGTGCCTGTAAGTGATCGCTATGTGATCTTGTCTTTAGGTTATGTACCATTTTTGTGACCCGTCTCTGTATTTTTTTTAATCTGATTGATGCTGCTTCACTTTATTGGCCCCCATACTGGACTACCATAGTCCAGCAGCAGTCTCACATATGACCTATACAGTGGCATTATGACGTGCTCATTCCTACTTCTAAAATTCCACCTTATGGTGCTTATTAGTGTGTGGTGAGTAGCCAGTCAAATAGGGTGGAGGTACCCCCCCCCACCGTTCTTCCACTGTTCTCTCTACTTGTCTCGCCCTCTCACTCTCCTCTCCCTTCCTGCCCTCCCATCTTCCCCTCTCCCCCCCCACTGTTTTCCTTGCTGTTAGTCCCTTACTATCCCAGCTGCTACTTGACAATGTCGCCTTGTTGCTCTCCCTTTCCTTGATCTGGCTCCCCTTCTAATTCCCTCCTCATCTCACTCCCTGCCTTGAATCACGCGCTATACTAATGTGTATTTATTTGCTGTTCTCTTATTCTGTATTTTGTAATACAAATTGCTTAATTGTTTGTGAAACCAGTCTGTTTTCCATTATGGATCTGTACCCCCCACCCCCAATGACGTGGAACCTTTGTAAATGAGCTGCTTGGTGCTCAAAGGTATTTGTAATCCTAGATTGAATAAAAAAAAGTTTCTCCTTGTTGCTTCTGATACCAGCTGAGTAAGGTAGAGGCTGGCAATATAGTTACTTATGATCACAGTGTCCTGCACAAGTCAATTTCTTTATTTTTTATATTTCTATTTTCCCCTCCTACTGCCCCACAGAGCCGCTCCATTGGGAGTCACCCATTAAGCCTCCCCCTACCAGTGCCTACATTGCAACCTTCAGTCCCTCCATCTGGCACAAGACAATTTCTATTGAAGTCCCCCACAATAACATTGTCCCAGTTCTGATTGCATTGCCTAAAAAGTCAATGAGTTGTTCAACTCCTTTACCTTACCCAGGCTGTCGTGAGTAGAAGAGTTTTACAGTGACAACCTATAGTGAGCTTAAGGAGAAGAATTTGCACTTTTTAGTTGACAGACTATTCAGCATCACTTGACCTTTGGTGTCTGTTCACAGGTATACGAGACATCTGCCCCCATGTTTAAATATTCTGTCTCGGTGAAAGATGTTGTAGCTGTCAATTGATACTGAGGAATCTGGTATCTTGGGAGATACCCATGATTCAGTGATTGAAATAACGTCTGGATTGTGCTGAGCCACCCAGGCCTGAAACTTTGGTAGTTTAGGCATCAGGCTTCCAATATTGATTGATGCAATTTAATGTTGCCATGTGCCTTACTAATCATTGCCCAGGGTGGACAGGGGTTAGGGTGCACGTTCCATGACAGTAGCAGAAGGAGGATAATTAGCATTCTAAGATGATATTTCCTCCACACACCCTGATGTGTGTCATTTATTTACAGAAACTGTCTAATTATGACAAAAAAAATTACCACACTACACATGTGACAGATGGCACTCGGCAGCGCCTCATCCCTCAAATGCCAACTGGGAGGGGGTGCAGTAATTTAAACAATACCACACACCCTGCTGTGTGACATTTGAAATAGCAGGTAACCTAGAATAATGACAACAATTACTGTGCATCCTATGTGTTTTTTTAGTATTGCTTTTTTCATGGTGGGTAGCCACAGACAAGTTTTCAGCCCTGTCCCCACCCCCTCTCACCCGGCTCCCATCTCCCAGTCCACCGAGCCCTGTAATCCCCCATGGATTACCCCCATAGAGGAGCTGGAAAGGGGAAGGCCATCCTCCCCACATTCAGTAACACAATCCAGATTGGGCCGGGTGAACAGGTGACGGCGCGGAGTGGAGGTGGGCAGGTAGGGCTTCATATAGCCTATGCCAGCCCATTTTCCACTTTTCTCTCTTAGTCTCCCATAACCATGGCAGCACATAAGCACATACATGTGGAATGTGGAGGCATCTGCATGCTATTGAACCGCTGCCCCTCCCTTAATGTCGCTCAGGCTGATGGCACCACCCCCTGACTCCACCTGGGGACAGCCAGGGGCTGAGTTGGCAAACCTCCCAACCCCAGGAGAGGAGAACTGTCCATCAGATGCTCAGTCCTCTCCCTCCACAGCCAACCTCCAATGACCTAAGCTCATTCCCAAGCCCAGGTCATTGGCATGGTGAGAGATAACATGCATAGCACTGGGTTACATGTTATAATGGTGACCTCCAAAAGGCGATCGCCATTAGGACAAAGTCACATCTCCAAAAATCAATTTCAGCAATGTGACTTCCCAGCACACAGCAAAAGGGTGCCGGAGACTTAGTTTTTTTTGCTTTATGCAGCCCGCACCCCCTACCAAACGATTCTCAACTCCAGGGGGGGTGCAAAACACAAGAAAAAAAGATTTTGGGCCAGGCACAACAAAGTGTACATGCGCCCAGACCCGAACCCAGCACCCTTGCAATCCCATGCCTGCCACTTACCCACTATGCCATGGGGCCGGCTCAGCAGCCCACTGCAGCACCGCACCTTACAAACCCTCCCTCCTGTCCCGCCCCACGATCAGTGTGCTCGCTCTCCCCACACGCATATGCATGTAGCAACATCCTGTGGCTGCATGCATGAACCCACCCCCATCTGGTCACCCTCCCTCACCGGTAGCCCCCATGGCATGTGCCATGATTGAGTCACCATTTTTGTTTTTGCTAAATTGCGGTTGCACATGTCACGGGCTAACATAGCACCTCAACCTTCGATGCCACTGGGTCACCTCACAAGATCCTAACTTAACGTAAACTGCCAGACCACCTGAACACCTACAAAATCTACAGTCTTTTCTACCTGGTTGATGAAAGAGTACAATCTCCCACTCCTTAATGTGCCATGTTTCTTGTAGACAAAAAATGTCACAGGAAGTAACATATTTAATCCATTCACTATTTGCAAATTTATTCACACTTGTGCCTGCTTCATCTGTAACAATAAAATTAAAAAGAGACATGAAATTACATTGTTTACATGATTTCTTTGACTTAAAAGAACTAATAGAAGTTTTTATGTAATTTATGCACACGAAATACTCATACCTTCTGTGCCTGTAGTTTGGGAATTGGTCAATTACACATTTACAACAGTTTTTTTTCCCATCTATTCAAAGATACCCCTATTATTAGGGTCACACAGAGAGGAGAAGTAAATGTCTGGGAAATTTTCCCTCATAAACACTGCTGTTGCTGGCAGTGGGCAGTTGGCTAAAACAGATGTGTGCTGGAAAATAATTATTTTACGGGTTTTTATTTTTCAAAAAAAGAACAGAACCTGACAGCTCTCAGTGAAAGAAATGAATTGTTTGAGTCTGTCTTTCATCATGGCTGTATATGGGTTACTATGATGAGTCTGGTTCTGCCCACCTTTGATGAACCATATGGCACCCCATCATCCTACACACAGAAACAGTCACCCATATTAGAATCTGTACAGTTTTGCAAACAAGAAATAAACACACACAAACATTTTTATGGGCGCATAGCGAGAGCTATGCAGGCATAGTGCTATTAAATTGAGATGGGGGCTTTGGTAGCACATGACTGTGAGTGGGAGGGGCTTTGGTAGCACATCACTGTGAAAACAGCACAGCTGTGTCCTTCCACCAGAGTGGAACTGAAGCAGATCTCTCTGTGTCCTCTCCATTCAGCACAGTGTGGTTGCTTCCCCCATCCAACACCACACTATTTGTGTTGCTCCCAACCCCGCTGGCCATAATAAATACAAAAACTCAAAAAAACATGAAAAAATTAGAAGTCTTTTTCAAGGCTCAAATGCTGGGAGTTTGAAGCAGAGAACTGTCTCATAACAAAAAACAACCACATATTTAGATTAAACAGGAGCACAATAACACCAGCTTTAGTGAAAATATTTTCCAGGTAGTTTATTGCTTCCTGACGAATGATCACTAACACCACTTACATTAACACAATATGGTTTAACTTAATAAAATTGTAAACCTCCGATCTGGGTACTTACATCCGCATAGGCATGCAGGCATGAAACAAAGGAGTCTGGAAAATGCACTCGCTTCTATTTCATAAATAAAAAATACTTTTTTCTTCCACAAGATGACCAGAATAAATATTTTTATTTAGAGGCAATTTGGAGGGATGGCCACACATCAAGTGTCACTACTGGATGTTGCTTTTCATTTAACTTTTCTATTTCATAAATAAAAATAATTATTTCTGACTGGCCCGGTGGCACTGAGGGTTGAGGCACTGGATGTCACACCTCGTGCCACGCTGGTGACCCAGGTTTGGGAACGGACTCGGGCTGCTGGGGGCCGGCAGGGAAGAGGGAGGATTGAGAGTCCGACGACTGCTCTCCTCTCTCTCTCTGGGGTGGGTAGTGGGGCTTGCATTGCCCTGTAGCATCCATTGGCAGAGATCAGCTGCACTACAAGTGGAATGCAATAGCAAGGGGGGAGCACGGCAGGCGTAAACACCCTTGGATGCCATTGCCCGTCTGGCTCTCCATTGGGAGAAAAAAGCAGAAAAATGCAGAGGGCAATCTTTGCAGCTGATAGCCATGCCTTGCACCCCTGGAGAGACCTGAGAGGGGCGAGTACCCAGTGGGTGTATGAGCGATAATGGCCGGCCCATTGGGAGAGTGGGTTTGTATGGCATGCACGCACAACCGGGTCAGAGGTGCAGGGCCGGCAGCCGGAGATCATGTAGGTCCACTCTGCTGAGGAAAATAAATAGTAGGATGATAAAAAAAATAATTATTTCCCCCCACCAGATGACCAGAATAAATATTTTTATTTAGAGGCAATTTGGCAAGATGACCAGACAATAAGCGTCACTGCTAGATGTTGCTTTTCATTTAAATAAGGAAATGTGCAACATGGTTTGCAGGACATTCATTCTTAAGAGATAAATCATGTTAGGAGTACAGCACTCTTAAAGAACCCTGGAGGTCCAACCATTCTTGCACTGCCACTATTATCACTCTCTCTCACTCCCCATGTGCAGTACAGGAGAGATGCAAAATTATTTTTAAAAGTAAAAAAAAGCAGACTGCACATCACAGAGCCAGCATAATGTGACACGCATGCCACACTTGTGCTAAAGTTCAAGCCATAGCTCTTCAAAGGGTGTTTTTTATCCTTTCTTTGTTTTAGCAATTAAAATGTGTTCTGTTGCAATGCAATACCACATTTAGAATTGAACCCACAAAATATGGAGTTTGCCTGCAGTAAAACACATACCAAATGCGTTGTATGGACTATCGTCTTCAATCATCCTTGTAACTTCTGAGTTCTGCTCCAGGGAAGATATAGTGAGTTAATTTAAATTTATTTGAAAAAAAAATGCTTAGTCCTGATAATTAGAAGCTGTAGATTTTACAACTAAATTGTTTGAGTTTACAAAATGAGTTGACTGCTCTTGCCCAGACTATAAATAGCTCAGATTTGTACTTTTAAGCTCAAGCAGCACAGGTCTGTACTGCAGGTTACTCAAGAGACTACAGCTGGACACACCTAGGTGATGTCTTCCCACAATTGAGCCCTTGATCAGTCAGCAGCCAAATTTATACATTAGCCACTTTTGAACCCTGGTCCAAATTTCCACACTGTTCCTATATAGCTAGAAGTTCCCAGCTAACAGAGGGGAAGCAACTGAATGAATGATGTTTTTGGACTGAATTTATACCTGAGTTCACAAAGCCATATTTTTGGAGAGGTGGTTTTTAACAGTGGGTATTTTTTAATGAGTGATTGCCAGACATAGTATTCTATGAAAAGACATGACTAATGTAGCTGAAACCACTTTTCATGGATGCACAGTGAGACCTGTGCAAAATGTAGTGCAGTTACATTGGGAAGGGGGCTCCAGTAGCACATGACTGCGAATGCACCACTGCTGTCTCCTCAGCCATACACAAAATACTAAAAAAAGTACAGCGCTCCATTACTAGAAACTTCCTCTCACTGCCAAGTATCCTACTACCTCCAGGTTCTTTCCTCTGTGCCCTGGTCCATTAGGACCACATCCTCTCTATTCTGTACAGTGCAGTTGCTTCCTCCCTCCTGCCTGCCACACTATTTTCTTGTTTCTGACCCCACTGGCTACCCTATCTCTCACGTCTGTGGCTCAGTTCAGGCTGACCCTACACCTTTTCTTGTGGATGCCAAACCATGCCAGGTGATCCCAGCTCCCAACTTCATGCTTCCTTCAGTGTTGCAGTAAAGGTCAGAGCCATGGGACATGAGCAGTGGCTGTAGCCTCAAAGACATGGCAGGAACCCAGGCTTGACTCTTGCCAGAACACCTGATAGCTGCTATGCCTGGCCCATCCTGCTAGTATGCCAGCCTGGTCCCGCTGAGCTGTTGCATGTACTAAACAAAATCTGGTCAGAGCCAATATGGCTGCAAAACAATGTGATTCATGGTGGTTGCATCCTAGCTGTTATATCCTTTGTAAAAGTGCGCCTCTCTGTCCCTGAAGGCTCCAGGGAGAAAATCTTCTGGTGACACTCCCTTTAAGATGAGCTGCTGTCTGCTCTTTCAGATAAATCAATTGGTACCTGTAGCATGTACATGATATTTTGTGTACAACTTATTCATAAAGTATATAACAGCTAGGATGCAACCACCATTAATAACATAGCTTTGCAGCCACATGGGCTCTGGCCAGAGTTCATTCTTTATGTTTTCACTACTGTTTATTGCAAACATTGGCACCTACATAACTTATTTTGTTGTGAGTGGCTTGTGACATACTACTGACTTACTGCTTGGACCATAAAGTAATTCAGTGGAGAAATGTATTTACCTAAAAGACACCAGCATGCTCTGTGTTACACAATACATATATGTATATATATATATATGTATATGTATTTCAAGGTAGAGGAGACTATTGGGTGGGGATGCCCGGCCACCTCCCCCCTGTGGTAATCATTGCAAAGGCTGCTACTGGGGTGAATTGGGACTGGGAGTCAGAGAAGCTGAAAGATGTACAAAGGGAAAAGAGCCACCACCAGCAGTGGTAATTTATACAAGCAATGCTACTATGGCAAATGGGGTTGGGATCAGGAGCAGCTGAAACAGGCAGGGCAATCTTTACTGAATACATATGTGGTCAAGAAGTATTGGACATAAAGGAAATGCTCCAAAAGTCACAAATGAACCAGAACCAAGAGCAGTGGTTTACTTAATCCTGACATACTGGTCAGAATTGCAGCTCCTCGGTTTGTTGGAGGGGGGGTCTTACTATGTGGATACTAGCATGCCCTGTTGAAGATGTAGGGGTTGTGATGAATAGTCCTTTGCCATTTTACGTTAGGAGTACAAGAAAGTTTCTTATTTTGCAAGTGCCGGCAGACCTTGGCGAGTGTTCTGGTTTTCTCTCATGGCAGTGATTACCATTCCTTTCTGTTGCAGGTCATGAATAGTACTCCCGGCACAGAGTAGACATGCTTGTAATCATCTGAAGCACACACGAAAAAAAAAAAACAGTTAAAATTTCCATTCATTTGGAGGAAAGACATTGACCCAATGGGCAACATATTCATTTCAACAATATTTTAATTGGGCTGGGGTTTACCATGAAAACTTGTGTGGATTTACTGTTGCTGCTTGTGGTGACACCAGGCCTGAATTTGTGAGTAAGGGCGAGTGTTGTCTATCAGTTGGTTAAGAAACTGATTCCACTGATACTGACCCCCTTCCCACTTCTTTATCAAAAATAGCCTTTTTAACACTCTGCAGTACTCGGTTAATGGATGCTTCACCTGAGAGTACCGACGTGGAGGATACAGAGTGCTGCTCATGAGCAAGATTTTTATATTGAAACCATCAGCTTGTTGGTATTGTTTGTTCCCATTGGAGACAGTGAAATTGTTTCAAATGACACCACTGGCCTGGTGGCACTGCCTATTCTTATTCAAGAAAGTGAGAATGTAATACTGACACTGCCCGTCTTG